>LR756424.1:660856-758997 GCA_902729485.2 Mus minutoides | reverse complement strand
TTTATTAGATATTTTCTTCATTTACATTTCAAGTGTTATCCAGCAAGTTCCCTATACCCTCCCCCCTCCCGGCCCTGCTCCCCTACCCACCCGCTCCCACATCTTGGCCCTGGCGTTCCCCTGTACTGGGGCATATAAAGTCTGCATGACCAAGGGGCCTCTCTTCCCAATGATGGCCAACTAGGCCATCCTCTTCTATTTATGAGCTCAGGGGGTACTAGTTAGTTCATGTTATTCTTCCACCTATAGGGTTGAAGACCCCTTCAGCTCCTTGGGTACTTTCTCTAGCTCCTTCCTTGGGAACCCTGTGTTCCATCTTATAGCTGACTGTGAGCATCCACCTCCATGTTTGCCAGGCACTGGTATAGTCTCCCACAAGACAGCTATATCTGGGCCCTTTCAGCACTATCTTGCTGGCATATGCTATAGTGTCTATGTTTGGTCAATAGAGCATTTTTAAATTAGGTGATTTTTTTTTCTTTTGAGCACAGCAAGGATAAGCTCATAATCCCAGGTGCTCAGAGCTGGTGCTCAGCCTCTCAGCCCACAGCCGAGGCCAGAGTCATCGTTGCTGTCTTTATGATGAGGAAGGAGCTTGTGACCCTACTCTCCCCACTCACCCTATATGTCATCAGAGAAAGACCTTTCTGTCATGCTGTGGGCACCCATCAAAGAGATAGGGAGACTTCCACTGGCGCTCACGCTCTCTTGCCATGGACAATGAGGTGGATGAGACCATCCATCTGTGTTCTTGCTCCAAGAACTGCCTGTCCCTCTGCCTTGCTCTACTGCTGGGGTCAGCTGTGGGGTTCTATTAGAGGCTGAGCTTCCCATCTCAGTACTCAAACCCAGCGTGTTTTGGGTCCTCATCTGCAGGGAGTTGGTGACGTTTAAGGCCTGTCGGTCTCTCAGGCTCGACTGCTACTAGGATGCTCAAGGCCTCTGCTGGCAAGACCAAGAAGTAGGACTGTGGGGAAAATAAGCACTTGCTGAAGCTGTAGCTAGTCTCCCTCTGGTTCTGGAGGAAAGCTGTGGTTCCCACCTCAGCACAGTATTGACTCTGAGGTGGAGTGGTGGCAGGAACTGTTCAGTTGCTGCAACAGCTCCTTCTGAGGTATTGTGTCTACAGCCAATGTTTTCTTTTTAAAATAGTCAAAAATGTGAGAAATGACTGTAATTGTATGACCAAACTTACTCTGGTGGAAACAAAACATTTTCTATGCACACACACGAATTGCAGTCCTCACTGGAATTCTTTTCTTACTCGACCTTAATTTGATTTGATTTCCCTCCTTTGAGCCAACATTTTTCCATGAATGTTCAAATAAATTACAGAACAAAAAGACAGGAGAGGCAAAGAGAAAATGAGTCTAAGTCCTTGGCCTTTCCCTGTTCCGCACTTGGAAGCTAATCCTAATTAGGGCACATGGTGTGTTAGATGAGGTGTGTGTGCAATTATATGTCTAGCTTCATGTCTGACAGGGCTGCCCACTCTTCTTCTCGATTCCCACGTGGCTCAGGCCACAGATGCTGCTCCTCAGGGCTTTTCGATCCTAGAGTGGCTTTGGGGACTTTTTCCAGCATGCTTTCCTGGGAACCAGATCCCAGGCTTCCGCAGCTTTGACTTGGCTAGAAGCAAGCAGGTCTGGAGTCTCTGCCAAGTTCATCATGTTTCCTTTCATTTCAGCTGAGCTTCCAGCACAAAATTGGGATCCTGTACTGCAGAGCTGGGCAGAGCACAGAGGAGGAAATGTACAACAACGAGACAGCAGGGCCAGCCTTCGAGGAGTTCCTGGACCTCCTCGGCCAAAGAGTGCGGCTGAAGGGCTTCAGCAAGTACCGTGCGCAGCTGGACAATAAGAGTGAGCATGTGTGCAAGTGCACACTCATGTGTGTCTGTGCACATATATGTGCAAGTAGCCTGTGTGTTCTTCTGTGTAGCTTCTGTTTATGTGTGAGTTCCTGTGGTTTTGTGTGAGTGTATGTTTATACGAATGTGTATGTGAATAGCCTGTGTGCTTATGCATATACTCATTTGTGTATTTATACACATTTAAAAACAACAGATGACTGACTTTGTAGTTAACAGTTCAGATACCACCATTTCTTATTTAAAATATTTATGTGTGGCATATGTGTGTACATGTTTGTGTACATTATGGTGGGTGCATGCATGTTCATATGGAGACCAGAGGTCATGTCAATATCCTCCTGGATTGTTGTCCACTAGTGCCATTTAACTTTTACTTCACATGTATGACATGCGTGTGCGCGCGAGCGTGTGCGCGTGTGCACACACACACACACACATACACACATACCATGCTGAGCGTGTGGAGGTCATAGGACAACTCTGAGCAGTCCTGTTCCACGTTGCTGTCTCGTTCCCATTGCTGCGTAAAGTATCCCAGGCTGTCTGACCCCTGTGTATGGGCAGCTCTGTTTCCACATCCTGTCCTGCCATAGAAATGTTATGGGTGCATCAGGCTGATCTCCTGCTGGTTTGTGAGGGTCCCCGGGATCAGACTTGGATTGTCTGGTTTGTGCCAGAGTGTCTATCACATGGTGGGCCATTTCAGTGGTCCATCCACTTGACTTTTTAAACAGGTCCTTCTCTGAACCTGGAGCTGACTGATGAGGCTACACTGGCCTCCAGTGACCTCTGTCAGCCACACCATCTCTGTCTCCACACCATCACAGACAGCCATTCACTGCCTCACTGAGCTTTTGCATGGGTGCTACCCTTCTACCTCGGGTCCCCACACTCACTTGGCAAGCACTTGACTGACTGAACCATCTCCTCAGCCTCACATTAGCATGTGTGGTCTTGCAGGTAGACAGATAGAAAGAGACCAATCCCCCCCCCCAAGTCCCTGAGTCTGTGAAAGCATGCTCAGTAGAAGGTTGACAGGAAAGGGGGCGTGGGGGGCAGCTCCAGGTGAGCTCATAACAGCTGAGCAGAGGGTGCCCAACACATTACATCTCGGTGTGGCTTGTGCTTTTCAACCCAAACACCATCTGCAAGAGGAAGAGCCCTGATTCTGTGCTTGCCTAACTAGCTTTATAATTACTTTGTTTTCAGTGGATTCAACAGGGACTCACTCCCTCTATACCACATATAAAGACTTCGAACTCATGTTCCATGTGTCGACACTGCTTCCATACATGCCAAACAACAGGCAGCAGGTAAGGCCTCCCATATGCTCTGCTCCCCTATGCCCACCAGCATATCCCTCCGGCTTCCATGTCCACCATGCAGGTGGCCCTGGCTGAGAGTGAGACTCAATTTAGAAGCCATAGGCTGCTCCTAGTAAGCTGACAGTCTCTGGGATGTCTGAGCCTTTATAGGGGAAGTTATTGTATTTTTCATTGTTCAGGAAACTTAGAAGCTAGCTCCACAGATTCTTTAAGAGAACCCCATGTCAACCATGCTAATGATGAGAACAGCTGTGTTAACCAGATAGGTTTCTACATGCGGGTAAATAACTTATTTATAGAAAATAGTCACTGCAGGGGGGGCTGGAGCTGCTGCTGCTGCTGTTCCTCATTGTGTGCATGTGTGTGTGTGTGTGTGTGTGTGTGTGTGTGTGTGTGTGTGTGTAGGTAGGTAGAGGGTTCTACTGCTCTGGTCAACACTCCCTCAAAGTTAGGAAGTGTTGAAAGCATACCGATACTAAAACATCACAAAGTAATTATCAGGCTGTTTTCTATTTATAAGATGAGTTGAGCTTTCTTACTGAGCATGTAAAAAGGAGAGCAAGTGCTGGCAATGGCGTGGCTGCTCCAGGAACTTGGGAGTTTGGGGGTTTAAGGTGGTCTCGTGGGACAGCAGCTCCACGCTCAGCACCTCTAGGCTCTAGGCTCTGTCCAGGATGAGCTGAGACTGAAGGAAAAGGGAGTGTCTGGAGGCTCCAAGGGAAGGCCAAGAGAAGGCCGTTCATGAGCTGTCTGGATATGGCGTGGGACATTTGCATTTGAGTTAAAGTCTGACAGAGACATATATGTTTCTGAGCTTGGGTACATTCTGGATGTGACACCTTCCTTCCTGTGCAGATGAAAACTCAGAGAGCTCTATACCTTTCTCTGCTTTGGTCTGGCTGTTCTCCCTCCAAGTCTGAGCTCTTAATCTCCCTCCTCTGCTTTCTTCCATTTTCTGCCTGGAAGCTCCCCCCCTTCCCACCCAGCTCTTGGCCTTCAGAACTGTGTTATAACCAATCAACAGTGAGACAGTCTCTGATTATAGATGCTTCGGGCATCAAGGGCTGTCTGACCTTCAGGTATCTGAGCAGGTGTGGAAGGACAAGCATTTACAAATGTAAGGCTGGCTTGAGCCTTTCGAAATGACCACACCACAGTCCTGCAATCCTGTCCTCTCTGCTGGTACAGAGCTAACAACTGACAATACAGAGACAAACCTTTTCTCCATATAAAAAAGAAAAGATTACCCCAACATCTCCTCTTAGCTCTGTCATCAGGCACTCTAAGAAATCCTGTCCTTTGGGGACTCTGAATGAGTGGTGTTCAGGACAGGTGCTGTTCTGTGCTCTATGGGTGTGCCCAATAGACAGCACTAGGCCCGGGTTCTACTTTAGAAGTTGCTACGTTTCTGATCCTCCCATGTCTGGTCACAATGCTATGAGGTGTCAGGAAAAAGGGAGAATTGTTTGGCCAATTGTTTTGCCAAGTATAGTTTTCACTGTATCTTTTTTACATGAATTTGAAATGGTATATTTTACTTAGAGGTGTATATAACTCTTAAAACTACAGATTTGAACAGGAAAGTTCAGTGGATCTGATACTGTGTATTAAAACATGTTTCAGAACTTTTCTCTCACAGTACAGTGATTTCCCTGTGCTTAGAAATTTAACCATAGGATATAAGCAAGACACTTACAAGCTGTGACCATGAATGTCACCGGCCCATGCAGTGACCATGGATGTCCCCAGTCCATGGAGAACTCTTCTGGAGGAACATTTCCTGTTCACTTCCATGGCTCATTACTATGTTAAATTAAAAGCCAGGGTGCTCACCATGGATCCTTTATATTTTTCTAAAAGTTGAACTTCATGCTCTGGATAGTGAGACATGCTCTGTAGGTAACTAATAAACTGAAGAGCAAAGGTCACACAGCCTCTGTTGCTAGTAACGGGGAGCTTACTCCTGGAGACAGGCCCAGCCCTGGAGTGACAGCTGCAACAGCTCTTTTGTGGATGTCTGGCTGCATCTGGAGTGCATGTGCCCACTTCCACGATGCTTGCCAGCACGTGGAGGGGGCCTCCTACACGTGTGCAGGTCTTGGTATGTGGTCACAGGAGAGTAAGCATGGTCTGAATGCACAGTGTAAGAAACACAAGCCTCATTTGTTTGGGTAACTGCTTGGTGCTGGACATGGCTTTGGCAGGCAGGAAGCCAGTCAGTATACCTCCTGTTCTCAGGAAGGTGCATATATAGGAATGTGAACCAACCAATAGAGAACAGGGGCACGTAGGTGTGGGGGTGGAGCCGAGATGCAGCTTTGACAGACTTCTCACTGAGAAAACATCTGTGAAAATCAATGTGGATGAGGAAAGATGTTTCACACAGCTCCCAAATGTTACAGCCCATGGTCACCTGACTGTTTCCAGTTACTGTGGTGAGGCAGAAGGGCCTAGCAGAGCAAAGTTATGTGCCTCCTTGACATATGTGTGACAGGGCTGAACACAGGTGTCTCCAAGCACTTCCCAGAGGTCTGCTACCTTCAGCCAGGCCCAGCTCCTCGTCTCCATTGTACTTTCCACAAGAAGCCTTCCATAGATCTCCCCACTAGAGATGAGAGCCCTGAGGCCTCTGACTTGCCAGAGTCCCGCTGTGAACACTGCTGCATCTGGGCCAGGCTTTCCCGCCTGTGCTTTTGGGGGACATTGCAGATCCAAACTTCAAGCAGAGAGGGTTGTCCAGGTGAGGTGTGCCTAGGCCTGACTCCACACAAACGGGAGCTCTCCAGGAAGAGCTCGCTGTGAGGAGCAGGCTCAGTCAGAAGTGCTGTCAGAGCAAAGGTGTATTTAGAGCATTGCAGCTCTGGCATCTCCCCTGGACTTTGAGTTTTGCAAGATTACAAAAGATTAGGTTTTTCTGACTACTAGTGTAGTGGAATTCTGGATTCATTAATGTAGATTATATCAAAAAGCCAAGTTTCTGTTAATTAGATTGAAGAGTCAGCCTCCTGTTTTGTTTTTTGTTTTTTGTTTTTTGTTTTTTGTTTTGTTGTTGTTTTTTTCAGAAATGCAAACCAGCCAGGAAGCCTGTGGTCAAAGCCAGGGCTCTCTGTGCAGTAGGCCACTCCTCCTCGAACCGTCTCCTCTCTAAGTTGAAGTACTTAAACTATAACATATCTTACAAAACATTTTCATCACTAGAGTGCTATTTTAGGATGAAAGAAATAGCTGGATAAAAGGAGAGAAAATAGAAGCAGATTCCTATGTAAAAGGGATAGGTAGGGATGTAGCCCAGGGTAGCCCACTTCCCTCCTAGGACCATGCTCTCCCTGATGTCATTGGATGTTGAGTTTCTCTTCCTGGGGGTCTTCTGCTTGTGACCCACCCAGTTGTCAATATGCCCACGGCCACTGGAACCCAGGAAGGGCTCTGCTTGTTTCTGTTCCTTCCTCAGCTGAGAGGAGCAGGTTGTATGTATTAGGGTACTCTGTGTCACTCTAAGTGTTCCTTTCCTGCCTAGCTTCTGAGGAAGAGGCACATCGGGAACGACATTGTCACCATCGTCTTCCAAGAGCCCGGCGCCCTCCCCTTCACCCCCAAGAACATTCGTTCACACTTCCAGCATGTCTTCGTCATAGTGAAGGTGCACAACCCCTGCACTGAAAACGTGTGCTACAGGTGAGCCTGCCTGCGGCCCCGCTTGTCACGTAACTAACTAACCTCCCTCCCTCCTTCAGACCGTCCTCCCTCTCCCACTGTATAGCCTAGGCAGAATACCCAGGAACTCAACCTCTCAAGTGCTAGCACTATAACCTTCCTGATAATAATTGTTATTTATTTTTGGTAGTACTGGAAATTAAACCCAGGGCTTTGTATATGCTAGCCACATGCTCTACCAAAGAGCTAAATTTCCTAGCCAGTCTCAACATGCTAATTATATTTTTGCAAGCAGTAATTGCCTTCCTCCCTTGAGAAAGGAAGTACATGGCAGGCAGCTCAGGGGAGTGGGGCTCAGTGTTCTGCTTTCATGAGAGGCTAAACAGGGCCCATGGCTGACACCAGCCTATCAGCAGGATGGTGTGGCCCGTCCACCACCACCAGGGAAGCGAACCGCTAGCAAAAGCCTAGAGACTCCCGGGAAGGGCCACTGGGGCCCAGAGCCCACACTTGCTTTGATGACTAAAGGCCTGAGTGTGCTTCAGAGCCCAAGACTGTCTTTGTTAGGCCTGCTCTGAGTCCTCGCTTCTGTCTGGGGCTGGGTCTCAGGAGGACACTAGGATGAGTGACTGCTCTGTGTACTCTCATAGGGGCGTTCCCTGCCTTACTGCTTGTATTGGGCATATGGAAGGTTTTGGGGTTTTTTTTGCTTAACTTTTCCATCTTCAGTGTGTGTGTGTGTGTGTGTGCATGCTTTGCATGTATGGGTATACACCTGCTGGGGGGAGGTACACATTGCATGTGTGCATGCATGCATGCATATGGAGGGCCAAGGTTAATGTCAGGAGTCCTCCTCCTTGGCTCTTCTTCCTTGGACAGTGAAACCCAGAGCTCAGTGATAAGGTTTCTAGGGATCTGAACTCTGGTCTTCAGGTTTGTGCAGCCAGTGTGGGAACATGTCACCTCAAAAGAAAGAGCCTTATAGCTCATCCTATGTAATTTTCTTCCTCAGTGTTGGAGTTTCCAGGTCAAAGGATGTCCCTCCCTTCGGTCCCCCAATCCCCAAAGGTGTAACTTTTCCAAAGTCAGCTGTCTTCCGGGACTTCCTTTTAGCCAAAGTGATCAATGCAGAAAATGCAGCCCATAAGTCAGAGAAATTCCGGGCCATGGCTACCCGTACAAGGCAAGAATACTTGAAGGATTTAGCTGAGAACTTTGTCACAACTGCCACAGTGGACACTTCTGCAAAATTCAGCTTCATCACCCTGGGGGCGAAGAAGAAAGAGCGGGTAAAGCCAAGGAAGGATGCACACCTGTTCAGCATCGGGGCCATCATGTGGCACGTGGTGGCACGGGACTTTGGCCAGTCAGCGGACATTGAGTGTCTTCTGGGGATCTCCAATGAGTTCATCATGCTGATAGAGAAGGATTCCAAGAATGTCGTGTTTAACTGTTCCTGTAGGGATGTGATTGGCTGGACTTCAGGGTTAGTGAGCATCAAAGTCTTCTATGAAAGGGGAGAGTGCCTCCTGCTTTCCTCAGTGGATAACCGTTCCGAAGATATCCGAGAAATAGTGCAGCGACTGGTAGTAAGTATGGCATGTGTCTCCCGCTGTCTGTGCTTCAGTCTCAGAGTCCCAGGAGGTTGTACAAGAAACCCCACTGTAGTCTCAGGGCTTGGGAAAGCAGCTGCTATTCCAGAGAGGACTGGTTCACTTTGGTTTTCTTTTGAGACAGTATCTCAGGGCCCAGGACAGTTTTGAACTCATCAGGTAGCCAAGCATGACCTTGAACTTGTAATCTACCTGTCTTCTTCACCTCATAAGTGCTGGGATTACAGCTGTAGTCTACCATGTCCCATCTTGTATGGTGCTGGAGATCACACCCAGGTGTGAGAGTTGCATGGTAGTTGAGTGATCCACCATCCACAGTCTACTGTTTTGTTTGTAAACAAGACTCAGTGAACATAATTAGTGAAGCACCCACAACCCTGTGACTAGGAAAGCCGAGCCAACTTCAAAGAATGTTATGAACCATTTCTGTAATAGTTAAAGAGAAACCAGGAGAAAAATTAAAATATTTTATAAGTTTGTGATGGGCACTGCACACCCTTAAAAACAAAGATTTGCTAATGTCTGGGCCCTCTTTACTCCCTTTTGCATGTTTATATAGCAAATATTTTAATTTAAAAATGTTAAATGTGAGGCTGGGCAGTGGTGACGCACGCCTTTAATCCCAGCACTTGGGAGGCAGAGGCAGGCAGATTTCTGAGTTCAAGGCCAGCCTGGTCTACAGAGTGAGTTCCAGAACAGCCAGGGCTATACAGAGAGTAACCCTGTCTCGAAAAACAAACAAACAAACAAACAAAAATGTTAAATGTGAGGCTAATATCTCATATTTTACAAAATTAGACAGTAAGTTAGAAAATGAAAAGTCATCTGTCAAAGAGAGAGACTTCTGAAAAGAGGGGGAGCGTTAAGGTCTGGGGCTGGGTAAGGCCAGTGTGTCAGTTATCAGTGAGCTTGCTGTACAAGCATGAAGACCTCAATTTCCTCCTGAGCAAGCATGGAACAGGCATGGTGCTGTACACCTGTAATCCCAACACTGGGCAGGCAGAGATGAGAGAATCCTTGCTAGACAGCATCATCACCTGGTCTGAGAACCTCAAATCGCAATAAAGAAACCTCATCTCAAAACCAAGGTGGACATCTGAGGAGTGACACCCAAGGTTGACCTCTGTCCCCCCATACACACACGCATGTACACACAGACACGAGCACACTCCCACACAGAGAAAGATTAAAAGATGAGGCCTTTCCATGTAACCCAGGCTGTCTGGAGCTTATAGTATATTCCAGGCCAGCTTCAAACTTGAGATCCTCTTGCCTCGGCCTCTCAGGTGCTGGGATTGCAAGTATGTGCCTCCATGCCTTAATGTGATTTTTAACACCAAACCTCAGCATTGTGCCCAAGATAGGAAACAGTCACATTTTTGTTCCCAATATTAACAAAGCAAAATTCAGATTTTCTTTGTGTGTGCTTTAGAACAAAAGCAATAATTTGCTGTTTGGATTGCTTGGTGCAGTATAAGAAGAAAGCACGTTTCAGACATAAAACATCTCACTGGTAAATCCTCTCCCAAGGAGATGTATTGCATAGTCAACTGAGAATCATTAAAAAGGGATACGGATTACACTTCCTGTCCTTTCTTCCCACACAGTGAGTCTCTTTTATTATTACAAGGCTATCTTGAGAGAGTGGAATCAGCCAGTTCTGTTGGTGTTGGAGTGGTTACAGTCATTGCAGGCAAGTTAGAGGTAGTAGGGACCCCACATTTTTGTAGATGGTGATCTTACTGTCTGTTGCATGTGGTGCAGAATACAGACAGAAGTGTATGCTGTACATACTGGAGGAGAGCTCACTCCCAGAGGGACCTTGGGTGTGCCATCTGAGAGTTCTGGAAAGCCATCCTCAGAGGACCATGCTTGGATAGAGGTTCCCCTGTCACACTTGAACCTAATAGGCTTTGAATAAAGACCCTCTATTTGCACTGTCCAGTGGGCCCCACAAATCATGGAGATCATGGCAGTTATGTGGATGGGAGATGCTGTTTTCACAGGGTTATTATGTCTGCATAAGTATATGGGGCACTTGAGAGACAAAGAGAGCCTGCTCTGCCTTCAGGGAAGTCTGGAAGCAGGGAATGATGACTTGGATAACACTAGGGAGGAAGTCAGGAACAGCACTAGCTGATGCTGCCTAGCCAGTAGCTCCAACTCAATTTCAGGTAGCAGCTTCATTCTCTCTCATCTGCCAGGATGTAGGCATCTTAGATGCCACTGTGTTAAGGCTGCTTAGAGCAAAGTTGGAAAAGAGGTGAGGAAGTGTCTGTGGAGGTTGGCACTGAGGGATTGCTCGGTTAACTGTTTGGAATGAGTTCAACTCAGTGAAAAGTTGAACCTTTTGGAACTTCCCTCCTGGCTGACACCAGCACTCCCTTTCTGCTGAGTCCCCAGCTTCCTGCTGGTCTGGGAGAAGCCAACTGGCAGTGTGTGCACTTTTGTAACCATGGAAACCTAGGCCAGATGCTGATGCAGGGAGCAAGCCACAGCTCCCCAGCTGCGCTCACAGCCATAGGGCTCAATAATAGGAATGTGCATGTTCAGAGCCAGGTTCCTGGACAGGAGAGTTTATTAAACTGAAACTCCTGTACACTAACTACCCCCAGGGCTTTGGGATGGGGGATAATACCTCCCAACTTGAAATTTCCCACAAAAAAAGTGATGTCATCATCTTCAAATGATGTTTAATGAGCCATGTTTTCCTTTCATGGCATTGCAAGCCACATTCCATCAGTGCCTCTGAGAGTTACAGTGACTAATTACCTTACTGTGGCACCAAGCATTGAGCTGGCTCTCTCAAGTTCTTGGTATACTATGTAGACTCCTAGTCTTCCAGGGGAGTGTTATTGGAGCTTCCTGGGATGGCTCTTAACCTCTAGGGCACAGGTGACAGAAGGAAGAGTGGCTATAGGAACAGAGGGCTCTTCTGCTACCTGCAAAGCCCCTCATTGATCAGAAGGGCCCCTGGTACCAGATGGGCATAGGTGGTCACTCCCAGGAGGCCAGGTAGAACAGACTAAGAAGTCTTCAGGCCAGTGCATGGGAGACAGTTATGGCTTGTCTCACAGTCCAGTCTCTCCTGGGCCCTTCCTGAACACAGGCCACGTGTTGCTGTTTTGAGGTAGATAAAAGTACAGGCAGTTAAGGTAGCACATGCCTTTCATCCCAGCACTTGGAAGGCAGAGGCAGGCAGATTTCTGAGTTCAAGGCCAGCCTGGTCTACAGAGTGAGTTCCAAGACAGCCAAAGCTACACAGAGAAACCCTGTCTCAACGCCCCCACCCCCCAAAAAAGTACCCAGAAAGCTTTGGAGTTTGAGATGGAAAGAATGAGGTTGTCTCCTTCTTTCTCTTGCTGTACTGCATCCAGAGGAGAGGAATTCAAGTGCTTCAGGGCCCTGTTAGTGACAGGAAGTGGAGGGGCTGGCAGAAAACGTGCAGGGCTCACAGGCATCTCCAGCCAGGCAGCCTGCCACATGAGCCATGGTAAAACTCAGCTTTGGTTCTGTTGTTCTTTGTCAAGGGCAACCATGTGAACTCTGGAGTCAGATACCTTCCAGGTCACTTGAAGGGACAGAGGGGTGGCTGAGGATAGAGCTAAGGGGGAGAGGGGTTTGCTTAGATATGTGTAGGTGGGTCCCCAGTGGGGTCCCATCCTTGGTATCCAGGGAGAAAGACCAAGCCTGCCTAACAGCTTCCCTTCCCTCAGATAGTAACAAGAGGCTGTGAGACTGTGGAAATGACCCTGAGACGGAACGGGCTGGGTCAGCTTGGCTTCCATGTGAACTTTGAAGGAATTGTTGCCGATGTGGAACCTTTTGGCTTTGCCTGGAAGGCAGGCCTTCGCCAAGGGAGCCGGCTCGTGGAGATCTGCAAGGTGGCTGTGGCCACACTGACCCACGAGCAGATGATTGACCTACTGCGGACATCTGTGACTGTGAAAGTGGTTATCATCCAGCCCCATGAGGATGGCTCTCCCCGCAGGTAAGACCAGGGGGCTGGGCAGTGTCACCAGAGGCATTCCTGCCTGCCTGCGGGGTCCTCAGAGAGCTGGTGAGCTGTCAGTGGGCCACCTGAGCCATTGGTGCGCTAGTTAAAGGGTTTCAGTTGGGCGTGTGGCGTGCACCACTGGCAAGATAAAGAGTGACACCAGATATTGACTGTGAATCTGAGTCACCAAGACAAGGGGGTGGGTCCATTTGACTCACCTGGCCTATTGGGACTGAGTGCACAGCCTTCACAGCTCAAATCAGAATGATTAGCTAACAAGGCAGGGCTGCCTGTCTGGAGGAATGTGAGATAGTAGGCGGATTTGGGGGGGCCATGCTGTTCTCACACTGAAGCCTCAGAGGTGACAGAGACAGGGCATCTGCACACAGGTGGTAGGAAGGGACAGGCATGGGCGTGGGAGTGGTCTGTCTGTCTGTCTGTCTCAAACAGATGGTCATGGCACTTTGCACCTTTAGCAAGAACTGCTGAGAGTCATACTTGTTTCAGACCTTGACATTTTATTTTTGTGTGATTCTTTTAGTACAGATGTGTTGCCTCTGGTGGCCATCTTGCCATGCAGCCTGCCTCTGTCTCCATCCAGTTACTCACAAGCAGGCTTCAGAGCTTACCTGCTAAGAGGATGCAGGAGGCTGAGGTTAGGGCCCTGCTGTGTGGTCATGGGGAAGGAAGACATCCTAAAGTTCCTTTCACACCTGCACCACAGGGACCCTGATCCCTTAGAGTACTCAGAACTTACTAGCATAATTAGTGTTTGCTCTACATTTTAGTTTAGGGGAAAAAAAAACGATTGCTTTAAATTCGCTCAAGTTTCTGTCACTTTTTAATTAATGTATTCTTTTCTTTCATATATTACATCGCAGCTGCAGTTTCCCCCCCAGGCCCCTCCCCACTACTCTTCCCCAACAAATTCCTGTCATATTAAAGAGGACTTTCTTATGAGGATAGTGCATTGACTGTATCTACCTTCTGGACTCATGACACAAAAGTGTCCTTTCTCCTCCCTCCCTGGTCGCATCTTTGTGCCATGCCCAAGTGGCATGCAGCTGCCACACACTAGAAGTGTGGCTGAGTTTTTCACTTTAATTAAATCAATTTAATTAACCACAGGTGGCTCTAATGGCTGCCCTTTTGGGGAGCTTATCCCTAAATGGGGATCTTTAGAAAACCAACAGTTCTGTGTCATCTTGGTCTCTGGTTAATATGCCAGAGTTTGTAAAGTGTGTTACATTGTGCTTACTTAGCATTTGCCTGATGGGTTTGTTTTTGTGATGCTGTGGATAGAACCAGAGGCCTTGAGCACACTAGGAATGGACTCTACCCTTGAGTTGCAGCCCTAGCCTCCTAGTCTTTCAATGGCCATGTTTCCTACATTTGCCAATAGGTTTATTTAAAAAAGGTTTAAAGAGCTGAAATCCTTCTTGGTGTCAAAGGTCTGGCTCCTGTAAAGCCCCCACAAGGACTTTCTCATAGCCTCAAAGCTTCCTCTCAGCCTTCCTAGAATAGAAGCTAATGTGTCCTGTAAGTGAACGTCTTTAACAGCAACTTTTAACCACATCTGTGGTGGGAATACAGATGTGTGTCTCCTCTGTCAGCAAGGGCCAGTTCTTCAGTCTCTCCTGGAGACAGACAACTGTAGAGCTGAATGAAACGTCTCCAGACCTGATGTAGGTTTGGTCTGCTGTTGCTCTGTAAGAAACTTGAGAAGCTTTTAAGAATGTTAGATAATAAAAATAGTAACATTCTCATTATGCCTGGTATTTTGAGCACATGATTTCAAAGAATAGAATTTCCTAAGGAATATTGAATTGTTTTTCAGCTAAAACAAATAAACAAAACTACAGAGTGGATGTTTTTACTGCTGTCTTTTCCTCAAGAGCAAGCATGTTTTTCCTCCAAAGAGGCTTTCTTATCTGCCTGGATCTGCCTATAATTAATTCTTTGTTTTAAGTGCAATTGAAAATAGCCAGGATATTTATTCAGAGACTTCGCCTTTGTTGGTGTCCTTCCCGGAGCACAGAGTCCTCTCCTTTACACTGCTCAGCCGCCCTCTCTCTGTTCTCACCTCTGGGGAAGGAACCAACCCAGCACACATCAAGCAGGATTCTCAGTTGAGCTTTTTTAAAGTTAGTATTTTCATTCTTCCTGATTCACTTTCACTTCTGATGAGGATGGGCCCTGAGAATGGTATGTGCGGTGTTCAGAAGTCCTCTGCCTGTAGCCTTGTCACACCAGCTCTTAGCTGTGCAGGTAGGGCTGCTCTGGGTATCCCAGCCGTGTCCCAGCACAGTGAGGCCCTGTAGTACTGTTGGCCCTGTTGGAAAGAGGAAGTGCATGTATATGTCTCACACATGCACCTGTGTGAATGTTGCTAGAGGCCTCAGGAGTGCTAGGCAAGAACCAAGCTGTGTTCCCAGCTTACATATGCATGCTCATGCACACCAATAAATAATAACCCTTTTAAATAAAACTGAAAACTCTTTTTAAGGGCAGCTTACGTTGGTTCCATGGTCCTATAGTTAAGGATACAGGATTTGCCTGAGGCTCTGACATCACATTTGATTTGTGGTGTGGAAAATTACCTCCATCTTTTTTCATAAATTGGCTCTTAGAGCCTGTCAGAAAGGAAAGGAATTAAATGAGCAGTTATGTGCATGTGCACACATCTGTGTGATTTTTTTTTTTTTTTTACTATGTAGTGGTCCTCTGCAAGTTCTACGAGGATGACAGAAGTGGCCAAACTAGCTAGTTATAAGGAATCTTACCTCAGTGCTGTGGAAAGTGCTTCATTCATAGATCAGCTCAGTAATCGTCTTACAGGATATCAGTGAGAAAATAATTTGATTGAAAATGCATCTGCTTCCTCCTGCAGCCTAAGGGGGCCTTCAGGTTAATGGGCACTTCTCGTTGTCCTCAGGTCAGCAATGCCTGCCTGGTTCCACCCTTCACTACAGAGGTAACTGAAGTCTTGTGTGGAGCTGTGTTTGTGAGCATCAAAAGCCATGCCTGCTCTGAAGTCCTTTCTGATCCCAGCCTCAAGGACAGTCCAGCTGCCTGCCCCCACCCTGCTCCCAGTTGAAAGAAACCAGGGCCACTTTTGGTTTCTTGATGGAGTTGGTGGGGGAAGCTCATTTAGGAGTCTCCTGCTGGGCCAGGACCCTTAGCGCACCAGGACTGAGCGACCTGGAGCATCCCAGGATGATTCTTCAAATGGAAATGAGCTGAGGAATAGGGTGTTCAGGCTATGGGGCAGGAAGTGCAGCCACTCCCCTGGCTGCCTGATTAAGGTCTTTCTGCCTGAGATTACTAAGTAGGTGCAGGGCTTTCCAGGAAGCATGCTGACCTGAGTTTGGATCCCTAGGCCCACAGGAGAGCTGCCCTGGGAGGTTGTAAGCCCAGTGTTCCTATGGCAAGATGGGAGGCAGAGTCAGGAAGCCCCAGAAGCTCGGGGCCTGCTAGTCTGCTGTGCATCAGTGACCCCATCTCAAGGTGGACTGTGAGAATAGACACCCAGGGTTGTCCTGTGACTGTGGCACACGTGCATCCACCCACCCACATACCCACATCTACACACACAAAATTGTTGGGTTTTGGTTTTGTTCTTTTTAAAGATCTTTTTCTGTTTTTCAAAGGCCCCACCCTATAACCCTCGTATTCTGTCAGTGATGTTATAGGGGGAAAGGCATCCTTCAAAAGCCGCTCGCTGTCTGTGAGAGGTAATAGCTCTCTGGAACCATGCCTGACTTGCCACACATTGCTTGCAAATTTAGTAAATATGTCCAATAAAAATGGAAATGAAACTCCAGGCTGTACATCTGGCTCCTGTGATTCTTTGTGCTTTGTTGACAAGGGTCCACATTTCCATGTGACACAGGGCAGCAGAGATTTCCATGGGTTATCTGGAGCCAAAATGATTGTTCTCATAGTGCTCTATAGAATTAAAGCTTCGTGCACCATGCCTTTGTCTGTTGCCTGACTCCCTGAAGTACAGGGAAGGGGAAGAATGGGAAATGAGAAACAGGAAGAAAAATCTGTTTTAACAGCTTGTGTGTGTGTGTGTGTGTGTGTGTGTGTGTGTGTGTGTGTATGTGTGTATGAGACTATGAGTGAGAGAGAGAGAGAGAGAGGACTCAAATGAGATTTTTAGATTACAGTTCTAATTTGTTTTATCTGTATAGATAATAAAATGGCTATTGCATCTATTCCTGTCTTACCAACCCTCTAATGAGTCCTGGTATGAAGTGTAGAAACTGTTCAGGACTTGAAACTCTAGTGGCCGCCCAGCTACCTGACACATGCTCAGTCCCAGCATGCCTGCCAGTGCAATGATTACCTGCGCTCTAAGTGTGGTGAGCCCGGAATCCCAAAGCCATTGCTGGGTTTCGTGTTTTCATCACTCACTCATTCTCTCTGACATCCATTTGTTTATTCATTAATTCTCGGTTCACTTGTCCATCCATGCAGCTCTCTGTTTGTTGGTTTGATTCATTCCACTAGAATTCCCAACAACTCAGTGCCAGAAATGGCTGATCACTTGCATTGTTGACAGGACGGCCTTGGCTTCACTCTGATGGGTCCCTTTACTCTGCCCAGTGTTCTTACAGTTTTTCTTGTGAATGATTTGCTAACTGAAGCAGGACCCCTTTCCCTGATAACAAAGATCGTGCAGCAGTTTGTAAGACCATCACCCTCCCGTTGGCCAGTTCCAGCTTACATTTTACATAGATGATGTTACTGCTCGATAACAGGAGTACAGGGGCAACATGGCAGCCATCCCATGCCAGCCAGGTTACCCATGGCCTAGAAGGTGGACAACTAGGTGCTCCCTTCTTAGATAACCCTTCATTATCCGAAGGTACCAGGGACCTTCTCCATGTAACTTACAAGTGTTACAATGCAGAAAACATTTTTTTCTGCTCTTGAGTTTTTCGAGAAAACTCTGAGAGATGGTGACTTCCTTGGTCCCTCACAACCGCACAGAATATGTGATCTGTGCTGCATGAGGTGAGGCACTGGGTTCCCAGGAACACCTGTGAAACTCGTTTAGGAACACTTTCAAACAGTTAGCTAAGTGGTGACAGTACCTATGCCAAGGTGTGGTCAGGTATCATCATCAAATATCTGATCATAGGCCACGGCTACTGCTGCTCAACACAGTTGTTCAATTCGTGTGTGTGTGTGTGTGTGTGTGTGTGTGTGTGTGTGTGTGTGTAAATCCCCAGAACCCTATAAACTTAGAAAAACACTCATGGTCAAGAACTTTCTAAGACCTTTGCGGTTTCCTCTGTTTTGTAGAAACCGAAAGTGAGGTTGCCTGTCTATGAAGTACTGTGCTTCATTCTGAGGCAGTGGCTCTTCTGTCCCTGTACCCAGCTCCATCTTCTTTATGCTTCTTGCTTGCTACCCGGTGCAGGCTTCCTTCAGACTTCTGTCCCCAAAGTTCTGCTGGCATGCCAAGAGTCTTTATGTTTTGTATGATCCAGTCTAGACTGCTTTCTGCTGCTATGATAGTTTCAGAGTCTAAATAATACTCAATATCACATACTAGCAGGTGAGAATTTTAGGCCCAAGTCCAAATTCACTCTTCAGTGGGAAGTTTGATGGGTGTTGAGTGTCTAACTAGAAGTAGAAGAGACTCTAGGACCTAACTGGTCCAGGATGGCCATCTTGAGAGAAGCTGTGGATAATGGGACCCTACTTCAGATCCAAGAGTCCAGCTTGGCCATTGATGACTCTGTTTCAAGTGCTTTTATTATGGAGGGCAAACAGGCTCTGCTAGGAAGAAGGGATGCTGTAAGAAGGCCCGTGCAGGTGATACAGAGGCCTTCCTGAATCTCTGAAATCATGTTGTGCATGGACAGTTGGTGTGGGTGTTTGTCACCCATGATTGGCAGTAGACATTACCTCTTTGTTAGCTATGGTACAAAACTAGGAAGAGGGGGTCACAGTAGAGCCCAGAAGTCTTCTATAGGGTAATGTTAACGTCAATTCAACAGAATGTGGAGTTACCTGAGAGACAAACCTAGAAGCTTCTGTGGGTTGCTTTGTTCAAGTATTTTGTTAATAGTGAAGTAAAACAAGTGGGAGATGGGAGCCCAGTGTTAGGGAGCAGGGGGAGCAAGTGTCAGTCAACAGGTACTCCGTACAGGCTGAAACTATCCCAAAAGTGAACTCACGCTGAGTTCAGAGGTCAGTATTCTTTTCAGGATACAGCACCAAAATAGAAGGTGCTCTAAAGTTCCAGTCCAAGCAACTCTCGGCCCCCTGCAGACCCTCACTCTATCCAGTGCATCATTGTCCTGCAATGCATTTGCTCTCAGGTTATGTGGTGAAGAGATTACAGTCAGAGAAGTCACTGGAGAGAGGGGAGATGTTAAAATCAACTTTATTTTTAACCCAGAGGCTAGATTTCTATTGATCTCTACCTAGGCTGGGAATTGAATCCTGAAGTTGATGTCTGTGAGTGTTGAGGAGCAAAGAGGAAATTGGTGTGCTGATAAACTAGTGATCGCTTCCACAGCCTAAGCCAACGTGTTTTAGCTTCTCACTGGCAAGAAAGTTCACAGTGTGTCTAATACTGGCAGTGCACTCCTGCACAGTGACTTGGTTCTCTGTGTGGAAGGAAGCCACTGTGTACTGGTGCTGTCTGAACAAGTGTGCTTTCTTTGCCTGGCAGAGGTTTCACTTACACATAAGAGTAGTGGAGCTCCTCCCATCCCTTAACAAATGTCATTTTCTGACAAGTCTTTTTGACATGTTTGGGCCATCTGCAGTAGTCTAAGAGTAGTTATCCAGGGGCCCAGGATGTCCCTGGAGTCATACTGTGAGAGTCACGTAAGCTCTGCTTTCTGTCTCTATGGCAGAACACCTGATCAGTGCAGCTTAAGGGAGGAGAGGTTGCCTTGGCTCATGGTCTGAGGAGTTATAGCAGGAGCACTCTAGGACTCCTCACATCTTAGAATAGAAGCAGAGGCAGACAGGAAGTGAAGTCTGGGCCTTCAACCTCAAAGCCTGTCTGCCAGAGATCCATTTCCTCCTATTAGACCTCACCTCCCAAAACAACGCCATCACCTGGAGACCGCATGTTCAAATAAACAAACTTACAGGGGTGGTTCACATCCAAACCAAGCAGGGATGGTGAAGTCAAGCCTCAGGCAGGTCCACCTCTGCACGGGGGTCTCTGAGGGCTACCCTGCAATTCTTCTGAATATGCATTCTCTGACGATTGCATTGGACCTGTGGAACAGAGGTAAGGTTGAGCAGGTCTGGTAACTTCCATTACAATCTATGAAGTTTGACATATTAGCCAAGGGAGTCAAGAAAAATCTTGCTCATTAGAGTTAGTGCTATGAAAGTGTCCCTTAATAGCAGTTACATGTGTGTGCACGTGTATGTGTTCACATGCATGCAGGTAAACATGTAAATGTGGATACACTCGTGTGTAGAAACCAGAGGTCAAAGTCAGGTTCTCTTCCGCAGTGTTCTTTGCCCTGTTTTTGGAGACAGCATCTCTCAGGAAAACCTGCTGTGATTTGCTAGAGTAGCTGGTTAGTTAGCCTTGGAGTCACAGGTCTCCAAGTCCCCTGCATTGAGACCACAAATTTGTGCTACCTCTGGGATTTGGGGTAGGTTTAAGGGATTGAACTTGGCTCCTATGCTTGGACAGTGTGTGCACCTCAATGACTGAGCTTCATTTGCAGCCTGAGAGAATAGGTAGCTCCTGTGGCTGAAGACTGTACCTCCCTCCCTCCGTCCCTTTATTTGCATTTGAAAAAACCTCTTGCATAAGACTTTCTTTGAGATGTTTGGAGAGACTTAGTTCTGCTGTTCCTCACTCTGCCTTATGCACAACACTCCCCTCAAATAAGAGGTGTGAGTACGCATTTATGTAAGTTCTTTCTTCCAAGATTCAAGTTAAATTGTGGTGTGCTGTTGACAGCTAGAGTCCACAGGTGTGAATTAAGTAGACCACCCTATTCTCAGCCATCTGTCCTCCCTTTGCAAGCGCAAGCCTCAGAAGTGTGGGCAGAGCCATAGACACAGAGCCTGGGCTCCCCTGCACTGGGTGACCGCTCTCTGGAAGTGACAGCAGACACAGGTGCCACACCTCCTGAGTACTTCCTACTGTAATGTCCCATTTTGTGACTTCCAGTTAGGTCACTGGCCATGTGAACAAATCTGCGGTCCCAGTGGTCCCAACAGTCCCAGCGGGTGTTGAATCTGGATACAGAGCAGAATACTCATGAACCTAAGTCCTTTGGTAAATGTTTCCTCAGATTCTGTTCGCAATAAAACATCATAATCCAGGCAAATCTCAACTTAAATATTGACTGTCAAACTCAGAAAATCCAGAGAAATATAGGTTAGCTTATGAAGCAAGCTTGGCTTTGGTGGAAGGGAATGAAGTTAGAAGGTGAGGAATGGGGTGTGTGGTGGTCAGAGCCTCCTCTGCCTGCAGACAGCCTGTCTCTGTGTCATGGCGGCCTTTCTCCCTGCTGCTCCCCAGGGCAGCACTGTCCCGCACTCAGGGCTGTGAGATACAAACCAGGCTGTTCTGTTGGCTGGTTCTCTCTTCATGGTTGGAGCCATTAGGAATTATTTTAATCAGAAGCCTTCCAGCATGGCTACAGAGAGCAGAGCTGTGGCTGGCCCTCCACCCCATCTCCTGCCATGTCCAGATCATGCCTTTGACCTGGGATCTGATTGCACAGGGTGTGTGTGTGTAGGTGGCTGTTTGTCTGTCTGTGCTTCGTGTTCTGTGGGCCTTCAAATCTGGTTTTCATGTCTTCTGGTTTGATATTTTGGTAGTGTTTCTTGTTAATTTTCTACCTTAACACACACACCCTTCTTTTTGGTGAAAGATGGGTGTTTTGTCTCTAAGTTCTTTGGAAGAGTACTTCAGTTTGCCATTCTACTGAATGACTAGATATTTTTTCTGGACTTTAAGATCTAGTTATAATGTCTGTCAGTATCAGAGCCTTGGCTGCTCAGGGAGCTTCGCTATAAGGACTGAGACAGACAGCCGTTGCCTTTCTGGTGGGAGTGGTCCTTGTTCAGTCTCTGGGGACAGGTTGGATTTACAGAAAGAGCTGTGAGGCTAAGTCTCATCTTTCCCCACTTCCTACCTACTCAGTGCCACTGGCCTCAGTACCTGTCTTTCTGCAGAGCACTGAAGAGCCCTGCTCTCCAGGACCCTCTGGTTGCTCCCTGCCTGCTGGACCTCAGGCCTTAGTGTTGAACTTCTCATGGACCCTGCTTTCTAAGCAGCCTCTGCATTCACTGTGTCGGTGGATCATACTGGCATCTCTTGACTGAGCCTCTGTGGGCTGTCCGGGCATGGTGGCGTTCCCTCTGTATGTTCTGGGGGATGCTAATGTTGCTGCTCCTCTGCAGTGTTTCTGAAAGGGACTGACCGGCAAGCTTTACTCCGGCATCTGCTGATGGGTGGATGTTCTTGGAGCAGCTCTTTCAAAGGCTGGCTAGGAGACAATTTTTCACGTTGAATGTCTGAGGGCACTACCTTCAGAGGCTGACTGCTGAGCCAGCGTGGCCTGTTGGGTGGTTGACACTGATGCCTGGGCCCTGGTGAACAATGTCTGGTGTCTGTGTCCAGCTCTGTGAACAGCATTTGTAGCACTTGGGTCTGTCCATGACCTTTCCGTGTATACTAAGCAGGGTCTCAGCATCTCTGGGCTTTGACATCTCATGACAGCATCTCTGGGCTTTGACATCTCATGACAGTAGGCAGAACTTGGAGGAATACAGAGGGCTTTGAAAACAACTAACAATAACCCCCAGCATCCAAAGGGCTGGCCCCTCCCACTGTGCAGCACTTCCCACCCCAGGCAGCCCATGGTTGGCAGGCAGACAGCAGAAAGCTACAATTGGATCTCTTAGAATCTCAGTCTCACTGTCAGCCAGACAGTAGCTGAACGGTTTTGAGCATCTAGGGAAGGATGCCTCTTAGAGCACATGTAAGGTGCCATCCTCTTAGGCCCCCGTAAGCACAGGTGTACGTGCAGGAGAATCTGCTCAGCCACGAGCAGGCCGTGCTTGGGTCCTCCAAGAAGCTATAGACTCACCGCCTCTTCTTGGCTCCACAGGGGCTGTTCAGAGCTCTGCCGGATCCCCATGGTGGAATACAAGCTGGACAGCGAGGGCACACCCTGTGAGTACAAGACACCTTTTAGGAGGAACACCACGTGGCACCGTGTGCCCACCCCTGCCCTACAGTCAGTTTCCAGAGCCTCACCTGTGCCTGGCACACCTGACCGACTCCAGTGCCAGCCACTGCTGCAGCAGGCCCAGGCCGCCATCCCCCGGAGCACATCCTTTGATAGGAAGCTGCCTGATGGCACCAGGTAACACCACAGCCTTCCTTAGACACTAACTAAGCAGCGTGGCTGGTTCTGTGATAGCTTGTTGTGAGTTTTGGCAAACAGGGCAATGGGGTTGCCTCAGTCACAGTGGTGCCCAGAGTCTAGCCTCGTCCTGTTGTCAGAGCAGATACCCTCTGCCCACCTGGGACACAGCTTTTAAAGCTAAATCCAGTAACATGAGAAGGTGATGAGAGCCCAGGGTACCTAACTTTCATAGGTTGTGTTTGAGAGCAAAACAGTTGGTTCTGTGTGTAATTCCTGTCTAAACCTTCCTGTGACCTACACCATAGAGATGTGCGCCTTTACTCTGGACAGCTGATCCCTGAGGGCTCTGATCTGGTAGACCTGTCAGTACACACCAGGAGCCAGGGTCTTGCTTGCCTGTTGGGCTGTCCCCTGGGCCTCTCTGATGTATGTCTCTCATCTGGAATATAAGGAGGATGTAGACCCTGGCAGGACCTCCTACAGACCACCCAGCTCGGCATCACTGAAGGCCTTAGAACTGGGCACCTCACACTGTAAAGCTATACAAATATTTACTAGAATTAACAAAATGTGTACCTCTTCTTGTCTGTTCTAGTTTATGCTCCCAGGAGGAGCAGGGATCTTTTAACTTTAATCAAGTCATCTGGGCTCCAAGCCTCTGGACTTGAAGATCATGGGGTTTATAACGTAGCTTCCCTGCACTCAAAGCACACACAGTGACACCTGGGGCAAGAGTCAGCAGCAGCCTCTAATCACGTAGAACCGAGAGAATTATGAAGGAAACCAGAGGGATCCTGGCGAGCATCGTCTCTGTCAAGTGACTTCTCATAGAGATTTGGAAAGTGATCTGTAGAATTACAGTAGGCAGCTGTGTGAAAGTCAGGGGTCTTGCCACATTACAACTTTGCTCCTGCTCACTTGTGCACTGGACCCAAATGTGATCTGCACTAGGCTCCGTGTAACAGGCCTGAGTGCTGTCTCCTGACTGTACGCTCCCGCCATGTGCCTGGTTTTCTGTCCTCTGGAGCCACCATTGTGCCTTCATCTTTAGAAAGCAAATGTCCACGAATTCACATATCCTTCCTGTGATGGATTTCTATCATAAAACTGAGAAATCTCGGGCTTCACCAATTCTCAGATTATCTCCCTGATTGGTTCCTTTTCACATTGCTTTGTGAATGGACATAGGGAATTTGTTGTAAACAGCACAAGTCAGAAGGTGGGGGGAAGGCTGGACTGCGGCTGAGATGTCCAAACCCTGCTGCTCTTCTTCCCCTTTCAGAAGTTCTCCCAGCAACCAGTCATCATCCAGCGACCCAGGACCTGGTGGGAGCGGACCCTGGCGGCCACAAGTGGGCTATGATGGGTAAGGCTCCTTCCTGCCTTTGTCTCTCCAGGGGGAGCCTGTATCTGTACCTGGGACTCATTCAAATGCATTCCTGTGTGTGAGCCGCATGGAAAGCCACCTGTAACAAGCACTTTTAGCAAGTGCAGAGTTTTCTGATTAAATCAGAGGCTCACACTGATTTCTACCTCGTGATAATCCACCTGTGTGCTGGGATGGTAGGTGTGCCACCCTGTCCTGCTAGCAAACTGTTTCTGTGACAGTGTTCCCAGGTCTTCCCTGTTGGGTTGTTTTGTTTTGTTTTGTTTTTTGACATGGAATGGACTTCTGAACGCAAGAGAGTAGATCTGAGGACTTTGTGGATGGGAACTCTCTGGAAGTTCCCCTGACTCAACCTGCTAATAGGAGACAGCTCCTGAGAGCCAGAGAATGAGGTCATCATCGAAGCTTCTTCACTTCCTGTTGGAGAAGCAACATAGCAGCCACCTGGCTGGAGAGGCCTCCTTGGGAGGAGCCTTTGTGGTTGTGTCATACCCCAGGAGTCAGCAGTGTGGTTACAACTGGAGACCCTTGTGAATACACACACACACACACACACACACACACACACACACACACTGACCTTATGTGGGACTCTTGAGGTAGCATGTAGCATGTAGCATGTAGCACAGCATTCAGGTTCTAGATGTGTGTTGTGGTGACTCCAATCCGTCTATGGTGGTCAACAGCTGGGTCCTTTTTTGGACGGAACACAGCCATCCACGGAGGCTTCAGCTGGCATGGACAGAAAACGCCTGTCCATGGAAGAGCTTGGCAATCATGGCACTGTCTTCAGGTGCAGAGCAGAACTCCAGGCCAGGCATTCTGCTGTTCAATTTGGACACCATGCTTTTCACCTCAGATGGCAGACAGAGTTCTTCACAGCTAAATAGCAAATCGCTTTTCTAAACGAAGCTGAGGCTAAGCAAGGAGAGCAGAGCCTCGATTTGTTCTTATATAAATGGGAAGCCTTGTGTGGTCTCAGACCCACAGTGGACTCAGCCCATGGCATCACGTGATAGCACAAACACATCGCCTTCATTTCCTTCATTTGTAAGATTATGTTTTTCTTTTTCCAGTTCCCATAATGCACAGGCCATTAGGGCAGAGTCTAGACTGAGTCAGGTTTTCTTATCTTTACAAGCATTAGTGTTCAGATATATCAGTGCCATGCGCATTAGTCAAAAGTAAGGCTGGTCATGTGCTCTACCAGAACTGGAGGACCTGCGGCCTCGACACTGGCAGTGCGTGTTTATCTGTTGAAGGCTGCTGTGTGTCAGCCCTGGTGAAACAGCATCCTCTTCCCTGGAGAGATCGACCAGGATACTGTGTTTCCACAGTCAGGGGACTGTTTCCTAGGACAGCATCAGCCCTGGAATGGTGGTGGCCTCTGTAGGAAACCTCAGCCATCTCATACCTGACCCCGTCCTGTCCTCTGCTGGCTGGCAGTGTCAGAAAAGAATAGCTAGACTCCTTCTTTGCAGGTGCCCATCCCCCCTCCTGCTGGAGCACCAGGGCCCAGGGTCTGTGGAGTGTGATGGAACTGGGGAGCACGAGGACCTCTTGGAGGGAGGCAGGCTTCCAGGTAACGCAGCCCTGGGGACCGGGCCTCCAGGGCACCCCTTGACCTGTACTTTCTCCCTGTCCCTGCTCATTCACTTGGACAACCATAGTTGATGAGTTTCTCTGTGAGCCATGTGAGGTGCCTGTGGGTGGCTGGCTGGTTCTTGTGTGGCTGAGTGGTTCTGGGGTAGCTATGGTTATAGTATGGCCTCAGATAACTGGTTATAATGCCTGGAGAAATCAGTCCCTCTGTGTGGGAACTCTACTGCCTCCCATGTGCTCGCTGGTAACCTGGGAAGTTGTAGTAAAGTTCCAAACCATCAGAACCCTGTTTTCTCTCTCTTGCTAATGCTGGAAATTGTGGGCTCAACTCTCTTTAATGTCACAGAAACCAAATGGCATGGCCCACCTTCCAAAGTCCTGAGCTCCTATAAGGAAAGAGTGCTGCAGAAAGATGGAAGCTGCAAAGAGTCCCCCAATAAGCTATCTCACGTAAGTCCTCTATCTATGACCGATCACACCTGTAGCAGGATTGATGTGTGTCAGCATATAGAGGGTGGCACAGCACACCTCTCCATGGTGCTCAAGAACATGGGATGCATCTCAGTACCCAGTAGGACTACATATGGTGTTTCTATGCTTGAGAGTGTGGGGTACAGCCCAGCACACAATATGGCAGCATGTGCCCACATGTGGTGTTCAGACCAGTACAGAGTAGGGCAGGGAGTGATTGAGAACATAAACACATTCCAGCACACAGTAGGTAGCACACCTGTGGCAGTGATCAGGCATGTGTTGTTTTCCAGGAAGGACACTCATAAAAGAGGATAAAAAGAGAAGGGAAATGGGAAAGTTTTGTTTATTTTCTTAGTTCATGAAGGACCACGGAAAGACCACAGCAGATTCCTGCTAAAGCCAACATGCACATTACCCTCCCAACCTTGCTGTTCAGGGTGATAGTGATGAGATCCTGCCCCCAGGTTTAGCTGGTCAACCATTTAGCTACTTAATGGGACAGTGCAGTAGTGGGAACTGAAACAGCCCTTCTCGCCAGAGGGGCTGCAGCGAGGTCCCTCTGCTGATGTCACTGAGATGTCTAACCATAGCAGCCCAGCAGCCTGCTGAGAGTCCACTGACAGCAGGTTCCTTGTTAATCCCACAGACCAGCTTATCTACCCCATAAAGTCTCTATGAGGCGAGTCCTGTAGGAGAAGCTGCTTTTGATGAGACTCTGTACAAAGAAGCTGCAGTTGGGTGGTTTGAAAATGTGTGGGTGAAAAAACTTACAAACTCCTGAGTAACACTCTTCCCTCCCCTTGGCATATCAGTGAGCTTGCAGTTCCCCTAACCTTGCACAGCCATTCTTCCTGTGGCCACAGCCCTGACCTGGCCTGAGCCTTGCACAGCCATTCTTCCTGTGGCCACAACCCTGACCTGGCACAGCCATTCTTCCTGTGGCCACAGCCCTGACCTGGCCTGAGCCACTTCCCAAGCCCACTCACATCTGCGTCTACAGACGTCCAGAGTAGTTCTGTAGAGGAAGACAGGCTGTGGAGGGGCCAGGTTGAAACCAGAGAAGCCAGGATTTGCGTAAAGGTCCAGGAGGATGGAGGAAAAAGAGAGATGGCCAAGCCCCTAGGAAATGGCCTGGGCAGTGGGCATTGTCCTGGCTCCAAAGCCCTGGTCCTTCTGGTTCTAGAACTGGGACAGCTAAGTTGGGCTGGGCACAGTGACAGAGGGATCTCTTCTGTCTTGGCATTGGTCTTCCCTAAAGCATGGGTGCTTTTCAGACAGTCTGGAATCTTCCTCTCAGGACTTTACTTGGCTTTAGCTCCCTGAGAGTCTGTGTGCTTCTTTGCAGGGCACTTCATAGTTGCAGAGTCCTTCTCTGCACAAGAACCATATGGCACTATGATCTCAGAAAGTACCCAGGGACTAACGGGACGTTTTACCGTTATGACTCAGACCTGGGTCTCCTTCACCAAACTTGGAGTCTTTAAGAAAAATGCTGTACTGGCTGTAAATGGCAGGAAACTTATAAATGTAAACTGATCTCCTCCTCTACCTGATTGTTATATCCTTCTCCATCTATATAATCCTTCTCAGTGATATTTGTGTGTTATACGTCAGTGATTGACTAAAGACAGGATGCTAAGCTCCTGTCAGTGATGGAGGAATCAGGAGGCAGGACCTCTGCACGAGACCAGGCTGTGTGGGAGAGATGGCTACTGCAGTGGTAAAGTGCCTAATGTGTGAACTTGAAAGCCAGAGTTCAATCCCCAGCACCCTCTGAAAACCAGCTGTGGCTGCACACATGTAAGCCCAGCACTGGGGAGGCAGAAGCAGGCAGATCCCTGGGACTTACCAGCTGAACTGGCAAGTTCAGTTAAAAGTCAGAGATACTGACTCCAGAAGGAAATAGACTGGTACCCAAAGGAGCAAAGTGGTGCCTGACAGCTGATACAAACACACGCGCGCACATGCACACATATACAAACAGACACACATACAAACATAGATACACATGTGTATACACATACACGCAAAACTAGGATATTGAGAAAATCCATTTCTATATTTATTGCTGAATTAGGGAGCACATAAAATTCAACCCAGGCCTTGGCTATAGCCTAATGTTTGGGGTGATCAGTATATGGGGGTTTACCCAAAAGCCGTCTGTCTGTCCTCTTCTCCAGATTGGGGATAAGAGCTGTTCCAGCCACTCCAGCAGCAACACTCTCTCCAGTAACACCTCCAGCAACAGTGATGACAAGCACTTTGGGTCAGGGGACCTGATGGACCCTGAGCTGCTGGGACTGACCTACATCAAAGGCGCGTCCACCGACAGCGGCATCGACACCACACCGTGCATGCCAGCCACCATCCTTGGCCCAGTGCATCTGACAGGCAGCAGGTCCCTGATCCACAGCCGGGCCGAGCAGTGGGCAGATGCTGCTGATGTCTCGGGAGCTGATGATGACCCTGCCAAGATGTATGCCCTACATGGCTATGCCTCTGCCATCTCCAGCAGCGCTGCCGATGGTAGCATGGGTGACCTCAGTGAGGTCTCCTCCCACTCCAGGTAAGCCAGCATACGCCAAACTGCACCTGCTCTGCCTGGAGCAGTATGGGTGGGGCCTGAGGCTGTCACTGCTAACTGCCCAGTCATCTGACCCCACAGAGAGTGCTCATCTCCTGAACTCTGCTATCCAGTTGTGTGTGTTTACTCATGTCCTGGCAACTTTATTCTTCCTCTCAAGGGTAATGTCCCTTGTCTCCCCTCTCAGCCTGTGACCCTGATATCTTTTGATAGAGAGCTGCAAACCAGTTAATCTTCAGTGTCTGTCAACCATGTCCACCCTGCAGGCCACCTGTGTCCCAGGTTATCTGTGAATGCAGTGCAACTCACTTGTATATGACATCATCTCACCATTCCTGTCAGAAACAGTTGTAGTCCCTGGAGGAGGGAAGACACAGCAGCAGGCTCCTTGTTGTGGACTCACCTCATCCCCTTGTGTAAGCTTGTGAGCACCATCACAACCATCCCTGTCCTTGGAGCCTGATGGCAGGCTATGTACTCCAGGAATTTGGTTTGGGGTCTGTGCATGGTCCTGTGCACATAGTAAATTGCCCTCAGAGACCAGAAAGGGAGTTGGACCCTCTTGAGCTAGAGTTATAGGCAATTGTCATCCATCCAGTGTGGGTGTTGGAACCAAACTTAGGAAGAGCAGTAAACACTCCTGAATATTGAACTATCTTCCCAGCCCCCAGTTGGGATTTTTAAGTAAACGTCTGACTAAGCCTGACAATCCCATCTACTCAGAGGCTAATCAAGGCCGCCTGGAGCATATTCCACCTAAAGGTCAGCTTGGGCATGTTAGTGTCTCAGAATTAATTGATTTGTTTGTGGAGTATCTCAAGGTTGTGGTGTATTCAGCCTCCCAGTGTTGGGGGTAAAGAGGAGCTAAATATAAGGGAATTTTATCCTAAATATAGATGCATAATACATGTCTGTGCATGGTTTTGTACTCCTGCTTGACAGGTGTCTATCTATATGCTGGTTTAAAAGCTGATAATTTCAGGTTTCTGAGTTCTCTTTGAGAGACTCAGAGAAGAAGCTACTGTGTCAGTGTGTCTCCGTGGGATCTAATTTCTACTCACGTTTGCTCCCTGTCCCTGGTGCTGTCCTTCCAGGGCTTTGGGTCACTGTCCAGCTTTCAGAGCTTCCAGTCACAGAGCATAGCTGGACAAACCACAATGGAACAGTCCTGTGGGACCTAGAACTCTGATAGGCATGTCCCCAAGGGGTGGAGCATGCAGGTCCCTAGTTTCTGGCGACAGGCCTCTGCTCCTGAGCAGTGGACATCAGAGTTCTCCCTGGAGCCCTCCTGTGCCCTTTCTTGGGCATTACTGTATGACATTGCCTGCCATGAGTGCTGGGCATGACCAGTAAGGTCAACCTACATCCTCGTAGGTCATACAACCAAGGGGTCACTTTCTGTGCCACTTTAACTAATGGAACCCAGTCAGGCCAAGTGACATTGCCCCCACACCAGGAGCCCTGTCTTTTATTTCCCTTGTGGCTAAAACTTATTGTCACCTGCTGGCTGTGTTCGTGGCTATCTCCAGGTGAGAAGGGGTTCTTCTCTGATGTCTGCAGAAGGCACGGGGTTCCCTGAGAGGTCCCTAGACTGTTAGGAAAGAAGGGTTTGAGGGATACAGCCTGCCGTGGAGGGGAGGACATTGGAAGAACAAGGTCATGAGGCGTCTGCAGTCAGGAAACAGAGATGAACGCTGGTGCTCAGCCCAGTGTCTCCTCTTTATTCAGTCCAGGCCCAGTGTGTGGGATGCTGCTGGCTACATTTAGGGTGGGTTTTCAATGTATCTCAGACAGGCACACCTGTCACCTCAGAAATCGCAGATCTAGTCAAGTTGACAAAACTAAACATCACACCCAGCACCAATGTGTCTTCTGCACTGTCCTTGGCTGTAAGCCACCATGCCACTGAGGGCAGCTAGGACCTCTGCTGAGTGTGGGCTGCTAAGCTGTGGTGAGATAGCCACCATGCCAGGGAAGAGGACAGGAACTGGAGCTAGCTCCTGTCGGCCAGGACGGTAGGAACAGAGGACGGGCTGTGTGCCAAGGAAACATTCCTGTTGCTTTTCACTAATGCTGTTTAGTACAGTTCAGTGAGAGATAACATTGTATTCAGAAGTCACATGAATTCTAGTTCCTGGATGATTCCTGCCCTCCTCAGGACTGGATAAAAGTTGGCCATTCTGTAAAAGCCACCTAGGGGTCTTGTAGCCCTGCAGCATCTTTTCCAAGTTCAGGCCACTTGTAAGAGACCTTGTGTCAAGAGTCAAGGTACCTCAGGGACTCATGGAATCTATGTAGCAATGAGTTTCCTGTTACTGCTAAGTAGAAACTGCTCAATGTTCTTAGACACTTGCCTTCAGTGCATACCCTTCATTAGGTAGAGGAAGGGTGTTCAGGGAGATTTCTACAGCAGCTGTCTATTAATATGACAGGCTGAGGGATTAGAAGTCTATGAGGAGCTGGCCTGAAGCACCTCTTTGGCCTAGGGTTTTGTACTTTTAAGACACTGGAGGCATGGGCAGCTGAGTTGGAATTTGAGTCACTGAGTGAGTGGCCTGCCGTGTGCCTGCTTTTTGCTGTAGCATTTCCTCCAGTTGTATTTCTCAGCTTGTTCCTGCCACATCCGAGCATGGGGAGCCTCTGGACACAGAGGCGAGAGGTCACCTGCCTTCCCAGCACAGTGGCCGGGACCACAGGTCACTGCTGCATCTGACGTCATACCACCTTTGGCTGTCTCCACAGTGGTTCGCACCATTCAGGAAGCCCCTCCGCTCACTGCTCCAAAAGCACTGGGTCTCTGGACAGCTCCAAAGTCTACATTGTCACTCACAGCAGCGGTCAGCAGGCACCTGGGGCTGTGGCAAAGCCTTACCACAGACAAGGAGCAGCAAACAAATACGTGATTGGCTGGAAAAAGTCAGAAGGTAGCCCACCACCGGAGGAACCTGAAGTGACTGAATGCCCCAGGTAAATGGCTTTCTGTCATATCTGTAATCAGTCATTGTACACCCTTCCTACCATGTCTCTCTGTCCATCTGTCTGTCCCCTAGTTAATTGGGCAGTAAAGGGTTTGGCTTATGCTTCCACGTCACTGTTCATCACTGAAGGAAGGCAGGACAGGAACTCACATGGTGCAGGAACCTGGAACAGGAGCCCATGCCGAGGCCATGGAGGAGGCAGGAGCCGATGCAGAGGCCATGGAGGAGGCAGGAGCCCATGCAGAGGCCATGGAGGAGGCAGGAGCTGATGCAGAGGCCATGGAGGAGGCAGGAGCCCATGCAGAGGCCATGGAGGAGGCAGGAGCCCATGCAGAGGCCATGGAGGAGGCAGGAGCCCATGCAGAGGCCATGGAGGAGGCAGGAGCCCATGCAGAGGCCATGGAGGAGGCAGGAGCCCATGCAGAGGCCATGGAGGAGGCAGGAGCCCATGCAGAGGCCATGGAGGAGGCAGGAGCCCATGCAGAGGCCATGGAGGGTGCTGCTTACTGGTTTGCTTCCCCTGGCTTGCTCAGCCTGCTTTCTTACAGAACCCAGGACCACCAGCCTAGGGATGGTACCACCCACAGTAGGCTGGGCCCGCCCTATTGATCACTAATAAGAAAATGCCTTATACCTTATCTCATGGAGCCATTTCCTCAGTCAAGGACCCTTTCTCTCAGATGACTACAGCTTGTGTCAAGTTGACATAAAACCATCCAGCACAGAGCACAGTCATGTGAGTCCAGAGGACATCCTCTGATGAGGCAAGCCCTGCAGGTGCTGCCTGCCTGCTTTGAGACAGGGCCTGTCACTGACCTGGGACTCAGGCAGGTGTGGCTTGCCAGCCATCGGGCCCCTGTGACCCTCCTGTCTCCATCTGCCCAGCACTGAGGTTGCAAGTGCAGACCGCCATGCTCGGCTGTTTACCTGGGTGCTGGGGATGGGTGCGGGGCAAGCATTTCACCCACTGGGGCATCTCCATCCCTGCCTCTGCTTTAAACACTTTAAATGTTGGGATTTATGTTTCCGTCTTTAAAGTCTTCACTTTATTCTGATAGTGGTGGTGGTGGCAGTGGTGGCAGCAGTGGCGGTGGTAATGTGCAGAAGCTGCTGTGGCATGTGTAGAGTGACTCCCTCCTTCTACCATAGGAATCCTGGGCTTGAGTTCAGCTTGTCGGGCTTGAACTTGGAGAAGGCAAGCCCTTCACCTGCTAAGCCATCTCTATAGCCCTTGGCTTTTGTCAGTAGCAAAGTATAAAGCTCTGCGGTCTTTGACCCTGTATCCAGAAAGCTGTCTGCAGTAGAGTCATGGTAACAGGTGATGGTGGTGTGGCATAGTCTCTATGGTGTCTCAAGGCCAAGAGCACCATCAGAGAACATAGAAGCAGAAACGCTTTGCCTGCTTGTTTTGTGGAACTCTTGAGGCTTGATGGGCAGGTGGGGGTGGGGGATATTCTATGTTTGTGAGAAAAAAGGAGGGAAAACTGAAGGTCTGGTATTGTTCAGAGAATCCCAAGAAACCCTGACTTGTGCTCTGCTAGAGGAGCATTCCATGGTGTAGGTGTGGGCTGTGTGTGCTGTGTGTGGCTGTGAGCACACAGCTCATAGGAGTACGCACACAGCTCATGGGAACGTGCACAGATTCTTGAAGAATAACCTTGACTAATGTGCCTTGGGCTCTACCCATTGTGATTTTTGGAGATAGTGTCTGTCACTAGCCTGGAGCTTACTAAATCTAGACTGGCTGAGCAGTGAGCCCAAAGATCTGCTTGTTTCTGTCTCTCCAGTGCCAAGCTGACCACCAATCTGACTTTTTTAAAAATCTGGATTCATACTAACTGAGCTATACCTTCAGTTTCAGATGCTTTCTGGACTTTCATCTGACTACCAAGGGGCAACTTATAGGTAAACTGCAGCTCCTCTGAACCTGTGTTCTGGTTTATTCCATCAGGATTTATGGTGAGATGGACATCATGTCCACGGCCACTCAGCACCCGGCAGTGGTGGGAGACTCTGTTTCAGAAACTCAACATGTCCTATCCAAAGATGACTTTCTGAAGTTGATGCTGCCAGACAGCCCCTTGGTGGAGGAGGGGAGACGGAAGGTGAGTGAGTGACCTCGAGGGCTTGGGTGCAACTCCAGGTGCTCAGTGCTCCCCACAACCCTCCTGTGCTCCCACCAATAGCCCAGTGTAGAGTGGCCATCACTGCTGTCGCAGATGTCAGGGTTTGGTTTGTTTATAGGGCCTTGCACATTCTAGGCAAGTGCTGCAGCCCAGCCCAGCCCTTGCCACTAGCAATTCCTTCAGAAGACAAACGAGCTGAGGAGGCTGGTGTGGGGGCCATTCTTGGAGTTGCTCTGAAAGCCAGCCCGGCTATGACCTGTTACATGAGCTTATGCAAGTGGGCCCTTGTGTGCTGATGTGATAAAGATTATGTCAGTAACTGTCCTTCAGGGTTAGGGCTATGCGGGGAAGTGGCACACAGGAGCCTAGTGGGGTGCTTGGACACAGCCGGCCCTCAAACCGCAGCCGGTGAGGCCACACTGCTTACCTCGCCTAGGACCTCCAGCCTGTGTCCTGTCCAGGTCGGCCTAGCAGGCTGTCTGCTCCAGAAATGGATGGAGATTGGATGCAACCCCATCTCTCAAGGCTTGCATTCTGCCCCCCCAGAGCTGCAGCTCTTAGCAACAGCCTCCTCCTGCTCCAGTCAGTGGTGTCTTCTCAGGGAGGAGTTCACGTCTTTGCTTTGCTCCCCCCAAGTTCTCCTCCCTAAGTCACTTCTTAAAATAATGCAAAGCAGGAGCTGCTAAGTCTGATGACCTGAACTGGAGAAGACAGACAGACTTCCCTCCACCAGTGTACCAGGACTATATGTGCCCCACATAAGTGAATGAGTGTGACAACGCAATGTTTACAATAATGCAGGGTAATTTAAAAAGCATAAATAAGTGTGGCCAATCACTTCTTCTTCAAGTGGCTGAGACTGGCTGAGACTGGCTGAGACTGGCTGAGACTGTGGAGCACACATTAGTATCTAGTTCTAGAACAAAGCCTGTCATACTTGTAACCCAGGCTTCTGTGGTTCCCTGGGAAAGTGAGGCATTGTCCAGATGGCAGTGAGACCAGCCCGTGTGTCTTACCACAGTTAGCTGCCTTGTGTTCCCCGAGCAGCAGTGCCATCAGACACTACGCCTGTCCCTGTCCACTGTGATCTACGCATCCACACTCAGCTGTAAAGAACTTGCTGGGGTGTGAGCTGGGTATCCTGCCAGAATGTCTCACAAGGAGCCTTTTCTCAATGCTTCTATCAGGTCCCCGTTAGGGAACTGTGTGCGCTTGGGTTCAAAGGCAGGTGACTCCACAGCAAGTATCATCCCAAAATGGCTGGACTTGTGCTTGACGTGTGTGTTTTCTTCTAAAAACAAATTACTTCCCCAGTAGCAGTGAGCTTTGCAGGTCTCTCTCTCTCTCTCTCTCTCTCTCTCTCTCTCTCTCTCTCTCTCACACACACACACACACACACACACACAGATCTCTTGTATTCTTTACTGGAAAGGTCAGGTAGAATGAGTAAAACATGGGCAATAGCAGGGTCTCTAGCTTCCTTGCCACATCCAGAAATGTTATTGGCTGCTTCTGTGTATTTTAGAAACGGTATTAGAGTGAGACAATTGTGGTTCAGTGCCACGAAAGTGCTGCAGGTTTGATTGGGTCCTTACTTCTTTAGTTGGAATCATTTTAGTGTATCTGAGAATAGACAGCAGGATCACTGGTGAGCCTTCCAATTCTGGATTGTAGTTCATTCCAGATATAGTCAAGTAGACAACCAGGAATAACCACTACAATCCACACCTTGTCAACTGATACAAATAATATCTCATGTCCACATGAAACAATAACAAGGCTGTGAATATACCTAACATGATATAACTATTCCTCGTACAATCGCAAACACATTTATAAATTTACAATGGGGCAGTGTCCCTTGGGAACATTCTTTTAGTGTTAAAGAAATTTAGTGTTAAATACCAATTGATGTTAAAGAAATTGGAAGAAAGACAAATGTATTCTTAGCAAAATAAGACAGAAGCATTCATATTACTTTATAATCCTTGTTTCTACAACTGGTTACATGGCCTTAGCTGGTATTTATAACAGTGATGTCAGTGCCTTTCTTATAGCTGATCATACTACTTTCATGTCTCTTGCTGTGACTTTAAAAGAAAAAAAACTGAGAAGAGAAAAGGGGGTTTATTTCATCTCTCAATTTCAGATTACAGTCCATAAATGTGTGGAAAGCAAGACAAGACCCTCAAACAGCAGGTTTACAGCACCCCACAGACAAGAGCAGAGAAAAGTGGGTGCTTGCTTGCTTGCTTGTGCTCTGCTCAGTTTCTCCACTCTACTGCACACAGTTCAGGCACCCATGCCTAGGGAATGGTACCACCCACAGTGGGCTGAGTCATCCCACATCACTTAGCTTAAGACAACCTCCACATACTTGCCACAGGCTAACCCAAAGTAGACATTTGAGACACTCTACCCAGGTGGTCCTAGAGTTACTGTAATTCAATTTCCAGTAATTATACAAACTTTTGCAAGTGGTAACTTTTAAGTGGACAGCAGAATTTACTGGATTTAAATTACTTCTCTTGAGCATATTTATATGGCTCTGGAAATGTCAGTGCTCAGAATTAGTTGTTGTTTAGACTCAGTTGGACCTCCCTGCTGTCAGTTGGTGGATATTAAAATGTAGTCATTGCTAATCACCATCCATCCACAGTGAGTGCTTCTGTGAATATCAGTTACCTGAATGATGGCCTTGCGTATTTGCAGGAGCACTGCCCTCTCTACAGCTCCATGTCTAATCTGTACTAGTATTTCACAGAATGTCAGAGGAGGGGACTCTGAAATCCAGGCATGGTCCAGGAGCTTTTCTGCATGCTTGACTTTCCTGAACCAGCAGAAAACTTGAGAAAGCCATAGCACAGGCAGACAACCCTGACTGCATATTTATCGTGGGGGTTCGGTCTGGTTTTGAGACACTCTTGGTATGGTAGCTAAGAGTGGCCTTTACTTGCCATTTAACCCAAGATGGCCTTGAACTCTCAGCAGTCCCCCTGTCTCAGCTTCCCACGTATTTGGAGTTATGGGTGGGCAGCATTACTCCTCAGACCTTCACATTGTCAATGTCCCTGCCTTTATGACCTAGAGTCTCTTCACATTGTTAACATTCCTGCCTTTATGACCCCTAGTTCTCATTCTACGGGAATGTGTCTCCACGGAGGTCACTGTACCGAACATTGTCCGATGAGAGTGTGTGCAGCAACCGGAGGGGCTCTTCCTTTGCCAGCTCACGAAGCTCCATCCTGGACCAGGCGCTGCCCAACGACATTCTGTTCAGCACAACTCCACCCTACCACAGTACGCTGCCTCCAAGAACCCACCCTGCACCCAGCATGGGGAGCTTACGGAGTAAGTGAGAGTTGCCCGGGAGGACTCACGGGGTACCTGTGGTTCCATGTGATCCTCGAGTTGGATCCAGGTGTACACATGGGGTGCGATGTCAACTGTTTGGCACTATTTCCTTGTCTTCTAAATTGCTTCTAAGTAGCAGACATCAAGGTGGCTTACATTAGACATTATTATCAAATACTGTTTTTACTGTTTTATCTCTGAGGGAAGTGATGTGAAGAGTCTGTAACTTTTTCAAAGACGAACAGCGGCATAGGGTGGCTTTTCAGGCTGTGCCAAGCATTCTGTCACTCTACTTCATGGTCCTGGTAGCAGGGGGTGTTGGGATACCGAGCTACAGCTTTGTGGGCTCTCCATGTCACTTCTGTGTCCCTGTGTCACACCACACCATGATCACGGGTCAGATTTAAAAACTATAATTTTTAGCGTCCTGTATATCTGTGCGCGCTCACACACACACACACACACACACACACACACACACACACACACGTGCACACACAGGCATGTATACGTGTAGAGACAGAGTCTCTGGCCACCCATTCCCAGGGATGGAATTGTCTTGTCTCCCCTGCTAGCACTGTGGTTACAGGCAGGCACCAGCACTCTTGGTTATTTTCATGGCTATTGGGGACCCAAACTCAGGTCCTCATGTGTGCACAGCAGGCATTTACCCACGAAGCCATCTCTGCAGCCAGTGTAGGATGGTTTCTATGCCCACCTCCATTCCTGCTGCACAGCAAGCTTGGCAGTTTAACTATAAAGACATATTCAGGTTGTTTGTCAAATTTCATCATAGGAAGAACTATCTTTAGAACCAATTTCTGCAGTGTATATAAACATCCCAGGCTTCTAGTAGTGTTTTACAAGCTGGTCTGAACCTCACCCTGTGCGATGCTCAATGTGGAGCATGTTACCTGCCTGTTATAAAGGCTCTGAGTTTCCAAATAGCAAGACAAAAGCTCAGACAGACACCTCTGTCCCCCGAGTTCCGTCGAGTGTTGTTGAGCCCCCACCCCACCCCCACACTGCCTCTTTTAAGATAGGGTTTCATGTAACCCAGGATGGCCACTAAGTGTCTCCTGAGAGCTTTTGTGAAGCTCCTGAAGTTCTGTTTTATGCTCTTGTTATTTTTCCGTTTCCCACATACAAGTGTGACTAACCCTTGGGTTCTGTGTTGCCAGGGTTTCTATTCAGCCCTCCTTTTTTCCCTATGAGAGACATAGTGTCTTAGCTTCGGTGTCTTAAAATAGTGGTGATGGATGATGGTGATGACGATGGAGATGATGGTGATGGTGGTGACAATGGAGATGATGGTGGTGGTGGTAATGGTGGTGATGATGGTGGTGATGGTGATAAACTCCACTTCTTAGGTATTAGGTTCTTACAAGGACTGAGCAAAAACTACTGTTGTTTTCATGTGTTCTCTGCTCCTGGTAGATTCTTTCCTAAGTGTGAGGTCCCTTGTCCCGACCCTATCCCAAGCAGCATAACACTTTGGTTACAGTGGAGTCCAGGGATACAGCACTGCCATCCAGGCCCACAGTCCCTGCTTACAGTTTCACACTGTACAGGCCTGACGATAGACACAGGTCTGCCTCCACAGTGTTGTACAGAGTTTCACTGCCCTAAAAAGCAAGCTCCTTGACTATCCCTCCTACCCTCCTCCTGTGGCGAGTCCCAGTCTCTGCTGTCCCGGTGTTGCTGCGACACCCGGTAGCTGGAGTGTGTGGCGTTCATGCTGCCTTTCCTAGTAGCAGCAGTTGAGGCAGCTCTAAGCCTTTCTCATCTCTGAATCCTTTCAGAACTGCCCACAGCCTACAGAGGAAAGAAGCAGATCCCCCTGTCCCTGTGGCTCCTCTCAGGGCCCTCGCTCTTGGGCACACTCCCTTACTTGGTAATGTGCCTCCCGGAGCCTGACCCTGCTCAGCTCAGATGCTGTTCTGGGATACAAATGGGAACTAAAACGTGTAACTGTGTAAATAAGAAGCCTTGAAATAGCATGTAGTGACATCTCCCCCACAAGGCCTCTGAGTCCCTCCCACTGCATCCCCATGAACCTTAAGCATCTCAGGTCCAGTTGGAGTCCACGAGTGCCTCAGGAACCAGGGCAGTTTCCATCTGTCTCCCCAAGATGCCCAAAGGGAACATAGATGCCCTCTGAGAATGTGGCCGCAGACTGAGTTTCTATAGTGTAAACCCTGATCCCCAGGAACAAGTGCCTGGGAATACCTCTTAAAGAGACCTAAACATTGTGTCACATGAAGACTGGGAGTGTCCTTGTGACGTCTTCTAGCTTGGGTAGCTATTTTTGTTAAACTGACCCAACGTTTGACCTTGACAAACAATAGGGAGCAACCTGCAAAACTCACATTCAAGAGCCGTAGGGTTGCTGTCAAGGTGGCCCCTCAGCATTTATAACAATACCAATAAAGTCAGGACAGTGGAGTGACAATAGGAAGAATCCACAAGACTGGTGTTCAGACATAGAGAACATCGGGTGGGCAGCAGGGCCTACGCAGTATCCACACTTCAGAGTCTAGGTTCTCCTGCAATGTGGCCAGGGATGCCCAAGCAGAGACATTGCCAGCTTCTGCCCAGATGCTATCTTAAAGTCAGTCGTGTGCCACCACATGCTCTGTGACTATGCCCAGGGAGCTGGTGGCCAGGGAGCTAGTCAGTGCTGTCACCAGCGTTCTTCCTGGGTCTCCTGAGGCACCCCAAGGCTTTAGAGAGTTAGATTTGAAAGGGGAGCTGTGGGTAACCATAGCAAGGGAATCTTTTCTAGAAGCCCTCAAGCCTGGAGAAGAGAGCAGGAACAGTGTGTGACATCACATGCATAACAGTGTCCCCTCCTTCCTACTGGACGATGCACAGTGTTCATCTGCCAGCCCTGGCTCCACATGACTCCTTGCTGGTTTCGCTGTCCTCTGTCACAGACTGCACTTGCTGGCTTCCCAGTGTAAAGCCCAGTAATGCCGGCAGAGGTGTTCATGTCAGTTAAAGACTTGTAACAGACTTGCTGGTTTGAAAGATTAGACAAAAAAATTAACTTTAAAAGGTAGGTATTATTCCTAATTAACTTATTTCTACTCACTGGAAGAAAAAAATGTTGTGTGCCTGATTTTGATGATTGAAAAAGGCACATGTGCCTCCTGGGTTGTCTGAGAGACAGCCACAGCCTGAGGCTCTCCCTGCTCCGGTCAAGCCTCAGGCAGAGGTTCAAATCTACCCACAGTCAGCCCTAGCTTTTGTGCCACTAGTGTGTCAGGCATCTGCCAGCTCCCCCTGTCACTCAGAGCTCAACCACATGTCACCTCCTTAGACAGGACTTTGTCTCACGGTGCATCACCTAGCCTGTCTTCTGCAGAAGCCACATCTGTCTATCTCCTAGTGACAGAGCCTCAGAGCTGAGCCCCAGCTGTGTCTCAGCTGTCCCATTCAACATAGGATGGAGCAGTCACCAGCTAAAGACATCACAGGAGGCTCTAGCTGGAGGGGACAGTGACTCTGAGCAGCTTTGCCTGCGTATTCCACCCTTGTGCCCTGGATGCCTGAGAGTGGGAGAAGGACAGGCTGTCTGGTTACGCTGGATACTTCCCAAGTTTCCAGTGCCACTTAGTGGTGACTGCCCTGGTGTGCTCCTGTGAGCAGATTCCAGGGCTGGCCAAGATGCACCGGTCTGCATCCCCAGTCCCTCACATCTTCCCCTCTGCTCCAGCATCCTTACTTGTGCCTTGCCTCAGAAACAGAGCATGACTTACTTAGCCCAATCTGCCAAAGTAGACTTGCTTTGTTGAGTAGCTGATCTTTCCACAGGACAATGTTAACTGCACCCCACCTTCCGAATTAGAACCAGCCGCAGTCCCTTCCCTTCTCACTAGGCCCCTACCCCTCCTCTGTCATGGTAGCCTGCCACTGTGCTTACCCTACTGACACCAGCCACTGCCTTTCCCTAGCACTGGCCAGAGAAGGCCTCAGAAGAGGAACCAAAAAATCATGAGTGTTTTCTCCCAGTTCCTGCACCATCCTTACTGCTGGCGTAGCACTTGACAAGGGCAGAGCACAAGCATGAGCTGCTGTTAGTGTAGAGGTCCAGAGAGGGGCTCCATAGTATTCCCTCACAGGAGAGACTGGGAGACACTAGGAGGCATCACCACATCTCAGCATGGTCACCTGGAAACAGCCCTGTCTGGTTGGTGTCACTGTCACTGTCTCTGTGAGAGGTCTGCCCAGGCTGCAGTTGTGGAGTGGGAGCAGACTGTGGGTGTCCTTCAAGGCCACCTGTGCAAATGCTGCCTGTCCCATTCCAGATGCCAGGGCCTCACAGCACCCCAGAAGGATGGAGGCGCAGAAATCACAGGTGCATTTGCTTAATTACGCCCCTGAACTTAATTGCAGGTTCAGCCTGCCAGGTGGCCATTACTTTGATTGGTCTCATTAGTCAGATGCAGCCACAAGCAGCTGCATGCAGTGCTCTGGGCAGCTTTAGGAAAGGCACTTTGAAAGTGTCCGGTCAGGCTCTTTCAGAATTTATTCTCAGATGCGTAAGGAGTTCCTAACAATGAGTGTTATTAATGACCTAAGCGCTTACTGAGAAAGGGGATGCTGGGAAAACCGTGGCTGAAGGAGAACCACACTTCAGGAAGTGAGGCAGGGCTGGAGGCCTCAGGTGAGGCAGCGTAGACCTGTCCTGTGGAGTCAGGAAAGTAGGCCAGCAGCCACTTCTGCACAGAGGTCATGAGGAGACTTCCTTTCTCTTTCCAGTCTGTTAACTGAAGCAGCCTCACCGCACAGGATGAGAAGAGGCCCTTGCGCTGTCTGAGGTTCAGCTTTGCAAACCTTGTTTCTCAGACTTTGTAACTTATCAGAAAAGAGGTGGCTGCCAGCTGTCTCAAAGCAACATCAGGCTGCGGCACTTGTTAAAGGGGACCAGCTACCCCCAGAAAGCAGGAGCTTATCTCAGGCCACTCAGATTTGGGTACTTCAGAAAGCTTCTGTAAGAGAGTGGATGTTCCACAGGACTCCATGCTGCCCCCCCAGCTTGCTTTCCAGAGCCCAGTTGGTCTCGGGTTGGCTGCTTGTGACAAAGCTTTGTCTCTTGGGTGATAGCATCTCAGGGGTCCCTATTTTAGCAGGGTGTGTTTGACAGTTTCCTGGGTACTTTGTGAGAATGGATGGTAGTATCTGTGCTGTAACCAACTCTGCGGACTGTGGTGGTCACGCCGTATGTATCTGAGTCGGGACATGCTTTCCTCGCTGACTGACTCTGATCTGGGTGGATCAGCAGTGCTGGTGCTGTGACTGACTGACTCTCTGGGGATGATGGTACCTGGTCAGGGACTGATGGAATAAAGGATCACAGACTTAACAGACTCTATATAGGGCCAGTGCTACTCAGGCTGTGACCAACTGGTTTTGACAGTGGTAGTACCCATGCTCTGACTGGCTGACTGGCTATGAGGACAGTGACTAATAGCATAATAGATTGATTGACTCTAGATAGGGAGAGACTGTGGTGCTTGTATGGGACTGACTATGTGCAAATGGTGAAGCAGACTGACTGTGGGTCCCAGTTCTCACGCTATGACTGACTGTGTAGACAGTGACTGATGGGCTGAGAGACCAGCTGTCTATACGGGGGCTGAGAGACCAGCTGTCTATATGGGGGCTGTGCTGCATCTCTGCACATGTGTGCATGTGTTAATGTACATGTGGCATCTCTGCACATGTGTGCATGTGTTAATGTACATGTGGCATCTCTGCACATGTGTGCATGTGTTAATGTACATGTGGCATCTCTGCACATGTGTGCATGTGTTAATGTACATGTGGCATCTCTGCACATGTGTGCATGTGTTAATGTACATCTCTGGTCCCATGCTGTGACCAGTCAACTGGCCTTCTGACTGACTCTCTCTGAGGGCAGTGGTACCCATGTTTAGACAGACTGACTGTCAGACTCTGGGACAATGGCGCCCATGCTGTGACTCTGGATGGAGACAGGCTGACTTACACTCTGATTTTGTTTCTACTTAGATGAGTTCTGGTTCTCGGATGGGTCCTTATCAGACAAGTCCAAGTGTGCAGATCCTGGCCTGATGCCGCTGCCAGACACAGCTGCAGGGTTAGACTGGTCCCACCTCGTGGATGCTGCACGAGCATTTGAAGGTAAAGATTCACCCACACCCAGGGTCTTTCTGTGTGCCCAGGGAGCATGCTCCTGCACTGCAGGGCCTGTGCTCCTGCACTGTAGGGCCTGTGCCCCTGTGCTCCTGCAGGGCCTGTGCTCCTGCACTTCAGGGCCTGTGCCCCTGTGCTCCTGCAGCGCCTGTGCTCCTGCACTGTGGAGTCTGTGCTACAGCCTAGGAGCCCGTCTGTGGGTTGGATCATCTTGCAAATATTGAACATTCTGCCCATCTTTGAAGATGACAGGAGGGGAAGCATCTAGAGGTGGCCAGCTACTTGATATAAGTACTTGGCAGGGGTCTAAATCCCTAAATTCTGCTCCATGCACCAACTGCCATCTGACACACAAGCCCCTTTTCCTCCTCAGCCTCATTGCTCTGTGGGAAAAGCAAACATGCTTGCCTAGCTCATACTGTCTCACCTTGAAGCACACCCAGGTGACATAGGAGGGACCCACTCAAGGCCGGAGCTTCCAGATTTAACAGATGACTCCAGCAGGATTGTTTGCCCCTTGCAGGTCTCTCTATCTGTGTGGGTCTTTGCTCCTTCTAAGCCTATGGGCCACTGTGAGGGAGTTGAGCCTGTGGTCAGTGGGCCACCGTGGGTCAGCTGAGCCTGTGGTCAGTGGACTGCTGTGGGTCAGTTAAGCCTGTGGTCAGTGGGCCACTGTGGGGGAGTTGAGCGTGTGGTCAGTGGGCCACCGTGGATCAGCTGAGCCTGTGGTCAGTGGGCTGCTGTGGGTCAGTTAAGCCTGTGGTCAGTGGGCCACTGTGGGTTAGTTGAGCCTGTGTTCAGTGGGCCGCCGTGGATCAGTTGAGCCTGTGTTCAGTGGGCCGCCGTGGATCAGTTGAGCCTGTGGTCAGTGGGCTGCCATGGGTCAGCTGAGCCTGTGGTCAGTGGGCTGCTGTGGGTCAGTTAAGCCTGTGGTCAGTGGGCTGCCATGGGTCAGCTGAGCCCGTGGTCGGTGGGCCACCGTGGGTCAGCTGAGCCCGTGGTCGGTGGGCCGCCGTGGGTCAGCTGAGCCCGTGGTTGGTGGGCCGCCGTGGGTCAGCTGAGCCCGTGGTCAGTGGGCCGCCGTGGGTCAGCTGAGTTCTGAGAGTTCTCCAGCTACCACGCTGCCTTTGGTCACCATTGATGCTGTGACTGTCAAGTTGAAGCTGCCACCTGGCGAGCATCCCTCTCCAGCTTTTTGGGAACTACACAAAGCAGATGAAGAACCTACCTCCTGGTAGTTATGGGGCCACAACTCTTAGGGATGTTTGCCATTGGTCACTTGTGTTGTCTTCTCATGACTGTGACCAAAACCTGACAAGCAATGGCTTGTGAGAGGACAAACCTCCTTGATCTGGTGGTTTGAGAGGGACCCTTGACAGCATGGTGGTGGGCAGACCTTGGCTGGGGAGTGGGTGTTAGTTCATACCTCAGTGGGCCAGGAAGTGGGCCAGACTATAATGACCTGTCTCTCAAGTTTCTACAACTTCCCAAAGCACCATCCCCAGCTAAGGACAAGTACTCAAACATACTAGCCCTCAGGGACATCTTACATTCTAGCCCATGGGAACATATTACACACTAGCCCACTGGGACATTTTACACACTAGCCCAGGGGCATCTCAGACACACTAGTCTATGGGGACATTTTACACACCAGCCCACAGGGACATCTCAGACATACTAGTCTATGGGGATATTTTACACACTAGTCCAGGGGAACATATCAGACACAGTAGCCTTTGGGGACATCTTACATACAATCTGACACTTCAGCATTCTTTCTGCTCCCACCTTTATAGCAGATGAATTGATTGGGACTGTTTACCAGGCTGTCTGGCCTTCCTGCCTAGGAAACTCAGACACAGTTCCCCAGTGCCAGGGATTAGCTTCGAGACTAAAGGGAACCTGTCACCAGACAATCTATAGATGGCAACTCAGAAAGTTCCTCAGCTAATGGCTTCCTCTGCCCATGCCTTAGCTGACTTCTAGTAGTGCTCTCCCTCAACACAGTGCTTGTTGGGCTATCTTCTGAATGGTGGGAGGCCATGCACCTGGCCCTGTTCTGAGGCCTCTGCCGGGCTGGCTCCATTTGCACTGAGAACGAGGTGCCACCTCTCCCCACCCCACCCCTCATTCCTTCACACTTTCTCATTGCCTGTTCTCTGGGTGACACTAAAGAAAGATTAAAAGAAGTTATTGAGGAATGTCCACTGCATAGGAATAAATTTCGTGGTGACATAATTGAGTATTTATTGCAAGACACAATGGGGGTTGAAGAACAAAGGGCAAAGTGTGGAGGTCACTGAAAAGCCACCGATAATGTTCCAAAACCAAGTGTCACTCAGAACTACCAAGCTCAGCGAGTTGTTTTCAGTTTCAAAGAATAATGGTGCCCTTGTGCAAGGCTTTCCTGAAATCTAGTAGCAGCTTTCTTATGTAATAGAATTCTTTCTTTTTCAAATCTCTTAAAGAGAGCTCCATTTAGACAGCCTGGGTCTGTAAGATTGCAGTGAGAGCATACGTGAAATGCTGTAGTAGACGGGGATTATTCATTGTTACAGTCAAGAGTTTAACTAGTTTAATAAAAGAAAAGCTTTAATTATAGTAAGTTATAGTAGGTGAAGTAATTAAGAGTGATTATACTAATTTCTTAAAAGTATATCTAATGGAATTGGGACCAATTTCTAATAAGAGATAAGATTTGAGAGATCCTAACACAGTCTTGTGAAGGATGTGTCCTTATTCCCAGATAGTCTACAGGATGCAGTTGGGAATATGCTGATGAACAGGGTTTTCCTCAGAAGTTAAACAAGGAGCTGCCTTAGTTTCTTTCTCATTGCTGAAATAAGATGCCCTGACAGAGCAATGTAAGGGAGAAGCATGAACTCCGACTCACGGTCCCTAAGTGAACAGTCCCCAGTGCAGGGAAGGGTTTGCATTGCTGTGAACAGACACCATGACCTAGACAAGTCTTATAAAAACAACATTTAAACTGGGACTGGCTCACAGGTTCAGAGGTTCAGTCCAGTATCATCAAGGCAGGAACATGGCAGTGTCTAGGCAGGCATGGTACAGGAGATGTAGAGAGTTCTACATCTTCATCTGATGGCTACTAGGAGAAGACTGGCTTCCAAAGTCTTAAAGCCTAGCCCTCGGTGACACACCTACTCCAACAAGGCTACACCTACTCCAATACGACCACACCTCATAATAATGCCACTTCCTGTGCCAAACATATTCAGACCATCAGCAAAGTCATGGAGTGGTTGCCCACAGCATTGGAAGCTGGCTGATCCCATTATGTCCACACACGCAAACCACAACAGGAACCCACTGAACCCATATCCGTTACTGTTTGCATTGGAGTCCTTAACACATCAACAATGTCATGTGGAAAGGGGGAAAAAAGAATGAATTCCAGTGGCTTAAAACTGCAGTCATGCTTATATATCTAGTAGGATCAAATGGAAATTATTAAAGATTCTAAAATTGCCGTGCAGTGTTGGCACATGCCATTAATCCCAGCACTCACAAAATCAAGTTCCAGGACGCCCAGGCTACATAGTCTCAAAATACAAACAAACATAATCTAAAATTAACTAGGTGAGCTACTATTTCTATATAATAAGCCATCCGGAAATGCATGGCTGCTGCTGTCAGCACAGCCCTTCAGCACTATGAGTTGGCTCAGGCTCAGCCGCGTGGTTGGTTCTCCTGCTTCATAGGCCAACAGAGTGCACGCATGGAGCTTGGCAGTGTCCGGCTCATCCAGAGGACCCCACTCCTGTGCATGACTGGAATAGCTGTACCTGGCTGAACTCTGCACCCATCTGGGCTTGTGGCACTTTGTTGTATGTGATGGAATGATAACAGCAGTTCTGTGAGGGCTTGTCTGATCTGAGACGTCCCAGGCTGTGATACCTGCCGTCCTTGTGGGTCAGTCAGGACACAAGGACAGTCAGATACAAGGCTGTGGCTGATGCCAACACCTCATGGCGGGGTGGCATGTTCACACAGCAGAGGAAGGTCTGGTTGGCTCAGATCCCATAGACAGTCACTGGAGCAGCCGTGAAGAACAGTTTAAGCCAATCAGCTAGATCCAGCTATGTGTTCTTTGTAAATCAAGCCATCCTCAGAATCACAATGAGAAAATGGAGCCACTGTTAACTGTAGAGTCTTAATATAGACAAGGACAGGAATGGATAGAATCCTACGTGGTAAAAATGACAGACCTTCTTGAATTAATTTGAGATAAGTGCAGTTTCAATACAGCTATCTAAAGATATGCTAAGAACTTAATTGCACCCATTTAAAAAAAGATGAACAGTATTCAACAAGAAACCTATTATAAATCAATAATAATTAAAATAGCATAATAATGATTCAAAAATAGAATGAGTCCTTTTGAAAAAATAAAGAATATAGGCATCAGAATCTATTTAACACTAAATGAGAATTCAATTTATATACACCATTTAGATTTAGAAACTAGAAAAGTCTACTTTATAAAAGTGAATAATAATCAGTATCACCATTTGGAAGCTTTAATTATAGAATAATGAGAAAACATGAAATATAAAATGGCCGAATAAAAACATATGTAAGTGTTAAACATTTCATGAGCCTGAAAGAGTAAATTTTAAAGGGGACATGTGAACTGTGGAGAAAGGCTTACAATGAACATGGTAAAGAAAACCAGGATGTGTTCAATGCGTAAATGAGCATCGGAAGATGCCACCTCTGTGCTAAACAACTGGGGTGTGTGCCTGTGGCACATTGAAAAAGGCACACGGTAACTAAGTGTGCAAACAATGAAGAATACACCTAGTCACTAAGCTCGCCAGCTCAGTCTCAGTGTGGGAAGGCTGCTGCTCACACTGAAGCCAGCTTCGTCGTCTGAGCATTATAAAGCAGCCCATCTCGTTCAAGCACCGTGACAATTCATAGCCAAACCAGAAAAATGTACCATATCCCCTCCCCAAACCTGAAATTTCACTCCTAAGGACTGAATGATAGCCAGTTATTCAATATAAAATAATATAGCACAGTTAAAATGAATCAATATATAAGTGACCAGATTGTAACCCGAAAGGCACAGTATCAGAATGGAGCCATCTCCTTGGTCTAGGAGAGGGTGATCTGGGTGCTAATGCTGTCAGCCTGGGCCAGCAACTCCCCTGTGCTGTGACAGTTCTTTAAGACTTGGCTGGGTCACATTCAAGCTTGAGTTTATTATTTCCCATTCTGTTTGGTGTGGAATGTGACAATGCCCTTTGCCTGTCAGAGTTCCTGAACAGAACTGTAGGTTTGCCTAACACAGCAAGATCCTTTAGCTGTCCACCATGTGGTGCCCAGTTACTCTTTTGCTGCTTGAGATGTGTTTATACAGAGTCATTTTCTTAATAATGCTTCTACTTTCCAATGGTTCAAGAGCAACACGCCTCCCTTAGAAACTGCATTTGGAATCTGTCGAGCTTTGGGACCCTCTCCCAAGGTGCTGCCTGTACTTTCATCAGCCCTGTGATCATAACGGGGAACTGCAGGCACTCGTGTGCTGTGTGGCCAGGCTGTGGTGTCCTGTAGGCAGTGTGTCACATGCATTTCTGATTATGTATTAATAGTGTGTTCACTTAAAACCAGGTTTAACAGGATGTGACCTCATGAACAGGATCAAAGCCAAGTAGAAGATTCTGGCTGTGGGTCAGACTGAGGCAGGGTGGGAAAGTGGGGTCTTTTTAAAAGTCCTAGCAGTAAAGGGCTGGGGAGAGGGCTCAGTCAGTAAAGGGCTAGGCACACAGACATGAAAAGTCACCCATGGTTACTCTGATCAGTGCCGCACAAGGCATAGTGATGTCCATGCCAGGAAAGCAGAGGCTCTCAGCCTTGGGTCTCTCCAGCCAGCCAGCTCACCCCAGTCAGTGAGTGGTCCAGGCCAGCGAGAGGCCCTGTTTCAAAAACAAGGTTGACAGCATCCTAAGGAATAGTAGCCAGAGTGGACCTCTGGTCCACACACACACCTACACACACATGAGCTTGCATGGACTCTCAGGTCCTGGGGTTAGTTGTTCCTGTTCATCGTTAGAATGTCAGGAGCACTGGTGTGGTTCTAAGAGTTAGTGCCTTAGATACTGAGCAAGCCTGTGGATGTGGTCATGGTCCAAGTCCGTCTCTCATTAAGGTATCTGCAGCTGAGGATCAAGTGCTGCATGGGTAATGCAGCTTTGGGCTGAGTGGGTACACATGACAGGTACTGTCATGTGTAGATTACATCGAGTGTCAGAGAAGGTCGGTTAAAGGACCTGCATGCCCGTAGCAGGTGTTAGGTGGGGGCTGTGCAGTTGGCAGACCCTGATGTGACCCCCGAGTCACTGGATGGGCCCAGGGCACCCTGATGTGACCCCCGAGTCACTGGATGGGCCCAGGGCACCCTGATGTGACCCCCGAGTCACTGGATGGGCCCAGGGCTCCTGAGCTTCTGTGCCTTCAGCGCTCTGTTGCTGCAATGACTTTCCATCATGTGCTCTGGCAGCCTCAGCACCGCTACCCTTTTTAATTAACTGGTAGTATGTGACCCTACATCAACCGAACAGGCAGGTCACCTCATTAAGAGGCCTGCGCAGCAGCCAGCAGGAGACAGAGCTCCCAGTGCGCCTGGAGACTGCTCCTCCCCATTAATCAGTCCCTGCGAGAAGGGAGGGCCTCCTCAGTACTCGCTGGCAGATCACATCCCTCCCTTCCCAGCTGCAAATGCATACACACACTCAGTCCGGGGACAAGGCAATGTTCTGTAAAGACAAGGTGCTTCCTGCCCGAGTTCTGGGTCAGAGTTCAGCCCCAAGCAGCTGGGCTGCTCCTCTTTCCTTTTCTTTCCAGCCCAACTTTCTGGAAATAGTGAATGCCAAGTTCATAATGCCTTGTGGTAGGAGGTCCTGAGTCTTACCTGTTTATGGCTGTTGCTGCTGGCATTGCTGGGACCTCTGAGCTTCCTGCATAGTTTCTAGTGAGAGGCCCCAGCTGGCTGCTGTCACCACCACTGTTCTTAAATTCAAAGCATGGATCATTCCTGTCAGTCTGAAATGATGGCATCTGTGGTTGATCCATTGTGTCAGACACTACCACCCGACTTCTAAGTAGAACACATGAAATGTTACCTCACCATGGTGTGTGACACTATTTAATACCTAGTTGTGTCTTTTACACATTCAGAGACAAGAGAACACACACCTATTGAAACAAATGCTAGCACTCTATGCATGCTGTATTCACACAACCCCGTATTTGAAGCCTTAGAAGGGTCCCTGAGATCCTCAAGGTCAGAGAGATCTTCTGTTCACAGGAGAATTCTCAATCTTATTTCAGGTCTTGACTCAGATGAAGAACTCGGGCTTCTCTGTCACCACGCCTCCTACCTAGGTGATTGACACGCGTTCTTGCTGTTTTGTAGCCTGTTTTGTATTTCATACGTCTGCACGCCTGCATGGTGGTTCACATACTGTGTTGGGGGTGCACAGGGACCTGTGCCCTGGCTGTCCTGTCTCGGGAATGTTCTCGAGCTCATGGGAGCTTGCAGCAGGGTCCATCTCCATGGTTGTCACCAGCTACATCATCCAGCTTGCTAAACCACACACAACCAGGAGCTTTAGATTCCTCGGAGTGTGGAAAGAAGAAAGCCAACTTGCTCTGTAGCTGTGGTATATGCACCATACCCTCCCTGTGGAGGGCAGCCAGCCTCGTGCTTCTTCATTGCCACCGGCTTGCCTGAGTTTCTGTTTCTCCATTTTGTTTCAAACAGGGCATTGTGGTAAGGAGGGTCAGCAGATCCATTCAGTAAATTGGTCTTTATGAAATCACATGAACTGGTGGCTTTCACCAACCTCCTTTCTGTCTGTTCCTCATCTCCAGACCAGAGGGTAGCCTCTTTCTGTACCCTGACCGACCTCCAGCATGGACAAGAACTAGAAGGGGCCCCAGAGCTGTCCTTGTGTGTAGATCCCACCAGTGGCAAAGAGTTCATGGATACATCTGGGTATGTAGACCCTCCCTCCCACTGTCCCTATGCTTAGGGAGCCCAGGCCAGGCTGGAGAGAGTCTTACAGTGGGACTGACTTGGATACTAGAAATGATAACACTTGTCTGCCTGTGCCACAGAAGAGGAGCAAGTGTAACCTCCAGACAGCTGCCTAACTTCTACAAAAGCACCAGGCACTGACCCTTGTCAGCCAGTCTCGGCCAGCCAGGCCACTCATGCTGTAGGACCTGCCTAGGGCACAGTTCTTCCCAGGCCCTGATCCTTGATCCAACATCTGCCTACAGTTGACATATATGAGGGATGCACACACACACACACACACACACACACACACACACAGTCATGATGCATGAGCTCCGTGAACTGAGTCATGGTTAACTTGCTGGGGAACCTGGTTCTGTCTTCAGGACAAAGGCAAGTTAGGGAAATCATGTCTACATGTGGCTCCCAGGACTTACCTCTGGCCTACCTCTTCTCCATTTAAATAAGCCTGGCTTTTTGTTTTCTTACCAGCCTTAGTGTCTTACCTGTTCTCAGTTCACGGTGGTAGCTATGGGGACCTTGTCCCAAATCATCAACTTACACATAAAATTTTCAGTGAAAAGTTTACTAACATGAACACAAGCAATGTCCTAACCTTAGGTCTCTTAAATTCTCTTAATTGTACCATTTACCAGGGAGCGATCGCCCTCCACACTGACTGGGAAAGTTAACCAGCTAGAACTGATTCTTCGACAACTGCAGACTGACCTTCGGAAGGTATGTGATTGCTAGAGTCCACAGACAGAGCAAAGCTTTCCCCACAGTCAGCCCCCTTTAATTCCTGCAAATAAATGGATGAGAACCCTAAGCAGACCTGGATCCAAGGAGGTTCCCTCAGTTTCCTCTCATCTTCTCACTGCAGCTGGTGTGGGGTTTTCTCTGAGGGTACATAGAGTCCTGTAGGCATGCCTGAGGGTGTCTGTGCCTTGTAAACAGTGAGGTCTCCACATAAAGTAAGATTCTGCATTGTCGCTTGCAACAGCCACATGTAAGCCAACCCAAAGGAACATCTGTTACTCCCCAAAGACAAGATCTCCAAGAGCCCAGTCAGTCAGCTCTCACAGTCAGTCAGTCAGTCAGTCAGTTCTCACAGTCAGTCAGTTAGCTCTCACAGTAAGTCAGTCAGCTCTCACAGTCAGTCAGTCAGTCAGTCAGTTCTCACAGTCAGTCAGTTAGCTCTCACAGTAAGTCAGTCACCTCTCCCACCTCAGAACAGCTGCCTTGTACATACTCATGTGCTGGTTTGTCCCCTGTCCCCTGTCCATTAGTGGTGAGGAGTTCTTAGAGACAGGACACATGGACAGGGTAAAGAGTTAGGGAATGAACCAGAGGCTGCTGAAGGATGGAAGTAGACACCCTGAGGAGGTGAAGAACTCCCAGTAGTTCAGCTGCTCACCCACTGAGTGGCACAGCAGGAACAGTAGCTGCTATGGCTGTTCTGCCCTCAGCTCTAGAGAGCTGAAGCTTGTCATGTAGCTCTCAAGGTAGAAGCACCTAAAGCAGTTACTTGGAAAATCCTAGTGTGCACTCCGCCAGCACCAGAAGGATGATGTGAGAGGCCAAGCGATTGTCCCAGAATTAGCATCGCAGCTGACACACTGGTGCCAGTCTCAGGCAGAGAAGAAGGCAGCTGGAGAAGCCCTGCAAATCAGGAGGGGTCCACCAACCTAGCTGTGTCTCTTCTAGGTGGTACGGGGTAGTAAAGCTTCTGATTGATAGCCTTCCTACACAGCGGCTCCGTTCCTCCTTAAGAATGGAGGGGAGCCAGGAGGCTAGAGTGACTCCAGTGTCTGTGAGCAGCAAAACCCAGGAGCCCTCATGCAGCTCAGTAGGAGCAGGTGGCCAGCTGCCCTGTAACACCATCTGTCTCGGTCCACACAGGAGAAGCAGGACAAGGCAGTGCTGCAGGCTGAGGTCCAGCACCTGAGGCAGGACAACATGCGGCTGCAGGAAGAGTCACAGACGGCCACAGCCCAGCTGCGCAAGTTCACCGAGTGGTTTTTTAGCACCATTGACAAGAAGGCCTGATCAGCTCGCTGCTCCTCATCGTGGGACCACGGGCTGGTTGGCCTGCCTGCCTGCCACCCTGCCTACCCGTGGTCCCTTCCAAGTCAGCAATGCAGTTTTTACATGTGCTTTCCATCACCTGTAGGTAGATGTCTCACTGTCTGTCTGTGTCTCTACTCACCCCAGCAGGCAGGTCAGGGGCCTGGACTCCCGTGTAGCTGCAACAGGAGATGAATGTAACTGCTGGTGGATGCTGACATAGCCTGTAGCCGAGTGGTTTCCCTGATGATGTTCAGCCTCGGCTTCCTGCAGGGAGGGAACCTAAGCAGGTGACCTGCAGAGATGCTAAGCCAGTGTACTATGGCAGGGCTGTAGGGTTGTAAAATAAATATGGAGGCAGAGAATCAGACATGTACTTTAATGTTAAAGGTGCTCTATTTTTTTGGATGTACAGTAGTCTTATTTCCACAGCCACATTATCATAGCAATAAGAAGGGTGCGCAGTAGGGCAGTCTGCAGAGCTCTGTCAGTGACAGGCCCTGAAGTTTTAACACTAGCACGAACGCTGTTGCTGTAGAGACGTATTTATTTGCAGGAACAAACGGTGCCTGAATATTAACAGTGTTCTGAATTTTTTTTTAAAGAGATGCGTATGCCTTGTGAACGGCTGGACCTGTCGGTAGTCACTCCCGAGCGCGTAGTTTGCTTTCTTGTAGTTGCTCTGCCACAGTCAGTCTTCCCTCCCGATAGGACCCCGATGCTGATGCCAGCAGGATCCTGTCTGTGTCCAGCACCAGATCTGTTTATCTTTGTACAGAACCTCTGAGAAAGTGTCTTGTATTTAACACTCTTATTTAAGCTTATTTAACCCTAACCTGTTGATGTTATATGATTTTGTTTCACCTGCGCTAGCTGTAAGGCGGGAGGCAGGCAGGCAGGCAGGCAGTGACTGAGCTCACCTGGACCTGACTGAAGCAGGTGGGCGAGCTGAGGACCGGATGCTGCTGGCTAACACGTTGTTTGTATTGCTTCTCCATTTTTAACTGTTATATTTGAGATGAACATACATTTTGCTTTTTTAATAAATGTTCAAAAGAAGTCAACATCAGAAGCAGTGTTGCCTGTCTGTGTGGACTATGACGTGTCGGTCATCCCTGTGGGCTCATTGCAGCTCATTTCAGACCCTGGTCCATGTTCAGAACTGTCTATCCACCTCTTACCCTCCTGCTGGTTCAGAGGGATTCACTACTACACATCACATAACGACTCTCCCAGCTTCAGGTCCCCTTGATCCCGAGAGTATCTGTCTTCAGAAGGTGTCATATATACAACTCTCTCAACTTCAGGTCCCCTTGGTCCCAAGAGTGTCTGTCCTTGAAAGGCTCTGGTACTTCCCATTGTATAAGCAGATAAACTTCAACTTGGGGTGAAAACTTGCTCAAGCTGCCTTTGGGGTGCCGTTTGGTTTTAAGCCAGAGCTCACTATATAGCCCAGGTTTACCTGAGCTCACTCCTCCTGCCTCAGCACCCGAGACCTGGACTTACAGATTTGCGCCACCACGTCCAACTCATAAGTTGGTGTTTACTGCAGGAATTCAGAGTTGTTTGTAAGGCAGTTGTATGACAAAACAGTAGCAGAAGCTTAGCCGGAACCACATGTTTGAAAGCTTAGCCATGACAGCCACGTGTCTGTCCAGGACCTGGAGCACAACTGATCCAAGTCTTTGATCTAGAACAGGTATGATCTTTAGAGTGCAGCCAAGCAGGTGGGGTGAGCATGCCTTAGAGAAAATAAAGGCTCCATTAAAAACAGCTGGAGAGCCGTCCCTCCTTTACAAATCACCGTGGCCCAAGACAGCAGTGTCTTCTTGAGGTTAAGTTTCCCTCATGTGTCTAAGACCAGAGTAGTCAAGTCCTGGGCCATGCCTGACACACAGGCAAGGTGACTGTGGTCCATTACTCTTCAAAAGTGATGTTTCCACTTTGCTAGGTTAGCCGACCATGGCTTCCTGCCCCTGTGGTACATGTAGCTCTGAACAGCTTCGCACTGTGCTAAACATGCTTGGTTACTGACACCTCTTAACCACGCATGTTAACTTGCTGTGAGGACGCACTCCTACAAACTGATACTGGAATCAGGCCAATAAAGGAAAGATCTTTGATTTCAGAATAATTAAGCAGGTGCTTGTTTCCCGCCTTGTATGGTGAACAGTTGTGTGTCAAAACCTTCCCAGTCTGTGGCAGTTGGAAGTAATTAGCATATTGAGGGTTTTTTCCCCCCTGTACTACGGAGAAGGCTTATTAAAAACACAAGTTGCCATCAAAGGGCAACGGCAGAAGTCTGCTGTGCTCAGCCACTCGGTTATCAATGAGGTAGAAGAAGCCCAGGATCCCACCAGCCAATCCAAATGCAGTTTGATTACAAGTCATTCACCAGAGAGGGCATCAGACCCTGGACGCCACAACTTCTAATCTGCAAAGCCTAAGACTAGAGATGGCCACCTGCGAGCATGAAGGCATGCAGGCTAGGGAGATGGCTCAGCAGGTAATGGCACTAGCAGTTCACACCTGATGGCCTGAGCTCTGTCTGTGGAACCCATACAGACCACTGGACGCAGTGGCAGGCATCTGTGATACCAGCACTCCTGTGCTGAGGCGGTAGGAGACAGAATCATGTGGTGGGGGCAGAGTGTTTGGATAAGTCACGTGCCCTTGTGAAGCTGCAGCCTGAGACTCCTGGAGCTGACTCAGAGCCAGCCCTCGATGAGGAGGGAGGGAGGCACCCGCTCATTCTCTGGTTTGGAGAAGCAAGCTGTGGACATTCCGCTTGGAGCTGACTGTGCTTCCAATCCAACAGAGAGCTCCATCTCCTTGGAGATGAACTGTCTGGCCAAACCTCTGTGTCCCTCTTGACCCCAGTGACAACTGTGCCACCTCACTGTAAATGAATGCACTTGTGAGAAGTTTCTGAAGGATCCGACACCAGCTCTGCTTCATTCACTTCGCACCTCGGGAGACCATTAAGTAGTTCTGGATCCTTGGAAACCGAGTCAGCCTGCACTCTTAGCATCCCAGATGGAGGTGAGGGAGGCCCCAGGCAATGAATGCTGCCTGCACAGACTGTGGGTTACACGTCCGTCCTTTTGATGCATGTGAAGTTTTCATGTGGAAACTTAAAACCAGGACCTCGTTCTAGGGATGCACATAAGCACGGGGCCTGCTCCGAGGAAAGAAAGCGGGAAATAACTGTCACAGCAGAGAAAACAGTAGTAGATATACCCAAACCAGAGAAACACACCTGCTTTTCACTGGCCGACTCCAAATTAGCCAGATGCTGAGCTGCCTGAAAATTAGGCACATGCAAGACTTAAGCAGGTGTCACCTCAAATGTCACATTCTTCAGATGCCGTCCATCTTGTGGGGTGTGAGGCCAGTCTCTCACTGGTCTGGGTGGGCTAGCCCATTTAGCTGGACTGGCCAGCAAACTCCAGCCCTGGGAGTATCTACACATCATCATCCTGACTTATTATTACAGGTTCTGGGGGGGTGCAGTGGGGCCCCCTACCCACACAGCAAGCATTTTCTTGACTGAGTTCTCTCCCCTAGTCCCAAACATCACATACTTTCACACCGGTGGAACATGTGAGCCCTTCCCCGATCCAGCTCATCCTTTGATGACTCCAGATTTGCTTACTTCTGAAGCTGTCCAAGTCTTTGCTCAGCTGATAACAGGGTCAACCGAGAACAGCTGGACTTTTTTGATGTCCAGGATCTGCCTGAGTCTTGCAGAGCAGCCTGTGCCAGAACAGCCGCTGAGAAACAGTGAGCTCCTCCCACAGGGCCCATGTGATCTCCCTTTGACCCCTGCACTGTCCTCAAGTTACTAAAGAACAAAAGTAATTAAAAGTCAGACTTTGCCGTCCTGGCCATCAGTGTCCCTCCATCTGCCTATGAGGGACCGGTATGGGAAGCCTCCATGGAGCCTGAGAGCCAGGAGAAGGCCATGCAGAGTGGAGGTGCCTCAGCCAATGATCGGAAGTAACTCAGGCTACAAACACCTACAGGAGACACGCTCCCGCAGAATCTCCTAAAATCTAAGCTTCATAAAGGTAGCTCTTGTGTGAACGCACTCACTGGATGGGAACAGCAAGTCTGTGTGTTCACACACACATTTTACACGCACATTTTACACGCACATTTTACACGCACATTTTACACACACATTTTACACTCACATTTTACACACACGTTTTACACACACATTTTACACGCACAGCGATTCTCAGAAGCTTTTAGTTTCATTTTCTAAGTTTACACATTTGGGTGTTTTGCCTGCATGAATGTCTTTGTACTGTATGGGTGCCTGATACCCTCAGAGGCCAGAAAAGGGGGTTGGATCCCCTGGAGCTAGCCTTACAGACAATTGTGAGCTGCCATGTGGGTACTTGGAATCTAACCTGGGTGTAGAAACAAAGGCAGCCATTGCTCTTAAACACCAAGTCATCTCTCCAGATCCTGTTTTAGTGTTTTTTTTTTTTGTTTTTGTTTTTGTTTTTTGAGACAGGGTTTCTCTGTGTAGCCCTGGCTGTCCTGGAACTCACTTTGTAGACCAGGATGGCCTCAGTCCCTCCCAAGTGCTGGGATTAAAGGTATATGCCACCACCGCCCAGCTTTAGTTTATTCTTATTAGTATTGTGTGTGTGTGTGTGTGTGTGTGTGTGTGTGTATGATCTGCCTGTCTGTATACATGCTACAACATGTATGTAGAGGTCAGAGGAAACAGTGTTTGGGGAGCTGGTGACTACAGTCCCCATATCTGTACATAGAACAAAAGGATTGAAGAGAGGCGCAGAACTATCTCTCCGTATTTATGTAGCCGTGTTCACAGAAGCTGGAAGATGGAGATCCCTCAGATATGGACCCCAGGAAACCAAAACATATACATCCATGATGGTTAACGCTGTCAGCTAGACAGACTCTAGAAACACCTAGGAAACAAATGTCTGGGAATGCCTGTGAGGGGTTCTCTAGATTGTGTTGGCTAAGGGAAGATGCACCCTAAATGTGACAACATCGCATGGCTGAGGGATGAACAGACTGAGGAGAAAGGAGACAGAACTGAACATCAGCGTCACCAGTCTGTGTCCTGGCTGCGGATGCCATGCGACCAGCCATTCCCTTAGGACACAGGCATGTTCCTGCCTTGATGCCTTTCCCCCTGGGAAAGACTGCAGCCCCAGACTGAAATAACCCCATCCATTGGACACAGCAGTGAGGGGAGTAAGACAGCATCCAACACAGCATTATCCAGCCTTAAAAAGAAAGATGTCGCCATGTGTTTTAATATGGATGTGGACATTATGCAAAGCGAGATAAGCCAGCCACCCAGACCAGTGATCATGTGACCCCTCTTATATGAAGTATAGGTATTGGAGGAGTCAGAATCACTTATACAGAAAACAGATCTGCAGAGCCCAGGGAAGGGAAGGAAATGGTGCTCGTAGGAAACCAGAAATCCCACTGAGGAGCCCCCTGGGTGCCTCGAGAGCTTAGCTCTGAGCCCACAGGAAGAGCAACAGAGAAGAGAAACCTCTCTGAAGAGTGATTAACTAAGTAATTAGTGAATCGACGCAGGGAAGGGGAGGAACGTTCTGGAACGTTCGCTCCAGGCCCTAAACTTTAACATTTAACTCTGCAATCGCAGCATCTGGTTGGATGAGTTATGGAGTGAGATCAGACACAGAAGCAGCGGGGAGGGGATTAGAAGGAGAGGGACCACACTTCAAAGGAGAAGACCAGCTACTGTGAGAAGTGGCTGGTGCTCCTGGGGCAGGAGGAACAAGTCCTCCCTGGGGTAAAACCAGATTTAGACAGAAGGGAGAGATGAAGCATTTGGGAGACCAGATTAACAGCATGGCCTTTGGAAAGGCAGTCCTCGAAGGGAGGAACAGAGAGGACCCTGGAGGCTTGCATTCTGACTAAAATGTCTGCACTTAGAATTTGATTAACCTGTGTATGTTAGGACAAGTGAGACCCTGTAAGTCAAAATTTAGTCAGGTGTATGTTTGTACGTGTGTGTGCCTGTGTGTGTGTGTGTGTGTGTGTGTGTGTGTGCCAGAAGTTGTGGTGGCTGTCATCCTCACTTGTCCTCCACATCATCATCATCATCACCACCACCATCATCATCATCATTTTGAGATAGGATCTCCCTGAATCTGAAGCTCACCAGTTTGACCAGACTGTCTGCCAGTCAGCTCCAGGAGTTCTCTTTTCTCCAGTTCCCTAAGCTAGCATTTCAGATGGCTGTCACTGTTGTGGGGTATCCACCAGAGAAGACTCCTGGGATGTGGGTTCAAGCCAGTAGAAAGTCACTCTTAGCCAGGTAGCAACTACACTATGTTTGGGATCCCAGTGAGCCTGTCTCAGAGTGAGCCTTTAAGCACAAAACTCATATTCTGGGTTGACACACTTCAGATAACAAGAACAGTTAGCCAGAAGTGGAATTATAGAGGCCAAAAGAAAAAGTTACATTTGGAGACTTTCCCAGAACTGTGGGCTTTGATGGATTAGGTCTTTGTTTTCATTTTGGCAGGTGGTGCTATCTACGTGCTGTGTTTTATGTACTGAATGGTCCTTCCATCATGGAGTCAGTTGTGCTAAGACCTGGGAGTCTACTAAGGTCTGGGGCTCTGTTACAGCCACCATGTCTGGTGTGTGTGTGTGTGTCTGTGCGCGCGCGTGTGTGAGGGCGGGGTCCGGAGAGTAAAACCAGGTCCCCATACTTATTAATTCCAGGGTAGCCTTGATTCCAGGCTGATCCCCACCCTGATCCAGAATCTCAGGAACATTGAGTTCCTGAGAAATCACAGCACGGGTGAAGAACAAGAGTGTCAGGACTCCCCATGGCCAGGTCACCATTTCAGAGATGCTGGGGCCATCACCCCCATCCTGTCTGACCCAGAGAGAAGCATAGCTCAGCCCTGAACACAGCTGACAGCCAACAAGGAGGCAGGTGCTATGGGTGGACACTGGGTCAGAGCCATCCTACCTTCAGCCTCTTGGGACTTCCTGCACTTGAACCTCTATCGGTACAAGAGCTGGTGTCACATGCAGAGTCATAAGACACTGATTAACTGTGTGTCCCTGCAGAGCCTCTGGGCTTCTGTGAGTCCCTGCTCACCTGTGAGGCCTGGGAAGTGTCCACAGGAGCCTTGAGTGCCAAGAACATGGGAGGATCAAATGTGTACTTCATTTGGGCAGGACACCTCGGCCAGAAGGGAACGTAGACTGCTTCTGTGTTCCTGGCTACTCATTGTATTGTTGACCCTTGAGCCTGAATACTCATGGCTTCCCTTTGCTGGCCTTTGCCTGGCTGAGGTGAATTTGGAGTTAGAGCCTCAACAGAAGAAGACTGAGAAAGATCATGTGACCATCACCCCAGTTCTTTGCCTTTTGCAAGGTGGGTGGCCTCTCTGAGGACCACAGCTTGGTACCTTAAGGCACGAAGCTCTCAATTCAAGGTTAGCCCAAGGAGAACATTTGCTTTCTCAGCAGGCCCGGATAAAACTCTGCTGTGTGGATTCTTTGTCTTGTAGAAAGACATCTCTGGGAAGAGAGTTCTCTGATCAAGACGTAGGCTCTCGGGAAGCTGAGTTCCATGCTCCTGATCTCTAACAGGCCCAGATCCCCACACCATAGCTCCACTTCCTGTCTTCCTTAGCCCACCGCTGGCTCCATTTCAGTCGGGGATGACTCCTGCCTATGGTGTAGACACTGTTCCCTGAGCTGGGGCACCATGCAATGGGTCTCTCAGGAGGTAGCAGCATGGAAGAACCACCTCATCAAGGGAGGGACCAGGTTACACCAGGGAACAGGGTCAGGAGAAAGGGTGCACAGAACTAGGTCCAGTCTACTGCTTCTCTGGTCTCCCTGGCTCCTGCTTCGTGCCCCATGGCTGAGAAGCAGAAGAGCCAGGATCACTGCCAGGAAGAGCCGCCTGAGAACCAGGGTTCGTGGGAACAGAACTCCATATTAACTGTGTCAACACACTTGGATTTTGTGTCCCAGAACACAGGGACTGTGCATTGATGTTTCTCTTTTGAAACATCAAAAGGCCTGTGTTTGCATAGTGGTGCTTGGGTTCATGACAGGGCAGATGGCTGTGGGTCATTGTCATGAGCCATGGTGAGTGGCCTCAGTAGCCACCAGCACCCTTGGGATCAGGCTGTGCCCTTAAGCTGGTGTATTAGTTACTTTCTTGTCAGGATGACCAAATTCCTTACAGGAAGCAATTTAAGGGAAGAAAGGCTTATTTTCAGATCAAGGACTCAGAGACTTATCTGGGCACTCATTGTGGAGGGGATGGCACCGTAGAATGCCGGATGCAGCTGGTCACACTGTGTCTGGAGTCTGGAAACAAGACAGACAGGAGTAAGGCTGGGCTATCAAACCAAAATGCTTCATCCTCCCACAGAGTTCTATAACCTTTCCCAAACAGAAAGCTATCTAGAGACCAAGTGTACTGGTTGATTTTGGTGTCAACTTGACATAAGCTGGAGTTTTCACAGAGAAAGGAGCCTCCCTTGAGGAAATGCCTCCATGAGATCCAGCTGTGGGACATTTTCTTAATTAGTGATCAAGGGGGGAAGGCCCAGCCCGTTTTAGGTGGTGCCATCCCTGGGCTGGTGGTCCTGAGTTCTATAAGAAAGCAAGCTGAGCAAGCCAGGGGAAGCAAGCCAGTAAGCAACATCCATCCATGGCCTCTGCATCAGCTCCTGCTTCCTGACCTGCTTAAGTTCCAGACCTGACTTCCTTTGGTGATGAACAGCAATGTAGAAGTATAAGCTGAATAAACCCTTTCCTCCCCAATTTGTTTCTTGGCCTTGATGTTTGTGCAGGAATAGAAACCCTGACACCAAGTGTTCCAACACACAAGCCTGAGGCACACTTAAACCAAACTGAGTACCTGGCCTAGCACTCCTGGGCAGCTGGGACCTGCAACCTCTGCTCTGCCTTGGTGACACAGGGCCGGGTGGAATGATGGCAGACTACGTGGCCTGTTCTCCCTCTGCTCCTAGAAAGTCAGGGCTGGATGGGAACCTAGCTGACCTGCTGGCTCAGCCTGGACAGAGCAACAGTCACTTCACCTCCAGCATGCTCCTATTGTTCAATTCATTCAACCCCATAAGGAGTTACTATGGCTGACCCTCTGTGAGGAGTCCTTTGTAACAGGTGCTGGCAGTCAGTTCAGGGATCACTGAGTTAGTTCCTTAGTGCAGACAAGCTTGGGAGAAAGAAAGTAACAGGACAGGAGAGAGCTTGGGAATTTTATACCCTTAGCCTGTCCCCATTAATCCTTTTAGATACCTGCCTCTCTATCTTCCTCACAATGTCCTCTGGGATCAGGAAACTACCACAGGGAACTGTGTTTCTTGTCTACCTGCCCCTCCCCCAGCTCCCCTTCACCTTGATGGCTCCCCCTGTGTATGCCAGCATCCTGATTCAGGGTCACTTCTGGGCCAACACAGCTGCTCTCATTCATTGTGAGCAGACAGGACCCAGGGACATTCCTGCCCACAGGGCCGGTCAGCAGGCCTCAGCTATGGCTTCCTCTGAGAAGTCAATCAGATTCTCAGACCTTGGCTCCCCCTCCCCACACCCCCCATGCCTGCTGTACCTCTGAGAGCTCAACCTTGTCTTCCAAAGACCTTCCTACCTGCTTCAAAATGGCTCACCAAACTTTTCAAGGTGGCCTGACTTCTTCCTCATCTCCAGAGGAGGTGAGGAGGAAAGGAGGGAGGGAGTCAGGAAAAGAGGCACACTGGTCCCTATTTCAGCAGCAAGGCCAGAGGGACACTGGGACTCTAGGAGATGGTTTGACCCCCTCCCCCACCACAACCACAATGTGCAGTGTCAAGCTCTGTGGTGAGAGCCCATGTCAGGATATGTGCACAGTGTCAAGCTCTGTGGTGAGAGCCCATGTCAGGATGCTGATGCTCAAGAATTTGTGTGATGCTGGGCTAGATGCTCAGCCTCTCGGTGGCTGGGCTAGATGCTCAGCCTCAGTGACTCGGTTTCCCTGTGTGTAAGAAAACATCAATAATTTTAACTACTTGTTAATACGGCTGTGAGAATCAAGGGTGCCTTTGGAAGGCATGAAAGAACGTTCCTATCAGCTGCTGGAATTGCCAGACACCTCACAGAGTCCGAGAGCTCCTCTGCAGTGTCCCTGTCACTGGAGATGTCGAGCACTCACTCATAGTTCAACAAATGTACTCTGACCTCTCAGAGACCCGGCCTGGTGGGGCAAATATGCACAGGCAAATAAACCATGTTTAAGAGGGTTGGTTCCACCCCCACCCCCACCCCACCCCGCCCCGTGTGATGCTGCAGGATCCCTGAGGAAGGGGAGCTGCTTGGGTGGTCTTTAAGTCACTGGGGATGTGTCCTTGAAAGGGGTTGTGGGAACCCAGCCCCTTCCTCTCTCTTTGGCATCTTCTCTGATGAGGTGAGCTAGTGTGTAGGGCCATAGGCTCCTGCCTTCATGGGCTTCCTCCTCACCGGCTGATGACACGGGGTCTCCCAATATTAGCCTGTTACCATCCGAACTGAGCCTAAGTGAAATCTCTTTGTAAGTTACCTATCTCAGGCGGATAGAGTGAGTGTCAGGAAGCTGCCCTGCACACTTGGCCTTCACACCTAGTTAGCCATGTTTTCATGGATCAGTCTCCCCAACAAGCCTGTGGGGCTCCTCCCATGGTCCGACCAGTGGTCCCCTACACCTTTTTCCTTAGTACAGCACCAGACACTTGCCAGGTCCTGGATGTTTGGGGGAAAAGGAATCCAGGTAGCTGGCATCTCATTCAGGCCCAGGGACGTGCATCCTAACCAGGCCACCCGAGGCCACATTAGCTCAGCTCTCTTTGTTGGCAGCCTTTCCCACTGCCCACTCGAGGGGACAAGTGGCAGAGCTGGAGGAGAGCTGAGCTGTCAGTGTTACCATCAATAATGAAACAGCGTCAGCGTCTCTCTTCTCACGGGGCCTCTCATCTCCATGGCACTGAGCAAACAGGAGGAGGCACAGAAGCTGGTGCCCCTGCGAGGGAGCATAGCTCCAGCTGAGTCTCCAGCCTTGTCTTCAGAGTCAGCAGAACACAGAGTGCAGAGTGGCTCCCAGCTGAGCCCAGTGGATCAGTCCTTCAGATCACAACCAATTTTGTGTATGCCTGAGTGTGTGCTTGGCCAGTGTGTACATATGCCCGTACCTGTGTGCTCATGTATATCTGCTGCATGTCTGTCCCTGTGTGGGCATGTCTGCATGTATGTGTACATGTGTGCCTTTCTGAACATGTGTGTGTCTTTGCATATGTCCCTATATTGGTATGTCTGTGCTTTTGCATGTGTGTCCCTGTGTGAGCATATGTGTGCAGGTGTGGATGTGTTTACATGTGTACATGTGTGTATATCATTATGCCTATGCAGGAATGATCATGTATGTATGTATACATGTGTATGTGTTTCTCTGTATATGCACATGTGTCTCCATGTGTTTGTGAATACATGTGCATGCAAATGCATGTGTGCCCATTTCTGTGCGCATACAAGTATGTGTGATATGTATAGTGATTGCCCATGTGTGTACACTTGTATGCCTCTATGTGTATTGAAAACATTTCACACATTTAAAGTTTCTCAAGCTGGACCTGGTGGTTACCTGTGACTTCAGAACTGAGAAGGCTGAGACAGAGGATTGCTGCAAGCTGGAGACCAGACTTGACTGAACAGTTGATTCTAAGTCCATCTGTGCTATAGTGAGACCTTGTGTCTTCCCTATGCCAACTCATTAAAGACCAAACCCAAGTGACTCACTCCCTTCTTCAAGGTTGTTCAATTTCCTGGAGAAGAGAGCCCCTGCTGGTCCTAAACAGATAAGCAGGGCCAAAGCTAAGAAGAGAAACAAGCTGTCAAAGGCAGGACTGCCAGAGCAACCAGCCAAAGCTTCCTGCTCCTAGCCCCAGCCCAGGGGCGTCCCTGTTCCCAGAGCACCCTGTCTTCAGGGCTCTCCCTGTACACTGTGCTCTCCCTGTGCACTGGGCTCTCCCCGTGCACTGGGCTCTCCCTGTGCACTGTCAGCTTGAGAGTCTCCACCAATGGCTGAAGGGAGAAATCATTGGAACACCTGTCCCCTATGCAGAGAGCCAAATCTGCCTCACACTTCCATTCTCTGCATCCACTGTCTTCCCCCAGCCCTGCCTCTCCACACATTACCAGGCTGCTGGGATGACCTGATGGTTGTCAAGGTCACAGAGTCCTGGTAGGTCATGAGAATGGCTCTTGGACAGAGGAGGAGGTGCAGAGGATTGGGCAAAGTCCCCTGTGACCAGCAGCTTAGCAACTGGAGTCTCCAGTTCTCTGAAGTGCTTTGACAGCAGGCTGGAGGGTTCTTCCCATTCATTCTGTGAGTTGAGATCCTGGCTCCAGCTTCCTTATCTGCTGCTGCCCAGACATACAAAGTCTGTTGCTATTTGTTCTGGATACTGACTCCTGGGTGAGGTTTTGAGTCCTGGGGAATGCCTGAGAAAAAAGCAACAGAGAAATGCTATCACTCTCCCTACCAGGCCCAGGTTGGGTGTGCATGATGTTGGGGCAATGCCCGGGTTGCTGCCTTCTGAGCAACAGAGAAACCAGGGAGCATTTGAAAGCCCTGGGCCTTACACTTGTGACCTGGAACCCGGCAGAGAAGCCTGAGGAATCTCGGGGGTCAGGCAGGCCTAATGCGTGTGACCAAGCTTAACAGGGGGCAGACCCTGGTGAGGCCTGGGCTCCCTGGTGTGTTTCTCTCCTACCAGAATAGCTGTATGCTTTACAACAGCGTGGTAGGAAAAGCTGTCTCAGTTTCATTTCTGCTGCTATGATAATATATCCTGGCAAGAAGCAGTTTAAGGAAGAAAGTGGGTTGTGGCTCACAGTTCCGGGTTATAGTCCATCATGAACAGCAGAAGCTTGAGGTGGTCACTCACATCATCACATCCGCAGTGAAGAGCAGAGTGATAATTGCATGCGCTACCATTCATGCGCTACCATTCATTCGCCTGCTTGCTTATTCTCAGCTTGCTTTCTCCACTCTTGCATAGTTCACAGCCTCATCCTTAGGGAATGGTGCCGCCCATAGTGGTCTAGGCTGTGGAGAGCTTTTGGGGCCTCCTTCAAGGAATTTGGCAGGATTTGACATTGGGCTAGGACAAGGAAGTAGGCTCAAGATGAATACAGCTGAGGAATATGTTCTTTGTATCTTGTGTTGTTAAGACCCTTGAATACAGTAAGCGTGGGAACTTTGCTTATGCCTTGTTTGTTCTTTGATTACTCTGTTTATGCCCCAAGACTGACCATATTCTTTGCATGCACCTAGAATGATATAAAAGCAGACTGAAAAAAGAAACCTGCTTCAGCCTCAGCACTGGCTGGAGTCATGGTATAATGTTGTCTAATTGTCTTTTTCTTTTCAATCCTCACTTCCTCCCTGGAGACCCTGTTGACTGACTGAGCTGGTTTGGTCACTAGGTCTTCTCGTGCCAATTAATATTCAAGACAATTCCTCAAAGATATGCCCACAGGCAAATGTGATCTAAAAGATTCCTTAAGATTCTCCTTCCAGTTGATTGTAGGCTGTGTCAACTTGGCAATCAAGGCTAACCATCACTGAGGGCTAAGCTGGTGGGTATCTTCCTTCCACAGTCAGCCTCGCCAGCGGCAGCACAGATCACCTACTTGGCAAACTCTAAGCCTATGAAAGACCCTGGCACTCTCCATCAATGAAAAGCAAACAAAGCCTGAGGACACTGTCTGTACTGACTGATTGTGTCAACTTGACACAAGCTAGAGTCCTCAGAGAGGAAGGAGCCTCAGTTGAGGAAATGCCTCCATGGGATCCAGCTGTAAGTCCTGTTCTCAATTAGTGATTGATGGGGGAGGGCCCAGCCCACTGTGGGTGGTGTCGCCTCTAGGCTGGTAGTCCTGGCTTCTATTAGAAAGCAGGATGAGCAAGCCATGGAAAGCAAGCCAGTAAGCAGCACCCCTCCATGGCCCCTGCATCAGTTCCTGCCTCAAGGTTCCTGCCCTGTGTGAGTTCCTGTCCTGACTTCTTCCAATGATGAACAGTGATCTGAAACTGTAAGCCAGATAAACCCATTCCTCCCCAACTTGCTCTTTGGTCATGTTGTTCTGCTGAAAGTCAGATATACCAATAGATTTTTTTTAACATGGGATCTAGAAATCAGCTCAGACTCCCACCCTTGTGCAGCAAGCACTTGGCCGACTGAGTCAGCTCCATCCCACGTTCGGTCAATGACCTAATGGCAATGGCATGCTCTCCTTGCTTGCCTTTTGACCCAGAGTCAGCGTTCTGTTTGCTGGGTTACAAATCTAGGGTCCTCAAAGTTATTTATTTCTCTCGTGTACTAATTTTATTGGGAAATAATCCACACAGCACGTGCCTCACTAATCCCAGGGGTTTAGGGAATCCACAGACCTGTTCAGCCAGCAGCACAATCTTAGGATATTTTTGTACCCCACAAGGAAACCTTGTACCCATAGCTCTGCCTCTCTACCTCCTCCCAGTCTGCTCAGCCCTTTGCAGTAGCTCCTTTGCCTTTGTCTCTGTGGAATCTCTGTTCTGGACCTCCTACATCAGTGGAGTCCTTGAGAATATAGTGTCTTAACCCAGCACCTTGCACTTTGGTGACATGTCCAAGGCCCACCATGCCTAGCATTAATTGGTATTTCATTTCTGCTGACTTCTTATTTTGTGGGGAGCGGGCGCAGCCACATGGGCCAAAGGTGGCGCCCTGGCTCTATGCTAAGCCCCTTGTCCTTGCTTGTTTATCTCAGTCTCAATCATGCACAATAAAAGCAGCACGTGTAACTCGCTGGAGAGATCAGCCTATCCTGCATGCTGCCTTGGACGTGTGTGTCTATGATTGGGTGGTGTGAGGTGACGTGAGTGAATAGACGAGGATAAATTGTGGGCAGTCCCAGAGGGATGATGATGATGATGATTGAGGATGACTGGAGGATGATAGATGAAGAAGGAGGAAGAAGGAGAAAGCTGGGGAAGCTGCAAGAATCCTCCAAATAAAGAGAAGCGGCTGCAGCTGCTCTGAACCTGCTTTGGAGTCCGTGTCGTTTATTCCCACTCTCTGCTGGTCAGAGATTGGGGCTGCGACATTGTTTACTGTATTTCTTCTCATTTTCAAGTAGCATCATGCATATGGTTGGGGAGCATTTTATTTACCCGTTCATTTGACAGACCTGGGTTACTTCCAGTGTCAGGATGTTTTATTTCCAGTGTCAGGATGTAGGCTTTGTCTCTATGTGCAAATGGAATAGCCCAGTTACAAGATAACTCCTGTTAATCTTCAGAGGGCCTGCCAAACTACATCTGTTCTACATTCCTCCTGGTGCTGCATGAGTGTTCCCTCTCTACACCACCACCAGCATCTAGTACTGTTGTTGTTGTTTTGTTTTGTTTTGTTTGTTGTTGTTTTGGGGGGGGTTGGGGTTTTGTTGGGGTTTGGGGTTTTGTTGTTGTTGCTGTTGTTGTTTGGGGGGCCTGTTTGTTGGTTTTTTGTTTTGGTGGGGGGTTTTGTCCATAGCCATCCTCGTGGAGGTGAGAGGCTTGGAGCTGAGAACAGCAGCAATGATGTGTTCTCAGGCTCTGTGAGTCATTAGTAAGTGCATCGGCACCAAGGTGGGAGAGGCTGAAGTAGAAAGAAGCCATCCCAGGGACTCTCCTATCTACTTCACTGTGGCAGCTTTGACCTGCACTGAAACTTCCTTATGTAGTAGCAGGACACCCCAGAATCCCCAGAATCCAATGGCAGTCATTGCTTAGACTGTTCTATTCATTTCTATCTTTGATTGACTCCCTTTCCCCAGGCTGATAAGGAACAGACCTGAATTCAGTCCCCCAGCAACCGGAAGTAGCTACAGTTCCAGGGAAATGGATGGGGCAGATGGTAAAGTGCTCGCTGTGCCAGCAGAGGGACCTGAGTTAGGTTTCCCAGAACCACCCAAAACCCAGGTGTAATCCAGGGCTGCGAGGTAGAGACAGGTGAATAAAGGTCTGCCCAAATGTATGCATGGCTATTCGCATAGAGACCTTAGGGAACCGTCTTTGTTATGTCTAGCGTGTGTCCTAAAAATTAGCTATGAACCATCTTGAATGACTGATCTGAGTGATCTTAGGGGAGAGCGCAGGGCCACAGACATTGAAATGCAAAAGAACAAAAATATTTTAATTGGATGATGACTCAGTCCAGAGAACCCAATGTCTCCAGAAAGTCATCAAAATTAGGATGTGTGTGTGTGTGTGTGTGTGTGTGTACATGTGTGTTTTTATATGCCACATATTGCAAATATCCTCAGAGGTCAAAAAAGGGCATTGGCCCCCTGGAGCTGTAGTTACATCCCACGGTTGATAGGGAACCGAATTCAGGACCTCTGGAAGAGCAGCCAGTGCTCTTTACCAGGGAGCCATCTCTACAGCCCACACATTATTTTTGAGACAGGGTCTCCCACTGAACCTGAAACTTGCTGATTTAGCTAGGCTGGCTGGCCAGGGAGCCCCAGAGATCTGCCTGTCTCTGCCTCCCCTCAATGATGCTGAAGTCAGAGGTGCACCTACACTCAGGTTGCTACTGTTCAGGTCCCTCTGCTTTCACAGCTGAGCCACCCACCTCCCCACCTCCCACCTCCTCCTCCACCCCTCCTCCCCTCTCTTTTCTCTAACAATGCTGTTTGGAGCTGAGACCCTCTACTGCACTGTTAATTCACCAATAGGGGGAGTACTTGTGTGAGGGGGTACTGTGAGGAGAGGAAGAGCTGATATGGGGTTGTAAAGTAAATAAAGAAATAAATTTAATTTTAAAAAATGCACTATAAAAAAAGAAATATCTGTGCCCTAGTCAAGGAGCTGAGTTCTGAGGGTATCCAGTGTGTTGTGTGTGTGTTTGTTGTGTGTGCTAGAGGAGGAGTAACGGGGAGGGGGGTTGGCAAACACTCAGGCCGTGTCTTCTCCGAACTTTAATGAAGGTAATTTCCTTACTGGTGGAAGGAGATTCCCCAGGCCAATTGGTATCCAGGTGCCTTGTGAACATAATGATGAATTTCTACTGCCTCAGATTGCTGAGTTTAGCAAATCTCTTCGTTGAAGAAAAAGTTGCTAAGCCTCTCACCCAGCTGTGGCTTTTTTACCCCTGAAGGGACACCCTGGGTCGTGACTCATCTCTTAGAAAAGGGAGATTAAAGCATCCCACAGGACACTAAAGTACATGGAGCAGGTGTCCGAAAGAGAGGACCAAACAGGCTGTGGCCGGATATGATGATCTGGTGGGAACCCAGCTCCTGGAGAGCCTAATTTAGTTCTTGTTCTCAATTAAAATGGGCTCTAGGCAAACATGTTATTGAGGGAGTTGGCCTAATGAGCTAACACAGAGCGTCTTGGGGATCTTGACCTGCTGTACTTGGCTTCAGTGGGAGTAACAAAGCATTGGGCCCTTCCTACAGCCCTAGCTGAGGCAATGCTTCCTTTCTGTATTCTAAGGAATAAAAACACAGAGACCAGAGAGCTGGGAAGAATACAAGGTCACATGGTACAATACAAGGTCACATGGTACAATACGAGGTCACATGGTAGAACACGAGGTCACATGGTAGAACACAAGGTCACATGGTAGAACACGAGGTCACATGGTAGAACACAAGGTCACATGGTAGAACATAAGGTCACATGGCAGAACAGTTTTGCTTAACCAGAGTTAAAGGCTGGCAAGATGACTCCTTCGGTTAAGCACTTGTCATGGATGTTCCAGAGTTGCCACCAGATAAAAAAACAGGCATTACCTAAGCCCTCCACAGGGGAAGAGAGGAGCACCTCTGTTCTCAATGGCACCTGTGCTAGGGCAACAGGTAAAGGTAAGACAGGTTCCTCATGTCCCAATACCGAAGGAGCCTTGTCTGGCTTTGAACACAAGCTTCAGTTGTTTCAGAGTTTGTGCTTTTGTGACTATGCATGGGTGTAGAGGAGAAACAACCTCCTATAATTCTTGAATATTTACCACATGTCCCGATTTCTGTGCATCCCAGTTCGAGCAAGCGCCACACTGGAAATGAGGATACGTGATTGTAAGAGCAAAATGGTGACGAAGTTGAGAGACCCTAGATCTTGGGTGTTGGAGAGGTAGCTCAGTGGTTAGAGTACTCAGAGCCAGTTCCCAGCACTCACGTAGAGGATGACACACACACACTGTAACTCCAGTTCCAGAAGACCAGACAACTTGTTCTGGCCCCTGGGGACACTGCATGTAGGTGGTATCTAGACATGCATGCAGGCAAATCATTCATATGTATAAAATAAAAATAAATAAAACTTTCTTTACAAACAAATGCAATCTCATGCCATCAGATCCCTAGAAAAGAGGCTGAGATGGCTTGGTGGGTAAAGACACTTGCTGTCAAGCCTGGTGACCTGAGTTTGGCCTGGGACCCACATGGTGGAAGATGAGAGCTGACTTTCACAAGGCTTCTGACTTCTACACCTACACTATGGTACAGAGGCACACACACACACACACACACATACACACACATGTACACACTAGTTAATTAATTAGCCAGCTAATCTAATAAAACATTTTAAAGGCCCCCAAGAATGTATCATCCCAGACTCATTTAAGAAATGCCCTGCTCAACCATTTTCTGTAGAGAACTATACTCTGTGAAAATACTGCATGAACCACGACGTTTACTATAAATAGAGAGTCTGACACACTCTGCACCCTCTTGTTTATGGCTGTGAACAGATTCCGAAGAGCCTTAGGACTATTGTGTGAGTCTAGCATGTAATGGGTAAATGTGTGTAACTCTGACCAGCAAGTTGACTGAGTCTTTGATATCTGCTGACATGAGGTTGGGCTCTCAGCTTTGACATAAATCCACAGGCTGTGGGTAACTGTGGGTACCCACCCATACTCTAAGTCTTGAAATTAAAGGCTGTACCCAAGTTTCTTGTTCACTGTGTCTTAGATTTTGGATCCTTTCCTGGGCAGACTTTCAAGGCCATAGTCACCAAGGAGATGGGGGCGGTGTGTGGATATGTGTGTGTGTGGATATGTGTGTGTTGCATAGATTTGTATAGTAGGTGCACGTGTTTGTGTGTGTACGTGTATGGTGATATATGGAGAAGCAAGAGGACAGCCTCCAGGGCTTTTGTCAGGAAATGTCAATCATGGTGGTTTGCTTTGTTTTGCTTAAGACAGGCTCTCTCATTAGCATGGGGCTTGTTGACTAAGCTAGGATGGTTAGCCCACTAGCCCCAGAGATCCATGTGTCTCTATCTCCCCAGAGCTAACAATACAAGGGTGCAGCACCAAACCCAACTTTTACGCCAGTTCTTAGGGATGGAACCCAGCTTTCCCATGCTGTGCAGCAGGTCCTTTCTGTGTGAGCTGCTCCCAGGCCTGGGGTACAGGGCCTTTCCAGTTATCCCAGCTGTGAGGCAAGAAGCATTTCATCTTCCCTTGGAACAATGGATGCTCACAGATCAAAGGACCAGGTGAAAAGGGCTTGTCCTTAGCTTTAACGATCACCCTGACATAGTTTAGAGTCATCTGTGAAGGGGGGTCTCAATTGAAGGATGGAGCAACTCCGATTGCCATGTGGGCATGTCTGTTGGAAGGTTTTTGTAACTGTTAATTGATGTGGGTGGGCTGAGCCTACTGTGGGTGTCACCATTCCCTAGAGACAGTCCAGGCCTGTATGGGAAAACATAAGCCTCTGAGTAGGTGTTCTTCCATGGTTCCTGCTTCCTGCTTGAATCCCTGTCCTGACTTCCATCAATGAAGGACTGAGGCCTGGAAATAAAAGGCAAAGAAATCCTTTACTTACAGTAGAGGGCCAAAATCACTGGGTGGGAAGGAAAAAATTCCCATAATCCCCTTCAGGTCAATCCAGAAGTCACACAGTAGAAAGATCCCTCCAGAAACCTGTAGTCTGTCACCACATAGTAAGATGTCACTTAGAAAGCCCAAAACTTCCCCTGAGGCTGAGCCTAGAGGGCTCGTTTCAACAGGCAGGAAGGAAGGCTGTAGTTTTTTCAATGAGTCTGTCTTTATCCATCTTCCCTCCCTACCCTGCTAGGCTCCGGCTAAAAATTCCAGAAGGATGCCAGCTCCCAGAGTGACTGGATCTGGAGTCGATGATGAATAATAATGCCTGCTGTTATTAACTGCAGGCGTGTTGCTCCTGGGAGGGTTTATTTATTTATTTATTTATTTTATTTTGGCTCTTTTTTTGGTATATCGTCCTGATCTAAATGAAGAGAATGTGTACTTCCATCTGGTACAGCCCCTGAAGTCTGCAGTGAATGAAACTCCCACCTCTGACAAAGCAACCCGCTTCTTCATGGTTGGCAGGTGAGTAAATCGGCTTTTACTGGAAGCCATTAAATATGGTCTGCAGTTGATTTACTCCCCGCTGGCTTTCGTGGAAGTGGAGTACAGAATACAGCAGGCCAATAGCAGGCATCTTTTATTCTTAATTCATTGCAGCTCATTGAGGAGACAGGCACCATCCAGTGACAGGGAGACCTGAGCAGCATTCGTGGGAGTTAGGTGGGACGCCCGGGTTCTTGGGCCTGTAGCAGCACGCCTTGCCTCTTTTCTGTTGAGCCGCATAGTGCCTGAGCACTCCTGGGAGGAAACCTGGAGTCTCCTGCTGCTCTCACACCTAGGCAACATGGTGCCCTCGGCCTTTGCCTCCCTGTCTGTTGAGCCTCTGGTGAACTGACGGAACTATGGTCATCCCTGAACACAGGTTTACATGACTTCTTGCTCTCTAGTAAGGTCACCGTCCTCACTGTCTCTTCCATCCACAAGTGTCTCTTCAGCTTATATGTAAAGGGAGCAGCAGCTAGGGGAAGAGTGGGATGAGTCCTTCCCGGGAACCGCCCTCACAGCCCCGCCCCCTGCATAGAGGGAACCGCCCTCATAGGCCCCCTGTCCAGAGTCCCTTTCCACTGCTCTCTGCCTATGGACACACTTCATTCTGGTGTCTGCAGAGGCAGTGGATGCTCTACTCTGTCATCTTGCCTGCCTTTCCTCCCCACAGACAAACACAGCACCCTTTGTCACTTCTTGCATGTGTCTCTTGCCTGGACTAGCAAGCCATGTTTTTTTCTTGTATCTACCACCAGGTTATCAGACCCCTAGACAGTGGTGGCCAATACTAAGTGGATCTGCTGGGAGACATAATTTCTAGCAAATATTCATTGAAAACAATGAATGATTGAAAATCTCCCCTGTTTAATTAGCTTTGATAATAAGAACAAGATTAAGGGCAGGAATTTGGTGGTGAGAGCCATTGTGGATTTGCTTAGCGCACGCTGTGGAGTTGGGGAGATGGCTCAGTGAGTAAGACTTGAGCACCCACTCAAGTGTGTGTCTCTAACACCCAAACCAAGATCTGGGCGTGGAGGCAGATGCCCATCTCTGTGCTGGGGGAAGGGTGGAGATATTGTCCCAGGAATCTAGCCAATCGGTGAGGTCCAAGTTCAGTGAGAGACCTTGCCTCAAAATAAGATGGAGAGCAACTGATGAAGCCATTCTCCTGCTAGCCTCTGGCTTGCACACGTGCATACACAGGCACACACACATGAGGGGGGTGGGAGGGGGGAGAGAAAGAAAAAGGAGGGAGGTAAGAGGGAGAGGGAGGTAAGGAGGAAGAAAGAGAGATGGAGAGGAAGAGGAGGAGAGAGGCTATGACATGAGAGAAAAATATTTATTCTAAAACAAACTTTGGGAAGTAAGGAGAAAGGAATAAGGACTGTTCAGGGAGAGCATGGAGGTTGGACGGATGTGAAAGCAGGATGCTAAGACGCGCCATAAATCACACTGGGGCTGGTTTCACCTCCATTGTCCTTCTTTATTTTGTTCCTGGCACCAAACAATTCATCATTCCTGTTGCATGGTACCCGCAGCAAAAATAGCACTTGGCTCAAAATCTGAATTGGGGAGAGCAGCTTAGAGATCAGAGAAACCTGTAGGAACAGCCAGGGCCCTGTGTTCTCAGCTGCAGGTGTCTCTGTGCTGCACAGAGGCAAAGGTCCAAGGTCCAGGGTGATGGATCTGGAGGCAAGGACACATCTCTGGGTATTCCCTGATAAGGTACCTCAGGTTCCTCGTTGTCCAGCCACTGGCCTGTGTGTGTGGTGTTGCCTTAGAGAATGCCGCCCTCTCTGTGAGTAACACCTCTTTCTTTAGGCAGGCATTTTTATTTGGTGAGCCATCTTGTTTTTTGCTTTGTATGTGATCAGCAAATGTGCTCAGGCCACAGGCCCTTCTCCAGCAGAACTCACTACTAGATAACCGATATTGGACCCCAGGACCATACCCACACCCACCATCCCCACTAGGATGCTAGCATTTGAAGTGGAAACTTGGTTGGAAAGTCAGTTGTGTTGGATGGTGTTTTGCTGGGGCAAACACGTGAAGGAGTGTTTTCCTGAAGTGGACACAGGTGAAAGGCTAAATCAGACTCGTGGAAGGAATATTTAGCTGAAGCAGACACAGGTGAAAGAATGTCCTGCTAAAGCAAGCATGTGAAAGGACATGTGATGAAGGATTCTTTAATAACGATGCTATGGGGAGGGTATAGGGGACTTTAGGGATAGCATTTGAAATGTAAATGAAGAAAATATCTAATAAAAAATTGGAAAAAAAATAACGATGCTATGTGCATGTACTGGTCCGCCTTACATTGTGTAGTTGACTGCATTTGTCGGGACTCCATAGAGGAAACCCTCCCGCACACCCCCTGCACCCCCTGCACCTCCTGCACCCCTGCACCAAAAAACTTCTGGTGGTGTGCTGCAATTTCTTGCCGATTCCTCGGACCCAGGCTGATTGGCAGAGTGATGTCAGCTGAGGCAAGACCCGTGGAGGACACATGATTCTTGGAGGAAGTATTAAAAAGTCCTTGATGGATGCTGACAGGGGCTGAGCTTGGCTTGCTTGTATACCACTTACTGGTCTTCACTGGTCTTTGTTTTATTGAGAAAGGCACAGGCAACTGCTCACGAAGTCCCACTGACCCAATCCCCCCTGCCTGGATGTTCCTGCTAAGTCGTACCACCTGCTGCTATCCTGACACTACTGAACTGAACTGCTGGTATATCTGCCATGTGCTTGTGAGTGGATCGAGCTGCCACTGCTAACTTGTAAGCTGATTTCCTGACAATGCAGATGGGGTTTGCTCCAAAGAACCTTTCTAAGCAGGTCCACTTCCTCTGTATCCTTTCTTTTCCACTACCTCTGGTGGGCGGTGAGCTAAAAGAGAGGTTAAAGTATTTAAGAACCATCATTAGAAGTAGGCTTTGAAAACATTAAAGTTACAGGCACTCCCTGCAGAGACAACCCGGGTCTTCACTTCGGGTTTATCCCACTCCATGCTAGAAATGTCACCCTAGCAGGCTCTTGCCTGTTTACTCCCCTCCAGGTCTGTGGATTCTGTGGATTTAACCCAGGTCCTAGGTTATCTGTATTCTACAGATACCTGAGGTGTGTCAGGGCCAGCCTTTGCCATCAGCCTGGTGCGGTAACTACTCCATCACAAGCCACAAGCATCTGCACCCTCCCTGTGCCCCACTGACCTCTATGTCACTGAGTTCCACTGCCCCCCTCCAAGGTTGCTGGCTATCCTGAGCTTTCCTTACATGCTCATCCCTCCCCTGTTTCAGTGGCCACATAAGCTCATACGGTGTCCAGATGGTCTTCTGTGAACAGCTTTTGGTCCAGGTGGGGAGGTGGGGTGAGGACAGGTGCCCAAATGATCAGTTCCTGCTTCAGGCCATGTCTTGTTGGACAGGTGCCAAAGACAGTGCCTCACCCCTTCTGGGCACTGGGCCCATTTCCTATTGTCTATCACGGGTGTGAGGGCGAGAATCTGGTGGGCATGTTATGGGGTTGGGCACTGGGGGGCGGGGTATGACCATGCCCTTCCAAAAGCTGAATTTGGAGTGTTGTCTATAGCAATACCACCCTGAAGGACTGTACTGTTATTGTTAGTAAAACATATATATGTGTGTGTGTGTGTGTGTGTGTGTGTGTGTGTGTGTTGTATTCAAGTATACTTGTACATGTGTGCACACGTGTGTGGCAGCCAGCAGCAACCTTGGATGTTGTCCTGCAATCATTTTCTAACATTTTGACACAGTGTCTCTGTTTTACATTTCCTGATTTTACTTTCCTGGTTTGGCTAGAACCAGTGGTCAGTCAGCCCCAAGGAGTGTCTTGTCTCCACCTCCCAGTATCAGGAGTACAGGAACACTGGATCCACACCTGGGTTTTTTAAATGTGGATTCTGTGCATTTAACCCATGTCTAGGCAAGCACTTTCCCGACTGAGCCATCTCTACAACATATACATTGTATTTCTTTTTCTCTATTTAAATGAGTATCAGGTTACACAGCCATGGCTAGTTTTAAATACGGTTTCTTCCCTTACTTTCTAGGCTATCTACTATAGAAGGCCAAGCATTCCAAGAGCTGGACCCCCATCTCTGCCCAGGTCCTGAGTTATGAAGGATTCATCCACACAGGAATGTCAGGAATACACTAGTGGGTTAGCATTCCAGTGTTAGGTGTTCTCCTTAGGCTCCTGTGTTTTAACACTTGATCTCCAATTGGTGATGCTCTTTTGGGAGGTTGCGGAACATTTAGGAAATGGAGCCTTTTTTGGAAGTGGTCCCTGCAGGCAGATCTTGGGATTTACAGCCCAGCCCTGCTTCCTGTCCCTGTCTACTTCCTCCAACCAAAGCCACAAGCTGTTCTTGCCACAGAACCTTCCCTACCAGGCATGACTGTTTTCCCTTTAATGAAAATGAATATATCTTCCCTCAAGCTGCTTTATCCAGATCTTATAACAAAGATGAGAAAAGCAGCCAACCCATGGGTGAAAGTGTCCAGGCTGATGCTCAGAGGGGTCCAGGCCCTACCTAATGGAATGGAATTTCAATGTGCTATGCAGGAAGTGAGCTCAGCTCCCTGAAAGCAGCAGTAAAGCCTCGAGCTTCTTCCCCAGCCCTGTAGCAAGCCACGTCCACAGTCTCTTCCCTATACTTGCGAAGTGTTAATTTCCTGGTAGCTAATGTCCTTGGAAGGGCACCAGGCACAGGTCATAGACCACAGCAGTGGCTGCCTCAGTCCAAGGTCTCCTCTTGATCTTTGTCTGTCGTCAAGTCCACCAAGAAGCCAGCCGTCTTCCCACTGGAGTAAAAACCTCTCATCGCCTCTGATTGTTATTCAGAGTGGTGTCTCTGCCCACATTCCAACTGACCTTCAGAGTAGGGATTCGTTTCTGGCTCTTTCTTGGGGATCGTTCCACTAAACCGCTGCTGAGGGCAGCTCAGATGGGTAACAGTTCCTCCGGCTGGGTAACAGTTCTTAAAGGCACCGGTGCAAAAGTGCAGGGACCCATGCCAAAGGTCCTGGTGTCATTGCCACCCAGGATTCATGTCCAGTGTGCCCTCTGTAGGTTACAAAGCCCTGAACAGAGCAGCCCTCCACCCTCTGGACCTCTGGAACCATTACCTAGCTTTGAGGATGTAGTTACTCTCTCTCTCTCTCTCTCTCTCTCTCTCTCTCTCTCTCTCTCTCTCTCTCTCTCTCTGTGCTAGGTACGTCTTGCAGGGAATTTAATTGGATGAGAGCTGGCCACCTGATCAAGAACGAGCCAATCAGGTGTTTCACCTGAGAAGTAAGCTGAACTAAGCTGTGTACCCACCAAGAATAAGTGGGGACTTTGCGGGTTGTTCTTTGACTTGAGTTTTGAGAGGAAGTTAATCTTCACAGAAAGGGACGGAAGCCTCAAGTAGAGAGGTAAGAGATTGGAAGGGACCACGGACAACATGCAAGACCCTGCATGCAGGGGCCCTTGCGACAAGCCAGCTACATTTATTTCTCCCAGGCTCGTTGCTCCCTCCTACAACTAAGACAGGGCTCCCCCATTCTGCCTAAGGACAGAAACCTTGCTGTTTTAAACAAAAGGAAATGACAGTTTCACCCATCTCCTCTTGTGCTAATCCAAAAATCCTGATGGATACATACCGCTGCCTTCATTTTGTAAATAATTAAAAACAAAAACAAATAAAACAAACAAAAATCCCCAAGGTCCAGAAACGTTTATGAAACCTCTTCTGAACTCATACAGCTTTGCCATTTCAGGCTAAGGGGGAAATGATATTCCACAATCCCAGACTCATCAACAGCAGTCTGCCCTGCTGTGTCCTCAAAAGCACAACCCGACAGCCAGGCAGAGTTGGCTGGAACAGAATGCCTTTGAGAATAGTGCAATTAAAAAAAAAAAAAAAAAGCCCTATTCCCTTCACATGTGCATCCCTGTCAGCCCTGTTTCCAAAACGTTCTCTCTAGCCCCCACTGCTTAGACCTCAATTCGTTAGCTCAGCTGCAGATGGTGTCATCCACTGGGGTCCTGCTAGTTATTAACTAGCATCAGCATCCTCACTAGGGATGGGCTCCAGCTGATGTCATCCATCCATCCAGTGCTACTCCCTACCCCTGCCCTCCCCACCCTACCCCAGGCAGCATCTTCTGCCAGACACCAAAGATGCAGGCTTCTCCTATGTCTAGATGGAGCCAGAAGGCCTTGGTACTATATCTCAGGGGAAGGATGCTACAGGGGTTTGCCAACGAAGGACTAAATCCACCTGGGAATGGCTCTCCTTCTTGAGCCTGCATCAGGCCCTACTATGCTAAGAACAGCAGTGGTAGCATCCTTGGTGACAGTCACAGAGCAGCCTCACAGTAATTAAAGAGAAACACTGGGGACAGGTGGCAATGCCTGACTCCGCAGACGAGGCCGTTAGAAGGAGCTTGGCTGTTCCCAAGTATTCTCTCCCTTTCGTCCTGCATTCTCTCTGGGGATCTGGCTCCGGGCCCAGGCAGGGACTGGCAGCCTTGCTATTTTGGGCCCTTCCTGGAGAGCAATTAGTACTGGGATGGCTGAGCCCAGGAAGAGGAAAATCCGGATTTTTATATGAATGTTTCCTTTTTACTAAACTCTGTGTGGAAAAAACAAGAATTAATTAGAACTGTTCAAACAGGGATGATTTTGTTAAAAGGAAGTAAACAGGGGCCAGCTAGATGGCAGGAAAAGGCACCCGCCTGCCACCAAGTCCGATGACCTGAGTTCAAGCCTTAGACCCAGATGGTAGAAGGAGAGAACTGACTTTCACTAGTTGTCCTCTGACCTCTACACATGCTGTGGCATATGTCTGACCACACATGCTCGCGCACATGCACACACGCACACTATTACTTTTTAAATGGAAGTAAATAGGAATCCCTGTGTGATGTGTCTCTTCTGTCTTCCACCAGCCCCTGGTCCTCCTAGAACACACCTCCACACCATCCTTACTGATAGCCACATATCAGCTACATACAATGAGGGGCAGCCCCTGAGTGATATATGGAGCCATGTACTCTAGCTCTGTAAGATCTTAACCTAGCAGAAATAACAGTGGTAGAAATTACATTCCTCCATTAAAAATGGGTTGCAGGGACATACAGGTTTATAACTAGAGAGCTTGTGTCATGTGACTGAGACCCATTGGGTCCATTGCCTTTAAGCCATGCGCCCAGATCCACAACACGACAGCCCTCCTTGTTTTGAACACAACCTCAAATGTTTCTGTAGTCATATGGTTGAGTGCGTCTGGACAACTGGATACTGTCCATAAAGAGCCAGTCTTTTATTCTCCAGCATTATCCAAAAGGAGTGGAGAGTTGGTGCCAGAACACAGCCTCAGCTGACAGTCTCTAAATCTGGCAGGAAGCCTGAGATAGGACTATCATTCACACTCCCACTTGAAGCAAGGAGGTCATTCACAATGCAGATGACCTACAAGAAGCTTGACAAGAAATGTCAGGGTCATTCTGAACCAAGTGCAGAAAGGCCAGGGGTCAGAGCGTCCTCCAAGATTCCCCACAGGGCTTTTCCTGTGGAACGCTGCTCCATCTCTGAGGATCAGACACACTCTTGATACCTCGTGTTTCATTAATTTTCCTGAAGGAAACAAATATGTCTCCCCAAGATAGTGCAGAAACAAGAAAGCAAAGGAATGATCCCTGCATAGTCCACCATGGTGAACCAATGGAGCTCACTTACAGGAGAATGAGCGAGCCCCAAACTGCAGCAGTGGAGGAGTCTCTCTGGCATGAATAACGACTGATTACTGTACCATAGTTTGTTTTTTTTTTCTTGTAAGAGCCTCTGGATTGTGCCTCTTCTGGCTACACTAGAAGCCCCTCCTAGACACAGGGGTGTTCAGTCGAGAGGGGGAAAGAGGGGGGTGGGAAGGAGGGAGGGAGGAAGAGAGAGAGAGAGAGAGAGAGAGAGAGAGAGAGAGAGAGAGAGAGAGCAGCCTTTGCAGAGAAGAGATATTTATAACCCAAGAACTCCCTTTTGGGGACCCTTGTGCCCCCAAAAGAACTTCAGGCAGCAGGCTCATTTGTTCAGGCGTTTATAATAGAATGTAGAGCTTTGATTAGTTCTAGAATGGTCTGATTGTTCCCAGCGACACGAACATCTTGGTAAATATCATAGCCGGTGCAGAAAGCACAAACGCCACAGTGTGTGTACCCAGGGACTTTGTGAGGTCAGCATAGGTCCCTGTCAATTCAGAGGACCAGGACAAGCCATGCGTCCTGATAAAGCACGAGAGCCATGTCAGTGGGACCAGGACTTCTTCCTCTGGTCATCCTTCTCTGGAGCAGGCACCTCCCTTTTATGGAGTCTGTTCAGTCCCTTGCCTGTGGGTGGAGGTGCCAATCATGCTCCTCCCACCCCTGCCTGCTGGGAGCAGGGGCCTCCCATAGCATCTGCTAAACAGTTGGCCAAATCTCTCAGCCCCTCCTTCTGCCATGGCTGGCTGGGCCAGGGCTTTGCCCCAACTGAGCGCCTATAATGTGTGTACTGACTTGCAGAGGCAAGCTCTAGGAGACCAATGGGAAATAGCCAGAAAGGAAGGGGGTAAAATAGGACTGTCTGTCATGGTGCAGAAACTGGGAGTTGTGAAATACAGAGGGGACAGAGGGCTGGGAGAAGCGTGTGCCAAGGATCTTTGGACATAACTGTGCCAAGTGTGTGGGAGCAGGGAGAGCAGGCAGGAGTTGTGGGAGGAGCTGCCCATAAGGAGACCGTGTTCGTAATGATAGGAGAGAATACACACAAAGTGCTATTAGAGAGTCTGCACCCCACCAGGGCAAACAGAACCCTCATGAGCAGCTTCCTTACAGAGAGCAACAGAAAGGAAAATGGAAGTCCAAACCATGTCCCCCAGTGGGCACCGAGGATGCCAAGGAAGCCATAGTGGGTTTCAGGGACTGGCAGGAAACTAGGGCATCCAGCAGAGACATGGAGAAGGAAGGACAAGGAAGGGGCAGGTGGCCTGCTAGCCTACGAGTTCCTTGGAGCCAACTCCTAAGTCCTAGGCAAACTGAAAGCATGTATGAGAAGAACTTGGAGGCAAGACATGGTACGCAGGGGAATCTCCACTCTGAGGATGGAGCTGTACCCACTCAGCATGCATGAAGGTGTGGGCCTCGAAGACATGTGTTCTCCATGCCCATGGCCATAGTGGGGATCCTGGAGCCCAGAGCACCACACAGAGGCAGTAAAATCAAACCAAGGGATCTCCATCTAGGGCCCTGACATTCATGACACACCCAAGATTAGGTCTAGGAGCTGTGCAGGTTCACAAGGCTACTGGGCATGTCATCTGCCACCAGTTGCCAGACATGAGCAGGCCTGCTGTCCTTTTCCAACAAGAACAGCCTGACTTTCCTTGCATAAGGCCTGATTGGGCAGAGGACAGGGTTTCAATGCCTTTCTGTGGGCAGGGCAAGCACATTGGAAGCAAAGCCCTTCTCTGGTTTATCTTGGCTCAAGATCAAAGTGAAACATTAATCTTCCCACCTCACCCTCCAAGGCCTGAGGTCCAAGGCTGTTGCTCATCCTCCCTTGGGTAGTTGGAGTCCTGAGCAGCTAAACAACAAGCCCTGGTGGACAAACATGTCTGTGGCACCAGGCAAGGAGTGAGTAGTGCGGGGAGGGCTGCCGTCAGAGGCCTTCCCCAGAACTTCGCAAGGCAAAGAGGAAAGAAGATGGGTCCATCAGACCTCAGGCAGATGTCACGGACATGAGAGGCCTGCCTGGTCTCTATGCCAGATATCCATGTTAGGTCTGCATGTCAGGTCTCCATGCCTGGTCTGCATGTCAGGTCTCCATGCCTGGTCTTCATGCCTGGTCTGCATGTCTGGTCTCCATGCCTGGTCTCCATGTCAGGTCTCCATGCCTGGTCTCCATGACTGGTCTGCATGCCAGGCCTCCATGACTGGTCTGCATGTCAGGTCTCCATGCCTGGTCTCCATATCTGGTCTGCATGCCAGACCTCCATGACTGGTCTGCATGTCAGATCTCCATACCTGGTCTCCATGACTGGTCTGCATGCCAGGCCTCCATGACTGGTCTGCATGCCTGGTCTGCATGTCAGGTCTCCATACCTGGTCTCCATGACTGGTCTGCATGTCAGGTCTCCATGCCTGGTCTCCATGACTGGTCTGCATGCCAGGCCTCCATGCCTGGTCTGCATGTCAGGTCTCCATGCCTGGTCTGCATGACTGGTCTCCATGTCTGGTCTGCATGTCAGCTCTGCATGCCTGGTCTGCATGTCAGGTCTCCATGCCTGGTCTCCATGCCTGGTCTGCATGTCAGGTCTCCATGCCTGGTCTCCATTCCTGGTCTCCATGTCTGGTCTGCATGCCAGGCCTCCATTCCTGGTCTCCATGCCTGGTCTCCATTCCTGGTCTCCATGTCTGGTCTGCATGCCAGGCCTCCATGACTGGTCTGCATGCCTGGTCTCCATGCCTGGTCTCCAGACCAGGTCAGTCTTTGCTTTGTTTGACTTGGGTTGTGATTTCTGTTGCAAGGTCTTGAAGAGCTCGTGAAGAGTCTTCCCACTGTCTCCCAGAGCTCTGTAAGGTTAGCCTCCTCACCCTCTCCCAACAGCCCAGGTGACAGCTTATTTATTTATTTATTTATTTATTTATTTATTTATTTATTTAAAGCTGTGGGAACCTCAGCAGGCACACGTGCAAATAAGTCAGGCTGTGCACATCATTTGCATCTCAATATCCCAAAGCTACAATCATCCAGCCTTGTGTGGAAAAAAATAAGAATTCGCAGAAATCTGGGCTCATTCTAAACCCTGATGAATTCCACCTAACTACAGAGGTTTCCTGATGAGGCTTTAGAGAAAACCTGCTGGAATCCATTCACCTCTGAGAAGATGCCGGAAGGGAAGGTAACAAAATACTGACATTCTTCTTAGCCATAGTTTAGAAATAACAAGAGGTACCCCTCATGCACAGCAATGCTCCTTCCCTCTGCTTTAGGTGATTTTTATCTTTGCTACACACACTCACCCTTTGAGTATCCACTGTGTGAGATGTGGACTTGGAACTCTCTAGAGAATTTGGTTAGTGAACACCAGGTCCATTTCTGGAGATCCATTCTGCTTCTGAAGACACTGCAACTCATCTAAGAGGCAAGTTTCTTCCCTGAGAATGAACTACTCAGGGGGAGCTGGGCACTGGGTCTCCTAACGTCAGATGTCTTAGCTCCTGCCATCTGGAGTGACCCCTGCAAACTTCCACACCATTCCCACCTCCTTAAGCACCAGCAGCAGCTGTGTGACAAAAGAAACAGCTGGACACTGCTATAAGATGCGGGGGCAGTGTGGCAGGAGGAGGGACATTGTGATGGGCAGTAGGACAGTGTGATGGACAATGGTGCAAGGTGATGGACAGTGGGGCAGTGTGATGGACAGTGGGGCAATGTGATGGGCAGTGGGGCAGTGTGATGGACAGTGTGATGGAGACTGGGGCAGTGTGAAGGACAGTGGGCAGTGTGATGAACAATGGGACAGTGTGATAGACGGTGTGATGGACAGAGGGGCAGTGTGATGAACAATGGGGCAGTGTGATGGACAGTGGGCAGTGTGATAGTGTGATGGACAGCAGGGCAGTGTGATGGACAGAGGGGCAGTGTGATGAACAGTGAGGCAGTGTGATGGACAGTGGGGCAGGGCAGTGTGATGAATAGTGGGACAGTGTGATGGACAGTGGGGCAGTGTTATGGACAGAGGAGCAGTGTGATGAACAATGGAGCAGTGTGATGGACAGTGGGGCAGTGTGAAGGGCAGTGNGTGTGATGGACAGTGGGGCAGTGTGATGGACAGTGGGGCAGTGTGATGGGTAGTGTGGCAGTGTGATGGGTAGTGTGGCAGTGTGATGGGCAGTGGGGCAGTGTGATGTGTGATGGATAGAGGGACAGTGTGATGGACAGTGGGGCAGTGTGATGGACAGTGGGGCAGTGTGATGGACAGAGGGGCAGTGTGATGGGCAGTGTGATGGACAGTGGGGTAGTATGATGGACAGTGGGAACTGTGATAGACAGTGGGAAGTGTGACGGACAGTGTACAGTGTGATTGACAGTGGGGCACTGTGATGGACAGTGGGGCACTGTGATGGACAGTGGGGCAGTGTGATGGACAGTGGGGCAGTGTGATGGGCAGTGTGATGGACAGTGGGGTAGTATGATGGACAGTGGGAAGTGTGATGGACAGTGGGAAGTGTAACGGACAGTGGACAGTGTGATTGACAGTGGGGCACTGTGATTGACAGTGGGGCACTGTGATTGACAGTGGGGCACTGTGATGGACAGTGGGGCACTGTGATGGACAGTGGGAACAATATTTTGTCTTACCTGTGGTTTCTATTGCTGTTTTAAAGCACCACAACTGTAAGCTACTTATGGAGGAAAGGGTTACTTCAACCACTGTAAGAAGTCAGTGCAGGAACTCAAACATGGCAGGCCCTGGGTTTCAGGAACTGAAGCAGAGGCCACAGAGGAGTACTGCTTACTGGCCTGCTCCTCACGACTTGGTCCGCCCTCTCCTGTAGCACCCAGGACCACCAGCCCACTGTGGCCCTGCCCCCAGTGAGCTGTGTCTTTTCCACATCAATCATCCATCACCAAAATTTCCCATGGGGCAATCAGGTGGGACATCTTCTCAACTGAGTTTCTCTCTTCCCAAATGGCTCTAGCTTGTGTGAAACTGACAGAAAACTAGGCAGCACATAAGCCCAACACATTTTCAGCAAGCTCTGGAGGCAGGGTGACACTGTGAACCTCAGATGAGCAGACTCTCAGCACTGTTTGCTGAGGAGGAACCTGAAGAGTCATGGTTGGTGCCTTTGTTTACAGAAACCCAGTCAAGCCCTGAGCTGGTACTGCTCATCAAACAACTGCAGGCAAACAAACCCTGGCTCCCTCTGCTCTCAGCTTAGCCCACCTCCCACCTACCTGCTCTGTCAACAGAGATTCTGCAATCAGATTCTGCTGGGCTCTAGTGAAGGGCACGTGGTGGATGTCACAACAGCAAAAGGGCTGACACTGCAGGAGAGAGAGCATAGGGCCAGGCAGGCTCTTTTACTACAGCTGTCCCAGGACCATGGGCCCTAGAATAATTCCATCAATACCTTCCAAGGACAGGAGCTCCTCTGATGACCCACTCATTGACTGGGTGCTGCCTCTTGAAGAGCCTGTGACTTCTCACGTGGTCACACTGGGGCTTAGTGTCCCTTGCACAAGCCCCTGGGGAGAACTCAGACCACATCCTAATCCTCCACCCATACTCCCGCCTTCCTATAAGTAAGCCAACCAAGTGGGACTTGGGTGGAGTCATCTTTGGTCTCCCAGTGCCTCTCTATACCAGGTACTTAAACAGGGCTCTGCAGAAAACCTTTCACTATAGTTGAAGTAGTCAACCAATGAATGCAGTGTTCGGTTACAGCCCGCCTGGGGGTCTCCTGGGGATTTCTGAAAGGGCAGATCCTGGTTTCCAATCTTAGATGTTCCTAAGTGACGCTTCCTGAGACTGTCTCACAGTGCTCTGCAGGGGAGACAACCCCCCCATGCACCCCCACACCCCTACTTCTTTCTGCCCCATTCCACCCGCACCTCACCCCTCCCCACCCCTACGTCATCTTGCCCCACCCCTCACACACCCCACCCCATCCCACCCCTGCCCTAGCAGTTCTGAGTAGCTGTTGCACACAAAGGGTTGATACTCAGTGGACTTAGAACGTAATGAACTTGGAAAACCCATAATCTCCGTAGATGGATGAATGTCAGAAACTACTCTCAAGCAATGTCCAATGGGGAATGAAGGGGCGTTGGGAAACCCCACCCCCACCCTTTCCTTCCGAGTCAGGCATGAATGAGAAAGACTGAGCTTGGGAGTCTTATTCTGGCCACTCAAACTGTTTGACAAGCTCGCACACCTACCCTCTACCTAACAGCAGGGCGGACATCTGCGAGCTCTCTGCGTGGACCCGGGTCCTTCTTGGGTCTCTCAGCACTTCAGCTTTCCTTAATAATTATTTCCGCTTCGTTTTTGTTTTGTTTTGTGTTTTGTGGGTGAGTCTGTGCATCATATATATGCAGTACCTGTGGAAGCCTGAAGAGGGCATCGGACCCCATCGCAGGCCAGCTTCCACAAGACAGAGGAAACTGAGAGCCCTATAGAGTCGGCAGATTTTTCTCTGAGGGAATAAAGCTTGATTCGTTGACACGGACATCCCCTGTGACTGGAGAGAGACTACTCTGAACTCTTTAAACTCTTTGGGGGCTGACAAGAAGGGGGGAAAGGTGGGGTAAATCACACACACACACACACACACACACACACACACACACACACATCGGCAGGCTCCAACAACTTTTTTTTTCTTAGCCTTTTTATACCTCCTTAGACAGTTCTCTATTTAAGAAAAAGATTACCTCATAGCCACAAGTTACATATTCTCTAAAAACAATCACTGCAAAACATATTCCTCAAAAACAGATTAAAATCATTACACGAAAGGAAATGACAACAGGATCACTGATCATGTGTTTTTCTTTTGAAACACGTACCTAACTAAACATTTCCCGTTTATCTTTCTCTCCACAAGTCCGTGGTAACCCCAAAGCAATTATTCTTTTGTCATTGATTAACAAAGTTTAAGCAAGCCGGTCTATACCAGCAAGTTTCCCCTACTATTTGTATTTACCAAAAAAGACACCATTTATCTTACGTCTTATTGTTGAAGTCTTGTTCCGCTAAACTGGCTAATCATCTTTTCCCTGTTCTTACAGTCGTCATAGAATTATTTACTCTTTGTTCACAACCCTGCCTTTTCATGGTGCATATCCAGGAACTCAGACCCAACCTAGAATGAAACGTTTCCTTTGATCATTAACTTGTCCCAGTACAATTGTGTGCTTGCAACACGTGAAAGCTCGCTGTGCTACTTTCTAACCTTGGCGGCCCTCGCTAATCTACAAGGAGGGGGCACATTATAGTCTTGATTCTAACTTTCTGGCAAAAACAACTTAAACCATCTCCTTAAACTTTCTGTCAACTACTCCAACTTCCTAAAACTATTTAAATCAAATCAGGAATTCTTTAAAATCATTCATTCATCTGAACAAGCTCATCTTCATGTTGACCTGCAGGAGAAGTAATTGCACCAGGATATAGGCAGTGAGGGTCTCCCCACGTCCAATGGCACCATGCCAGATAAATGAGAAATATAGCAAGGACAAACATGAGAAGGCACAGCAGTGGCAAGAAGCAATCCTGGGACAAAGCCCCTAGAGCTGTGCCTCTCCAAGGAACACCCATCACAGCTGTGCACACAGTGGTCCATCTCCACGGAGTTCACTTGCCCACTGCAGACAACTTCTTCTGAATGGTGTCTGCCAGGATCTCCTGGATATGGAGTTACAGTTGGTTATGAGCTGCAATATGGGTGGTGGGAACTGAACCTGGGTCCTCTAGATGAGCAGCCAGTGCCTGGATTTCTCTTTTCAACCTTAGTAAAAGCAGCAAATCCTTTAAAAAATTTTATCTTAAAAAAATGTGTGTGTGTGTGTGTGTGTGTGTGTGTGTGTGTGTGTGTGTATATGTACGAGCACACGAAAGTACGAGTACCCACAGTTACTAGAAAAGATGTCATATTCCTTGGAGCTGAAGTTACAGGTGTTTGGGAACCGCCTGGTGTGGGCACTGGGATTTGAACTCAGGTCCTCTGATAGAGCAGTAATGAGCTGCTGAACATCTCTCCAACCACAGAAACAATACAGTTCTTACCGGGCTCCACTGCTCACTGTGATTTCCATTCACTTTCTATTGCTGCCTTTACCACTTCTCTCAAAGGGATGGCTTACACTCTTGGGCCACCTTCTCACCATTTGCTGTCTTCTGGGATAGGTAGGAACCATGCCACAGACCACAGACCACAGACCACAGACCACAGACTTCCAATCTTGATCTAAATGCCTCTTGCTGCTGCCCCTGCCAAGATGTGGCAGGAATCTTTCCACAGCGTGGGGCAGCGTGGCTGGAGACCCAAGCAAAGTGACTGATTCTAACAGAGGTTCACACAGTGCCTGCAACAAGGTTGTATCCTTCACTGGCTGCTAGGACCCTTTCTGCCATCACCTGAATGATCACCAGAATGATCTGCAAATGTGGGGAGAAGCTTTTATCCTGAGGTTTCACCTGACTTCCAAGGACATCTGACACTTTCTATGAGGCATCGGAACAAATGCCTCAAGGGACAATAGAACAGCTACCTATCATCTAGTCATGGGACCCACAGACCTAGGTCTGTACCTTCAGGGGTGTTTGTTACACAGCTAAGCCGATACAGTGCTTCTTTGGAGGCTTCCGTTGTACTAATCCAGGAGCTGCCGTCAGTGCTGTGTGACAGGCATGGAGCATCCACTGAGCTTTCTCAGTCCTTGTCCCAGAACAAAAAATTGTCTCGGGGCATACTGCAGGTGATGGGAACAGAGAACAGGAGCTGGAGATTTAGGACAAATCTGAGGCTTAAAATCCCCACCCAGGCCGTGATGGTCTTTCTAGCTCCTGCTTGCCTCTTCCACTTGTACAGCACACACTTTTCTTGTGCATCTCGTACATGTGGTGCTTGTGGGAAGGAGTCTCCAGTCTTCCTGTCTGCGACTCCCCAAATATCTGACATGTAAAATTAACCATGGAACTTCCACTACCTATGGATGACTGGATCCCTTAGCAAAGCCATTGTTCCTCAGAAATCACTACTGATGCTGACTGCATAGTTATTGTCTGGGCTCAAGTGGTTGGCCACTCACCTCTTCAGTAGCTATGACCGGGTAGGCAGGCGTGTTTTATGGTGACCCATGCATCTTACAGAACAATCCTTGCTCCCTGAGCACCCCGTTTCCTCATGGGTTCATGCTAGTGGGTGGGAGTTCTTTGGTGAGGGTCACCTGAGCATCGCAAATCCAGCATCTTTCCAAACTAACAGGAGTGAGCAACCCTGTGGACCTACTGCTGTGTCTGATAGCTTGTGGTCCCACACTCTGCCTCTGTGGGGTTTTAAAGTTCCCGTATGTTATGCAGAAAGCTGCTGGAAAGAGAGGGTATGACGTATGGAACTGGACTAACCCATCCAGCTGGTAACAGGCACTGTAGGCCGGCAGGTTTATTAACATAAGTAAAACCTCATCGTGAAAAATAATTACATCCTCTACGGTGGCCCTCCCTCTCATTCTCTTGGGCATTAAAAAAATAATGGGAAGGTTAATACATTTCTCACATTTCCAAGCCTGTTATTATTTCTTGCTTACACACACCACACACACACAAAAATTACACAAAAGCCATCACTCTGGATCTGGGAGTGGATGACATAGACCAGACTCAGATAAAAGCTCACCCGCAATAGAAAAGCAATCTGGCATCGCTGACAATATTGTCACAAAAATATTACATCTCATGAAGGGGATTTCTCAGAATTCAATAACAGCATGTTCAGCAGTTAAATGGAGTCATTTGCATATTGTGGAGAAATGAAAGTACAATAATCTCGTGTTTGAAGTCTAATAGGATTTCCTGGGGCTGTGTTGCTGGGAGGCTTTGGTTGGTCTTTGCTTTCTGCCTGTCAGTCCCTCCCTGTAGGCTTCTTTTTCTCCACTAATCCTCCTTCGAGTCTCCCCAATACCTTTTCAGTCATTATTATTCTTGTCCTCCCCCATCCCTTTCTTGCTTTGCTGGAGTTGGTTTTACATTTAATAAGGGACTCCATCTACACACACACACACACACACACACACACACACACACACACACATATACACACTCATAGGCTCACTAACACAGGTACGCACACACACATGCTCATACACATTCTCACACACAGACATGCTCACACACTTACATGCTCATACATACATACACACTAACATGCTCACATGCTCATACACACACATTCATAGGCTCACTAACACACATGCACTCAAACTCACATGCTCAAACACATGCTCACACACACACACTTACATGCTCATGCACGTATACACACACACTCATAGGCTCACTAACATACATGCACACATACTCACATGCTCATATACATGTTCACACACACATACTCACATACTCACATGCTCATACACACACACTCATAGGCTCACTAACACATACACACACACTCACATGCTCATACACACATACACATTTCCATACTTATACATTCACACACACTCTTACATGCTCAAATACTCATGTTCTCATACACACGCTCGAACACACACACTTATATGCTCTCTCAAACACACACTCAATTAATTCATTCCTGAGAATTAACAGAGAAAAATGGGGCTTGATTTCTCATCCTTTTTTTCCTTTAAGAAAAAAATCTGAGTGTGTGTATATGTATATGTATGCATGCATACATACATATGTGTGTGACAGCATGTGAGTATGTGTGAGTGTGTAAGAGCATATGAACATGTGTGAGTGTGTGACAGCATGTGAGTATGTTTGAGTGTATAAGCATGTGAACATGTGTGAGTGTGTGTGAGTATGTGAGAGTGTTATGTGAGCATGTGTGTGTGAGCATGTGAACATGTGTGTGAGTATGTGAGAGTGTTATGTGAGCATGTGTGTATGAGCATGTGAACATGTGTGAGTGTATGAGTATGTGAGCATGTGTGTATGTATGTAAGCATGTGTATGTGCACGCATATGTGTTGCAGAGGAGTACTCTTGTGCCACAGAACCTGTGGAAGTCACACACACACACAACCTCACTGTTGATGTTCACCTTCTTCTGCTTGTGACAAGGTCACTTCCTCATTACTAAGGATACCAGGCTAGCCAGCCTGTAAGTGTTTGGGGGATTTTCTTGTCTCTGACCCCCATCTCCCACAGATGTATTCTGGTGTCTAGCTTTTATGTGAGTGTCTCAGGGTTTCTATGGCTGCAACAAAACCCCATGAACAAAAAGCAAGTTGGGGAGGAAAGGGTTTGTCTTAAACTTCCAGATCATAGCCCATCTTTGGAGGAAGTCAGGACAGGAACTCAGGCAGGGCAGGAACCTGGAGGCAGGAGCTGATGCAGAGGCCATGAGGGTGCTGCTTACTAGCTTGCTCCTCCTGCTTTGTTCAGCCTGCTTTCTTAGAGTACCCAGCCCAGGGATGGCACCACCCACATGTACTAGGCTCTCTCCCCTCAACCACTAATTGAAAAAATGTCTTATCATGGAAGAATTTTTCTCAACAGAGACTCCTTCCTCTCTGATGATTCTAGCTTATATCAAGTTGACACACAAAACTAACTGATACAGTGGGTCTGGAGATCTGAATTCAGGTCTCTGGGATTGCACGGCAAGGGCTTTGTTCACTGAGCTATGTCTCCAACTGTAGTCCTTTTCTTTTCAAAGCTTCTTCTCCCTCTAAGCCTGGCATTATTATAATTGATATTGTTGCTGGTCTTGGGCTGATAGCCTCTTTCCATGTCAGGTCCAGATTATCGGTGGACTATGTCACTCACTAGAGTTGCAGCTGGAACTCATCAAATCCTGGAAGAAGAGACTCTGACTTTCTGACACAGAGCTTGCCCATTGTATGTGGATTTTTTGCTATTTCCTCGTATTATTTGGATAATCACTTTAAGCCGTCAGGATTGGAATGCTTCAAGTGGGTAATTTGACTGGATAGACTTGGATGAGGCCCAATACATCTGTAAATTACATAATCATATTGCAATGTCAAAAGCTTGGAGACCTCTACAACCAACTTAGAGTGCCTGACTTTGTCATAGTCCCTTCACAGCCAACAGGGGCAAACCAGAGCCACATGTGTGGTAAACTCTCCCAGTAGCATAGGCCTTGAGTTCATCTTTGTGTTTCCCTAGGCACACAGTATATATATATATATATATACACACACACACACACACACACACACACACACACACACACACACACTTAAAGGCCTGGAGAGACACCGAAGTTACGAGTGATTACTGCTCTTACAGAGGACCTGAGTTTGGTTCTCAGCACCATGTCAGGCAGCTTACAAACACCTATAACTCCACCTCAAGGGGATCTACCATCTTCTGGCCTCCGGGAAGGCCTACACACACATACACAGATACACAGACATATAAACAGATATATAATTTAAAATAATAATAAATCTTGTAAAAGTACTCAATAATGAATGAATACTAGTGCAGTAAGATATTCAAATAGCATGAAAATGCATACTTTATTAAAACGCATACTTTACTAAAACGCTATTTTGAATATTTTATTAATACATAGGAATTATCTAAGATAGTCAGATTCATTGTGACATTTTAAACATGTATGTAGTGTATATTGGTCAAGGTCACTTCCCTGTGGCCTTCTCTTATCCCCTCTTCCTGATCCCCAAATAGTCTGTGTTCTACTTTTTTTTCCTAGACTCTAATTTATTTTTCTATTTTTCATGTATGTATGGTGTTAATGTGTATATGCATATTTATGTGTGCATATGTGTGTGCATGTATGTGTATGTACATATATGTATGTGAGTGTGTATATGTATGTTCATATGAGTATGTATATGTGTGCATGTATGTGCATGCATGTGTGTATAAGTGTATGTGAGTGTGTGTATGCTTGTGCATGTATGTGTGTCTATATACATGTATGTGAATGTATGTGTGTGAGTGTGTGTGTATATGTGTGTGTGTGTGTGTGAGAGAGAGAGAGAGAGAGAGAGAGAGAGTATGTATATGTGTGTGTGTCTGAGTACACTGAAGGCCTGAGAGAGTCATCCTCTATCATTCTTCTACCTTATAAATTATTGAGGTAGGGTCTCTCAATCAAACTCAGAGCTCATTGATATGGTTAGTCTTACTAGCCAGCTTTGTGATACTGGTGAGTCCCTACCACTGTCTTCTGAGAGTGGACTTACAGGTAGACTATCTCACCCACCCAATATTTACATGGGTTCTGGGGCCCCAGACTCCAATCCACACACTTGCACTGCAAGCACTCAGTTCCTGAGCCATCTCCTAGTTCCAAGGCTTCTTCCATGTCTTAGTCCTGGAGCAACTCTTATACACAGATGTACAGCAGTCTATGGTGTGTCGACCCAGGGTAGGGCACTTGGGTCAGATAGTGCATTTTAGATGTCTTAGGAGTCCCCACACCAGTCCCACAGTGGCCGCCCCAGCTTCCATTCTGACCGAGAATGAAACCCTGACTTTCAATGTTAGCTTAAGGATGCAGTACAACTTCAGGTCCCAAGTCAGCCAGCAAGTGGAAAGAACTGGTCTGAACTGGTCCGAACTGGTCTGAACTTGCCTATAGGAAACAGACAGGAATGACAGATACTTGACAGTCCACACCTCCCTCTTGCACTTCTCAAAGCTTGTTCCTGTGTGTTTAGTCATGAGCTGGGTTGGAAGAATGGGGTTCTTACATGCCTAGGTCATATTTTATGTTCCTTCTTGTAAATATATTTATACCTAAACCTAACAAAATATTATTACTATAGTTCACCCACCTTTGGTGTGTATTTTTTGTTTTTGTTTTTGTTTTGGTTTTGGTTTTGGTTTTTCGAGACAAGGTTTCTCTGTATAGCCCTTCCTGGCTGTCCTGGAACTCACTTTGTAGACCAGGCTGGCCTCGAACTCAGAAATCTGCCTGCCTCTGCCTCCCAAGTGCTGGGATTAAGGCCGTGCGCCACCACCGCCCGGCTTGGAGTAGTTTTATTGTAAAAAGCACTTCACGGTAATCAAGTTCCTTGAATCAACCTAGTCAGGCAATGTTTGTGGTCTGTGTGCCTCTCTAGTAGATATGAAACCCCAGTTACACAAGTTTCAGTCTGGGGGTACATCTGGACTAATGTTGAAGCATTTGCATATGAGCTTTTGAAAAAGCCACAATTCTCCAAAATGTAAGTTTGAGTCTAGAACCATTCCTGACATGAAAGGTTCCTACTGGGCTGTCTTTCATGCACGGAAGATTGTATGGGTGATGCAGCTCTGATGTTCAGCCTTATTATACACACTCTGGAAGAGGCATAAACAGAGGCATCCTAATACCCAGTGCTCACACCTGACCTGTGACGGTGTAACATACCCAGTGCTCACGCCTGACACGTGACAGTGTAACCTCTCTCTGTAAGGGAGCTGTCTGCCATGAGACTTTAAAAAACAGCACAAAGCCTGCCCAAGTGTGAAGCTGGGCACAGGGTCACCTCCATCACTATCCACTCTCAGCATGAGTATTTTCCTCCACAGTGGGCTTTCTGGTGTGAAAAAGAGAAACAAGTCATGCCCACTAAAGCTGATTGGCTGATTAGAACTTTAGTGGTGCAGAGGTTGGGATGTGGGCATTCTAGAGGTAAATCATCTTGAGGAATCCTTAGCCCCTGACTTGTTGTGCTCCTCTGTACTTGATCTAACATCTTTTGTGACGGTCCTAGTCAGGGTCACCAATATGAGGAAACACCATGACCAAAAGCAAGTTGGAGGGGAAGGGTTTATTTGCCTTACACTTTCGCCTCAGGGTCCATCACTAAAGGAAGTTGCAACAGGCACTCAAGCAGGGCTGGAACCTGGAGGCAGGAGCTGAGGCGCAGGCTATGGAGGGTGCTGCTGACTGGCTTATTCCCTCTGGGTTGCTCAGCCTGCTTTCTTGTAGAACTTCAGGACCACCAGCCCAGCGACGGCACCATACATCATGAACTGGTCCTTCCCACAGCAATGGCTGATTAAGAAAATGCCTTACAGCTGGATCTGATGGAGACAGTTCTTAACTGAGGTCCCCTTTTGAGGATGACTCTAGCTTGTGTCAAGCTGACATAGCGCTATCCAGCACAGTGACCATTGGGTAAGTCTTTTGGAATGAACTGACCTCTAGCTCTGCCAACCCCAATACTAGGAATGTTGTTCCGTTAGCATCTGCAACCTGTATATAGCAAAGATTTCGCCACAGTGTCTTAACCGCCACCTCTGATGTTTCTACCAACCAATTTGGATGTACGATTTTGTTCAGCTACCATAAAAACTTTATGTGGGCTGAAGAGATAGCTCAGTGGTTAAGAGCACTGACTGCTCTGCCAAAGGTCCTGAGTTCAATTCCCAGCAACCACAGGGTGGCTCACAACCATCCATAATGGGATCCAATGCCCTCTTTTGGTGTGTCTGAAGATAGCGACAGTGTACTCACATAACATAAATAAATCTTAAAAAAAAAAAAACCTTTATGCAGTGGTTATCATGTCAGAACATGGAATTTGGGTGACCTATATTGCCTGAATTCATCCCCAACACTTCCAAAAAGAAAAAAAGTCAACAGAAAAAAAGCTCTGTCTCAAATCAGGCCACGGAGATTATTTGTAAATCTGCAGCCATGCCTTGGGGGACTTGGAACACTACAGTGGCAAGCAGCTAGTGTTTGTTTTTAATCGTTCCTTCCCCAGCTCACTTTCTCTTAGCCAGACAAAGTTTATAAACTCCGGGCAGCTCTGCATTTCCCCCCAAGACGTTTTCAGGCTGTAGTTCTGGGACTCTAGCTGATGAGGAACATTCCAGAACTACCATCCTTCTGCCATCAAGGGGCATGAGGGTGATTGAAAGAAGATTGGTTGGCTTTTCTCCCTGGCTCTATCTCGAGGACATGCTTGCTTCTATTTCCCATTCCATTTATTATTGATAGGCTGTTTATTTTCCTCGCTTCCATGAGACTTACAACCCGAATGAACCACTCTGGCTGTCAGCTGGGGGAAGAGGGAGGCTTTCTGCTGTAGCCCACTGATCCTTGCACAGGGCACTAAAGGGTTCAGGGAACCTGAGGGGTGGGAGTAGGTGCCATCAAGCTGGGAAAGGGGTAGGGGCTTGCATAGGTTTGGGTCTTACAATGACTCAGCTGAGCACCCCAGCCAGCCAGCTCCAGAAGGCCCACAATTCTCAAGGTCACAGCCCTCCAGAGTTGGCCCGGGATTAAGTCAGTCTCCTGGGAGCCCTTCAAG
>LR756424.1:623717-660756 GCA_902729485.2 Mus minutoides | reverse complement strand
TGACCTTCCTGGTCCTCCATACAGAGGCCTGGAGCAAACATGGCTGTGCAGTGTTCCCCACAGGCTATGACACTCTGTAAGTCCTGGGGACTTCCCTGTGCTCTGCTGGAGATCCCAGGGACTTGGCTGGTTTTTAATGTCAACTTGATACAGGTTAGACTCATCTGGGAAAAGGGACCCTTAAGTGAGAAAATGCCCTCCCCACCCCCACAACTCCCATTGGTCTGTGGAACATTTTCTTAATTAATGGGTGATGTGCATAGGCCCCTCCCGGGAGATCCTGGACAGTAAAAGAAAAGAAAGAAGAAGGCAAAACAAGACAATAGCAGTACTCCTCCGTGGCTTCTATCTCAGTTTCTGCCTCCAAGCTCCTGCCTTTACTCCTGCCCTGACTCCATGCAGTGATGGATAGTTACCCACAAGTATAAGCAGAATTAAACCCTTTCCTCTTCCAGTTTCCTTTGGTCAAGGTATTTGATCACGGCAATAGAAACATTCTTGTTCACTGAGAGCCACAGCTGTGGCCCCTCTCAGTTCCTACTGCTTTTAGGGCCTTGGAGCCCTGAGCTGCTTCTACTCTGGGGCCTGGACGGCAGCAGTGGACCCTCCAGACTTTCTCACACATTACCTGGAGACTGACTTCCTCAAGCTGACGCCAAGTGGCCTCTTGGACTGGCCTGGCTGCCAAGTGGGAGCAAGCACAGGATGTGAGTTTTGCCCTTAGAGACCCAGGTCTGAATTGCACAGCCAGGAGTGGGGGAGGAGGAGAAAGAAAGGCTCTCTCTCTCTCTCTCTCTCTCTCTCTCTCTCTCTGAAATGCAGTGTTTCCTGGAGGGAGGCCCCAAGGGTTCCCAGCCCAGCAGGAAGTGAACTGGTCTGGGTCCAGTCCTGAAAGGAAAGAAGGCAGCCCTGAAGGCTTATCAGACCTCAGCCAAGCTAAAGCTTGGCTCCTGGAGGACCTGAGGGTAGCCAGGTTTGGCTTGCCTCAGGCCAGCCCTACCCAAATGCCCGGGGGCAGCAAACCCCTAACACTATCAAAATACAGGCCATAAATAAAGCCTCCTTGGCAGCCAGCTCTGGGCTAGAAATAGAGTATCCCTGGAGTGACCTTTCCAGACAAATGCTGGAACTGAAGGTCAAAAGAACCTTCTACAGTGACAGAGGGGAGGCAGGTGCTTGCAGGGCATGGAGATATTTCCCACAAATTCATATGTTAGAACATTTGGACCCCAGCTGGTGGCCCTGTCTTGGGACTTTGTAGAGTCTTTAGGAGGGGCAGGGTGCATACCTGCTTCCCTCCTACTTCCCCATCTGCCATCTGTGAGAAGCTCACTGTAAGGTCCCACTGCCACGGCTTCCCTGCCTCGAGACCACGAGGAGACCATGCGCCAAAATAACCCCGTCTTCTTATAAGTCCACCCTCCGCTATTTTTTCATAGAAAAACCTGAGTCCTTAAGAAACCCGGCCCTGCTGAGGGTTTCAATCAAAATGTCCAGGGCTTACAGATTTGACCATCCCTGCCTGACACCAGAGACTTCCCTAAATACCCAGGAAAGCAGTGGGTCAGAGGTCAATGCCTCATCTGTCTCCAGCATGGGGTCAAGGGGAGAACTGGCTCTGCCCTAAAGAAGCAGAGGCCAAAGGGAATCTGCTTCTGCTCTGTGAGTGTCACAGTCTGAGGAAGGCAGACACAGACTAGATGGATAGATAGACCTGTAGAGGCCAAGGATGGCAGACACAGCCTGGAGTAGACTGTCTGAAGAGGGACCTTGCACAAACCTAGCAAGCGTGGGTGGTGAAAGATCTGAGGGAGGGGGCAACCTGGGAGAGGAAGAGCCAGGTTCACAGATGGGACTGGGTAGAGCAGGTTCAGTGACTGCACAGGATTCAGGACACCACTGGTGTGGGATTCTGTAAGACCGCCTGTGGCTTATGCTATCTGGGTTCCTGAGGAGGTGGCCGGAGCTGTATAGGAGAAATAATGGAGGCCAAGACAAAATTCTCGGATCGAGGCCCCTAGGTTTAATGCTTAGAGTCTTAGGTTATAGCAGGGCTTCCCATCCACCCCGCCATCCCGTTCCTGGGGGCCCTGGCTCCATCTTGGAGACCACGTGGAGCCGCCATCTTCTTCCTGGAACATCTGGGCAGCTCTGGGCAGTCTGGCAGCAGAGACTTGGAGGTGGGTGGCGGTAGTTACATAACAAAAGGAGCCAGCCTAGCTGGAGGGCCACGCTGTATGTGGCTTCCTGTGGCACACCTTCAGGGGCATCAGGTCTGAACTCCCAGCCTGGAGTCGGCATGGGGGGAGGGGGACCACACACTGGAGTGCCACCTGTGAGCTGGCAGGCGGATGTGTTCCCCCACCCCTACCTGGCCGACCACTCACTGAATTTGAGATTTACACACCTTAGTAAACTGCAGAGCTGCAGTTGGGAGAGGCTGCAGTCCTCCTGCCTCACAGCTTCAGAGACTCATAGATAGATATCTGTAGCTCCCATACCTAGTGTCCTTATGAGTGTCCCTTGAGCTTTGTGTGAGTATGTGTGTGTGTGTGTGTGTGTGTGTGTGAAAGAGACAGACAGACAGAGGTAGAGACAGAGAAAAGGAGAGGGAGAGAGACAGACAGAGATAGAGAGAAAAGGAGGGAGAGAGGGGGAAGGATGGTGGAAGGCTCATGAGTACATGCATGCATACACACATGTGCACACACACACATGTACACATGTATGAGCACATGCAACAAATGCCAACACAGCCAGCTGAGTGGTTAGCACTGTCTTGTTAAAGGTCTCCAAGGCTGGGTGTCCTGACCTCCCAGCACTGTCCTTTTATGATCTGCTTTGCTCTCCAGGAGAGATATGGCCTCGAACCTATGTCTCCCCTTGCATACTGTCTCCGGTCCTCTCTGAAGACAGAGCAGATGGCCAGACCTCCTTCTCAGTCCCCCAGGCGAGGTTAGCTTGGCTCTGGAGGAGCAATGCCATCGCTATCCCTGGGTGACGTTACCGAGCATTGCAGCTTCTAGAACCGCAGCAGGGAGATGCAGGTAGAACAGAATGGGAAAGTTGGTCTCCTCAGGATGTTGCAGAGGCCTCTGCTTGTCCTCCATGGTCCCGCACCCATGTTAGGTCCTTATTCACCTACAGCATGAGCCTTGAAAGCCAATGACTTTCCAACAGCCAAGGACGCCTGCCAAGGTTTGCATTGGGCCTGGCCTTTGCAGATATCATTCACATCTTCTCACAGAAGCAGTATGTAGGCGGCGTCCCAGACTCCTGCTCCACAGCTGGATAAACAGATGCTGGACAGTGTGGCTGGAAGCTGTGTCCTGATCTAGTCTACCGTCAGTTGATACTTATACAAGGCCTGTACGAGATCAGATCAAGCTAACTTAAATTCCATCGTGTGCAGGAGAAGCACTCACCAAGTCCCACCCCCAGCTGAGGAACTATTGACAGTGTCACCCTAGGCAGGTGGGCCTGGGTTGTCTGAGAAAGCCAATGGCATAAGCCAGGAAGTGCGGCAGCAAACACCATTCATTTGTAGCTTCTGTGCCAGGCTCCTGCTTCAGTTCCGGCCCAACTTCCCTTAGGAATGAACTGTGACCCGGAAGTGTGAACTTTCAAATAAATCCTTCTCTCCCCTAAGTTGCTTTTGGTCCTGATAATTATCACAGCAGCAGAAGAGCAAAACCAGAACACATGTATAAAGGTTTCAAACAACAAATAAGATACATATTTTAAAAAATTAAGCACACTTTAGCCATTTGCAGTCAAGTGAATGTCAGCCCTTTCTACACAAGAAACAGCTTTTGATGGACGGGAAGATCTCAGCCCTAGAAGCCCATGAGCAAAGGGAAAGAGTCTGGAATGAAGGTGGACACTGCCATGTGCAGAGCTCTCCTGTAGGATCAGGGCTTCCTCGGTGTTATTCCTTCCAGGGTCCCCATTCTGAGAGACAAGGCAAGAAGGCGTCTATCGATGAAACAATCTTTACCTTCAGGTTCTAGGATGCTGCCAAGCTCCCAGCCACAAGACTGTTCCTGAAGGTCACTTCAGATGGCCGTGAGGGGACCTGAGTTACATTTTCTCATTGCGAATCAATTGCCAGAAGCCTACAGACCTGCTGATGAGGCTTTAAAGTCACACATGAGGAGAGATGGGCAGAAAAAGGCCAGAGCTGGGAGAAAAGGAGCCACAGTGGTAGCTTTGTTGAGATAACCCTGCTGAGCCCTTCACAGATTAGCATGAAAGCCAGCTGATGTCAGCGGAAAACTCAAGAGGTAGATCTGCAAAGATAGCAGTGCTTCCTCAGCACACAGTGGGGCCTCTGTGAGGTTGAAGGCCCCAGCTGGGGGTGGTGACAACTTCACACATCAGGTGCTTTAAGGACAGGGTCTCAGCTGCTAGAGGGTTTATCCTGCGTACAGAAAGCCCTGGGTTCAATTCCCAACACAATATAAACCAAGCTTGGTGGTGCTTTGCTTCTAAATCCCAGCACTTGGGAAACAGAAGGATGAGAAGTTGAAGATCATGTTAAATATCTTCAGCCAGGCCAGGGCCATCTCAAGATACAACATGAGGCTGTGTGTCAATAAATGAGAGAGAGAGAGAGAGAGAGAGAGAGAGAGAGAGAGAGAGAGTTAGAGTTTTGTGCATGTCTGATATAGGTGCTGGGAACTGAACTCCAGTCCCGTGCAAGAGCAGCAGGTACTCTTATCCAGGGTCTTGATGGGACCTGCAGGCTGGAGTTCAAGCCCCATGTCTCTTTGAAGACAAATACATCTTAATGCCCTATGAATTCTGTGTGGACACTTGGAATGGCTTGGAAGCGTCTATTTTCATACGTCTACTCTCAGTCAAACCGAATAATGATAAGCTAATTTTTTTGTTCATCTGTGGCTTGGTCTTCTATCTGTTTTTCTTCTTCCCTCCCCTGCCTCCCCCACACTCTCTTCCACATGTTAGCCCATCTGTTCTAGGTGGGGCGTTCCTGTTTACTTCAGCTCTCTGGCACAAATACTTGGAACTGTCACAGACTGTGGAAACAGTCAGGCCCAGAACCTGTATCAGGGAGTGGAGGTGACAAGGTGTCCATAAAGCGCCCATTGTGTCTGACATTGAGCTTTTCGTAGCAGGCGTGGGCAGAAGGTAGGTTGAGGGTGTGGACATCCAGCCTATAGAACTCCCTTAGTTGGTGAAGACAGCAAGGCCTGGACTCCCATCCTCACTACTACAGGTGACCTGTGATTTAGCTACTCACTGTTCTTGGCTTTCTGCCCCTCTCCTTTCCTGCTCTGAGTGACAGAGCCAGGCTCCCCTTTGAGCATAGAATCAAGGTGGTAGCCCCTGGCAAGTGTTATGTTCCATGGACCTTCCACACCCATATGTGCAACTGCTCTGGCAGAAATTCTCCTGTTCATTCTCCCTGAGGGAAAAAGCACAGGGCCCTGGCTCCATCCATATCTTCAATGTTTTGCCACCAAAGCAGGGTGGCAGGATGGTCCTGAGCATCTGTGGTACTTGTGTGGCATGCATACGTTTTGAAGGAGTTTTGCAGAGGTTCTCCAACCTTTCTGGAGCCTCTGTGGAATAACATAATCGCAGGTGTGGTGGCTCCTTTGCTATGTGTGGTGTAAAGATGGCAGGGTGCCAAGGTAGGGTGGTGGGGTAGCATGGTGATGCTTTGTCCCAGCTCTGCAATACAAACAGGACAGTGAGACATTACCAGGAATGATAAGGGAGAGGGGAAACCCCTTCCACAGAGTGGGTGTCGCCATCCTCAGGCAGCCCAGATACAAAATCTTCCCAGGAAGAAACAAAGTTACCAGCCAGCTAGAAAGAAAGAAAGAAACTTACCTGCTAGCTAGAAAGAAACAATGTTACCCGCCAGCCTTCTCTCTTGTTGATGGATGCATTTATTCTTGTTGCCATTGCAATTATTTGGCCTTCCAACTTGGACTAAAAACCATCATTGGCAGACCAGGACTGCTGAAGTCCTGTATAATAGTCTTCTCTCTCTCTCTCTCTCTCTCTCTCTCTCTCTCTCTCTCTCTCTCTCTCTCTCTCTCTGATGAGGATATAGGCCAGATTAGATGTGATTAAAAAAAAAAAGTAGATAAAGGCAGGTTTATTGGGAGGCAGCTCTCTCGGGAGGGTTCACCCATCTCACAGGTGAAGTCACACATTTAGGCTAAAGCAAGGGGGTTTTATAGAGTTTTGGTGAGGAGATTGGTCTGGAGATTTCTCTGAGGAGTTTCTCTGAGGGTGTCTAAAGAAATCACAGGTCTGGAGGGAGGTGGCTTATGGGAAGAAGCTGGTCAAGTGACTGCATGTCTCCGAACGGGGGAGTGAGGGGAGTCGACTGAAAAGTTACCTTTCAAATCAAGATTTTTCTTTTATTAAAAACAGGTAGGCTCCTGTATCTCTCCCCAACCCCCACCTCCACTCCCACTCACCCCCCACCCCCCAAATAATTCTGCCTTACATCCTAGATGTTCCCTGGCCATCTTTGCTTTGGAAGAGCAGAGCCAAAGCAGTGGATGTGGGCTGTGGGAGGAGCTGGCTGAGTTTTCCACACATTTGGCTCAACGTCTATCTTCGTTTTGCTAATAAACACCATGTCCTTCATCAGGCTGTTCTTCAGGGAGCCCGCAGCCCACAGCTGGTGGCCTGACAGAGCCGGAGGCAGCTCCTGAACAGGCTTGCATGGCTTCCAGCAGGTCACGAGGAAGACGCTTTATACTGGCAGCATCCGGAACTGGGGCCATCGTTCTCCTCTCCTCTCGGGAGACTGAAGCAGAGCTATGGGGAAGGGGAAAGAGAGATTGGTTGAGTTGAACAGACCTTCAGCTTGTGCTTCGCTCTGTCTCTAGTGACTTCTCTGCAGCTCATGCTAAAGCCCACAACACAGTTTTCACCCACCAGGAACATCACCAGGGCCAGGTTTCTGTAATGGTTTGGAAGATACAGTCTCAAGTTTGCTAATAAAAGGGGAGCTCATGATAGACAGATTATGAAGCAGTACAGATGGAGAGGCATCAAGAAGAGACTATGAAAGAAACCAATGTGGGGTTGGGGTGAGGCATGGAAACCTCTAACCAGGATACAAGGTAACAAAATAGAAGGTGTGGCTATGTAAATGACCTATAAAAGGAGGAATCTTCTAAGTCTGGGCCAGGAGTCTAGAATTTTCCCCAACTCTCTGGCCCACGTGCATTTTCAGGAACACCTTTCTCTTTCATAATAAACTATTTCTACTGCTCCCCATGCTTCCCTGGACCAATTCTTTGTTCCCAAACAAGAACCTAGAAATTCTAATAGGAGTCCTCGAGGCTGTGATCCAGGCCTTTGATGGTGACAGACTCTTGCAAGGTTTGTTAAGTATAGACGAGCTTAGTGGCGATGTTGGGAGGCTCAGCTCATTTTTGACCTGGGTGTTTGCCCAGGTCCACCCCAGCCTCTTCAGTCAGAGGAGATGACTCCTGGTTTGTGGTCAGAAGGGATGGGCCCTGCCTGGGCAGCCATGCTGTGGTGTCAACGACTCTCTCCTCTGACTAGTGTCTTTACTTGTCACGTGGGGAGGTTGCAAGTGTCCCAGGGGATCTCAGAGTGAGGATGTTCCTGAAGGCAGAAATCCTCAGGCTTTGCAAGTAGTCCAGAGGGAGTGGGTTTTATATAAAGGAAAGGGAGGTGAGTAGATGTTTATACTTCAATTATCCATGCCTCCCCGCTTTCTCTTTCTCTCCTCTCCCCCTTCATCCCCCTTTCAAGTAAAAAAATTTTGGACAATTGAGGAATGGATGACCTATGACATGAGTTGAATGGTGTACATTTGGACTGTGGTACTTGGGTCCACGGAATCTATTCCATCTCAGAGGTGACTGTGAACTGAGCTGTTGGGTCAACAATCTAGGGAATGTGGTAAAGACCTTATCCTATTTTGTATTCCCTCAGTTTCCCCCCAACAAAACTTCACTCAATTGGAAGGTCAAGGCTACAAGGCCAGGATGCGCCCTGCTCAAGCACTAGAAGCTATGAACAGAACCAAGGCTTAATTTAGTCCAAGAGCCCATCACTGGTCCACATGGTTGCCTGGGTCAGTGTGAGATGTCTTTATACCCGTCTTCCTGTGCATCTGCCCAGTGGAAAATATGGAATAAAGAGGAGGCTCTGTGGCAAAGCTGTTGCTTCTGAGTCTAACATGACCACCACCATCAGGAGTGAATGGCTGATACAGAGCATTGTGTTCTCAGCAGTCAGAGCAAGGCAATCAATCAGTGAATTACAGGTGGTGATGAGGCCATTAGCATTGCTTCCTGGAACTATGTTGCTGGGAGACTCCCATCTGAGGGTCTAGCTCCCACTCTCTCTTCCCCCAGCTGCACGTGATCCTGAGGGAGATGCTAGAATATATCAGACATGGAAGACTGGCCAAAGGTGGGACTCCTTGGTGTGAAGCACCCATGCTGGGGTGGGACTTCTTAGTGGTGTGGATGCTTCTGAGCCAGAGATACTCCTGTGTGTAAGCTCAGAGATTCACCAAGCTGAGCTTGAATGGAGCCCTTTCTTCAGTCTGCCAATGATCTATCTGGGAGGATTAGACATTTTCTTTAAAATTCCCTAGGAAAAGTTGCTCAACAAGCTCTGTGTGCAAGGGTCCTGTATCCATATCTAGAGTCACCTGCCAGTTCTCAGTGCTTAAATATGAGCTTCAGGGAGCATTAATCCTGCCCAAGTGCCCAGCTAGCAAGGCCTCTTTATTTATCTTCCTCTCAGCTCTGTGCAACCTCCAGCAAGCTCACAGTGGACATTGGCAATATAGGGACAATGATTGCTGTGGACAGTGACATCTTTGCTGCTGGTGTTCCCAGACTGGTTCTCTCTAGCTTGACGTTAGCCATTGGCATCCCACTTTGCACGTCTACTGCACAGCATAACTACTGGAACATTCCGGAGAGAGTAATCTTAATGTAAAGGATTGTTTCTGTTTCTAAGGATAGAGAAACATAGGTGCTAAACCTGACAATACTTAAGAAAGGTCTAGAAGCATCCAGGTGCCTTCACTCTGTATAATTATTTCCATTAAGTAGGTGGTAAGTGGGAAAGCTTGCCTTGATCCTTTATAGATGGATAAATTCCATCATAAGTCAGATGGAGCTGGGGCAGGCTGAGTGTCTATGCATATGCTGACCCACCTATGCTAAGAGACTCTTGCCTCCTAGAACAAGCTGCTCAATTCATATGCCCTGCTGTATGCCTTTCTCACCTCACTGGCCCAGCATGGTACCTCAGACCAAAGCCTTGAAATGGGCACCATTCCACTCAGGACTGTGGTCTCAACCATTCACACCGCAGAGTTAATGACTGACATGGTTACATGAATGAAAGTTGTCTTGAAGCTGCCAAAGACCAGAGGTCCTCTCTTGGCTTCTTCTCAGGTGTGTGTCATGCCCCGCCATTACATAAACATGTGTCTCTCCAGCAGAGGTGCTTTATACAGTTTGCACTAATTACACTTTCCTTACTTGTAAATGTAGCCTTTGTTCACTAGATGTAACTGTTGTCTCCAGGCTTACTGCTGAATAATCTCACCCTTTCTAGTTCATTGTGAACTTTGCTGGCTGGTTCACAACTCAGCTGTTGTGGCTCAAGCTCCTTTCTAAGCTGACTGATTCAAGCTGGCTTCTCTCACCTTCTGATTGGATTGCTCTCCTTGGTCTCAAACTAACTCTGGCAATCTGTTCTAGTCTTCTGCCTCCTTCTTATTCTCTGGATCTGTAAAACTGTCCCAGTAAAACTGCTCCTGCCTCTTTCTCTCTGCACTGTTGTCTTAAGCAGTCTCTCTTTCCTCTGCTGCTCTAGGGAGAGTTAGGCATATCCTATCTCCAACTCATTTTGTTAAATCTTTCTCTGGTTTGTCACTTTGTCTGCCCCTCCGTTAGACATCACTTGTAAACATGGATGCTTCCTTCCACAAACCATCTTCACCTTCATTGTTTGGGATTAAAGGTGTATACTAAAGGCAGCCAGATCACACTGACCTGCCCACTAGGTCTTTGGATATGATCCCTTGCCAGGACAGCCCTGTTGTTGGATTAAAATTCCTCTACACTTACTCTTTTTTAAGACTTTAATCCATATTCTCTGTCCTGGCTTAATCTTTTCACGTCCACTGAGAGGCCAGCAGAGAATCCCTCACAAAGCATGCTTGGATTGCAAAGCCCTGCTTCCAGTGAATCACTGTCAGAGAATCTATGTTGAGAGTCTATGGTTCAATGATGACATTGGCCTGACAGGTCACATGGTCTGGTCATCTGTAGTCCCTCAGCTTCTGCTTCCTGGCCCATAAGCAGGATTCAAATCCTACTTCCCATCCCCATCCTATCCCCCAGAAAGAAGAAGTGTTAAAGAATTATCCCTGGTTCTGTCAGCTTGGCTGAAAGCCCAGGGCTCTTAGGAAGAACCTACTGGTATTGTCTTTGCTAAATGGCATGCTGTCAAACTGCCTTCTAAATATTTATTCTTGCACCTGTAGGTTAGTTCTGGCTTCAACCTTGGCCAGAGAACTTTTCTTCTCTGCAGCTATTGGCAGTTAATGCAAACTCACAATTGGTCAAATGCCTGTGTCTCAGTTCTAAGTAGCACATCTCTGCCATGCCTCACCCCATGCTCCACAGAGTACCTCCAAGGCTTGGGGAATATTGAAGAAGAGGGGGAGATGAATATAAGGTCAGGCAGGTGGGGAAGAGCAATGTGGAAATGCTGTGTTCTGGACAGGAAATGGCTGTTGTACTCGTGAGCTCACTGCAGCAATGGCCACTTGCATAAGGCCAAGGCAACAAGATCAGCCAAGAATTTGGACTTGAAAGAAAGAAAGAGAGGGAGAAGAGAGAGGAGAGGAGAGGAGAGGAGAGGAGAGGAGAGGAGAGGAGAGGAGAGGAGAAAACACATATATGGGAATGGGGGTATCACTTTAAGTGATGTGTATGATCAAGATATATTGTTTGTTTACACAAATGAAATTATCAAAGACTAAATAAAAGATAATTTTATTTTAAAAAGAGAGAGAGAAAAAAGTTCTTGAGAAGTGCAGCCGTGGAGATGTGTAACTCTTCTTTGATGCATTCTGCAGTGTGTCAAAACCAGAATGTCACAGCAAGACCCTAGGGGTACAAAGGAGAGGGCTACCACGGTATCCTACATGTCTTCCTGTTAGGAAACCCAGGACTTCCAGGTAACCGAGGTAAGCAGACCCTTCCACTCCCGGGAACACCTAGCCCTCTGACCTTTAGCCTGAAAACCCAAGTTGCCTATGTTCCTTCTCCCAGTTAAGCCTGCTCTTTGTGGCATGGAATCACCCTCACCCTTGGTAAACTTTAAGAATGGCCACCTCGCTGTCTGGCAGGACTGAAGTCTTTCTTGCCTTTGGATCCCCATTGTCCAATGATGGGTGCCTGCCTACAGCAATTCTCCCAATGAAGCTCTCTCCTGAAGGAGCATTCATCCCAACCCTGTCCTAGAATTTGCCACCTATTGTCTCTGTCCTCAGTTAAATACAAGGGCCTCCCTGAGGATCAACTGAGCAGACATGCACAGGAATACAGGAGTGCTCCTTATTTCCGCACCTATTGTCTCTGTCCTCAGTTAAATACAAGGGCCTCCCCGAGGATCAACTGAGCAGACATGCACAGGAATACAGTAGTGCTCCTTATTTCCCCATATGGCAGTTTGCATTCTGTGCCTTAGTTTCCCTGTCTTTGTTGTCCCATCTCATGAATCAGTTTTCTTGTTCCTTTCACAGTCTAATCTGCTTGGTTGGTTGGTTGGTTGGTTGTTGTTGTTGTTTAGTGCTGACAATTGAACCCAGAGCCTGCTACATTGTAGGTAAGAGAGTTACCACCCAGCCCTAAAACAGTCTAGTGATCTTAAGAGCATCATTTAGTTGGCTGGTTGAAGACTAAATACAAATTTGTTGTGTGTGAAGATAAAGGAAAGTTGGATGCACTGGGCATACTTTCATAGGCTGTGACAGCTAGACTGACTGGAGAACCCACAACTTAAACTCAAGGTCACACAGAAGGCTGCAGGCAGATCTTGGTCCTGACCTTAAAACTGGATGGCCAGCCTGTCACTTTAGCTTCTACCAGAGGCTTCCATCTGCGGATGCAGAATGACACCCAGCTTCCTCACTGTGCTGTGCAAAATCGGGCACACGGAGGGGTGAGCTGAGGTGTGTCTATCACTCGCTTCTGACAGCAGAGTGCAAAAGAGAAAGAGCAAGACAGTTTGCTGCGAGTGACAGGTGATGGCGGACACTCTCTGCACCGGACCCTGCCAGCACTCTGCCCACTGGGGAGCCCGAGCCACACTCACCATCTGGCACCCTGGAGGACACACTCCAGTAGGAGTATTCAATGAAAATACAGTGTGGGCATTCCAGAGAACAGCACCCACTGGCCAAAAGCAGTGCCTTGCAGATGTATGAGCAGGTAATGCTCATCGGAGATACTGGCCCCCTCTGGTCTACCCCCCCCCCCAGCCGTGGAAGCCCCACTCTGACCTGGATCCCACTCCTACTTACCGAGACACATGCTTAACTCAAGATTTGCTCAATCCCATCAGCTGGACCCATTGAATATTTTTGCTGTTCTCTTTCTGTTGCTCTCCACCTGGTCCAGATGTTGCTCTCCACCTGGCCCCATGCGCTGCTCTGTCTTCTGCACGCAGCTCTTGACTTTCTATGTCCCTTTGTAATTTGACTCTTCAGTTGCATGAATTTTCATTATAGACTTTGGCAAAACCCTTTCAACTGAGCTGACAAGACTTGACAAACGCAGCTCAGGTCCCCAGAACCCATGCAGAAGCTGGATGTAGCAGCAAGCAAGTATACCTATGGTCCTGGTATGCACCTACAGGGTGGTGGGGGACAGAAATGGAGACAAGAATTGATGAAGCCCACAAGTCAGCTTATGTGGTGCACACGGCAGCAGACAAGAGAGACGCTGGCACAGTGGGACAGAGAGACACTTGGAATTGTTCTCTCCCTTCTTCACTAGTGCCATGGCAAGTGTTAAGTCTGCAAGTATTGCACTGCAGGAATACATGTCACCTTGTCCATGTGTGTTATGTGTGACTATGCATGTGCAAGCATATATACACATACTTGGAGGCCAGAGAGCAACTTCAGATTCATTTCTCAGGCACAGTCTACCATTTGTTTGTTTTAGTTTATAGGCAGGGTCTTTTACTGGCCTGGAACTCACCAAGTTGGCTAGATCGACTGGCCATGGTGTCCTAAGGATCTGCCTGTTTACAGGCCCAGCACTGGGGTTATAAGATTGTACTATCACACCTGGCATTTTAATGTGCGTTCTGGAGCTTGAACTGAAGTCCTTGTGCTTGCAGGGATGCATTCGGAGCCATCTTTCCAGTCCCAGTCCCCCTGTCTTGTTGTCAGCTCGCTATTCAGTGACCCCGTGCAGCAGGAGCTGTGTGCATGAGCTGAGGTTGTGTTGGAGTGTATTCTGTGCCCCAGCAGTGGCACAGTGGCAATAGTGCTCAGCGGGTTCCAACTAAGCCAGGACAGAGAGTGGAGCTCTCTCCTGACTGTGAGCTCCAGATGCTGCCACATAGCACTGAGGAGCTGCAGTGTATGAAGCTGGGGAGGGGGGGGCTGAAGGGAGAGGGGCGCAGGCCCCCACTCATTAGCCAATGAAACCAAACTCTTCCCCCTGGTGACAGAAGGTTAAGGCTGCTGAGCTGAGACAAGGCAGGGAAACCTACTTACTACCACCATTCTGCACCGTTCTCTCAGATCTTCAGAGAAGACCATGGCTCTTTGGCTCAAGACAAAGAGGAGGAGTTTTGACCTGCAATCTAGGAGGCCCAGAACTAGAGGTCTATAGTAGGATGCATACAAGCCCTAAGTACTGCCTGCTTATTACTTGGGCCAGACCTTGGCTGAGGATGTCCAGACCACAGTCTCAAATGGGGACGCAGATGCAGGGACTGTACATCCTGGCTATCAACTACGCGCTGTGCTCAGCTCAGGCTGCGGAGGGCCCCACAGCAACACCTTGCTTAGCATTGCAGGAACACAGGCCGGCTGTGTTCTGGATGAAGGCTCCGGATTTTAAAATCCAGAGCCAAGATGGGGCATAGACGTGATGGGAAGGGCAGCTTCTGTTTTGCATGGAGGCTCTGGAAAGTCCTTCAGGAGACGTGCTGAAGGTCTAGTAGAGGCAGGAGAGTAGGGCAGAGCACTGAATCCAGAAGACCCTACACAAAGGCTGAGTCAGCATGGTAACCCACCTCCAACATACTCCAGGCCTAGAGACCCCGGTGCAGGTGTACAGGCACTGAAGGTGGCTCGTTATAATATTAAAATACACACCCTAGGCAGAGACTTAGTATGCTAATGAGACACAGGGTGCAGGAGGCTGTGTGGAGAACTCCATGTTAACAGGACATGCACAGGGAAGCCCACTCTATGCAAATGACCCCCTAAAAGTCCCAACTTTTGTAGCTTGCTCGCTGCTGGGTCTCTAATTCTTTCCCTCTGCTCTATTCCACATCCTCCTTTACGTTTATTTTGTCTTAACAATTTCCACTTTGTTTGCTACTGTCCATATGTCTGTAGTTCCTCAGTCTGAAACACAAGAACTGACTGGCTCTCTGGAGGTGTATGCCAGACCACAGCATCACAACTGGGAGTACAGCATGTACCCCTTTAGCCGAGTGTGTGGCTGTGGGCCCATTGTGTGACTTGGGCCCCATTGTGTGGCTGCGGGCCCACTGTGTGGCTCTGAGCACTAAGACGGGATTATGATGAAGCCAGGGTATCCACTGCCCTGTGTTCCCAGGATGCTGAGCAGATGGCCAAGGTCCATGCCAGAAGCCACCGAGATGGCTGCACACATAGCCCAGCTGCAGCGGAGGCTGTATAGGGCCCTTGCTGGCCTGAGGACAGCTGGGCACTCTTGTCCTGAAATGCTGCAGTGGAGATATACAGCTGGACTGGAAGCCAGGTGCAGAACTGTGGCAGCTTTACAAACCCTCGGAGCCTTTGAGACCTCTGAGTCTGGCTCTAGGCACAGATATATAATTACCTGCTCCAAGGCTGCCTTAGAAGGTCGGCACATGCCTCACACAGGGCTCAGACTAATTAAATTAAAACAAATCTGAAGGAGAAGGAAAACGACTCGAGTCTCAGGAGGGTGATAAGGTGACCCTGACAGGAGACTGGAATGCTGCTTGAATCCTGCCCCAAGTTTATTTTTAAGTTGCAGCCCGGGGGCTCCTGCATGGATGCCTGGGATTTCCCCATAGGGCCATGAAACACATCTGGATTCACAGGGAATCCTTCAACAGAGTCCTGTGTACCCCAAAAGCAAACACTGCTCCCTCCCCCCTCCCCTGCTCCAGTCATTAGGGTAGAGACACTTCAGTCTTTGTGTTGATTTTGAAAGTCACACACCCTTGGGTCCAAACTGGGCTTCCTGCTAATAATCTTCACAGCCTCTCCTCAAGCTGGATACATTGTGTCCAGGCCAGAATCCCATTAATGGGAGTGGTTTTGTGAGATCTTTTTTTTTTTTTTTTTTTTTTTTTTTTTTTTTTTTTTGGTTTTTTGAGACAGGGTTTCTCTGTATAGCCTTAGCTGTCCTGGAACTCACTTTGTAGACCAGACTGGCCTCGAACTCAGAAATCTGCCTGCCTCTGCCTCCCGAGTGCTGGGATTAAAGGCGTGCACCACCAAGCCCAGAAAAAGAAAGTCAGATATCAAAGCACCCATTGGTACATGGAGTGGGGCACAGGTATCATGTTCTAGGAAAGCAGAGAAACTGTGTTACAGATGTCAGACAGCATCTGATGACATTTCTAGCTTTTGCATTGTTGAAAACAAGTGAACGGCAGTTCTAGTCTGCCTTCTACTGCTGTGAAAAGCAACACTACCAAAAGCAACACTGGGAGGAGAGGGCTTATTTGCTTTCGAATGGAAATCTAAGACATCACTGAGAGGAATTAGGACAGGAGGTCAATCTGGAACTTCAGCAGAAACCACGGAAGAACACTACTTACTGACTTACTCCATTGCCTCTGTTCACTCAGCTTTCTTAAACAGCTCAGCCCAGTACCCTCTGCCTAGGAATAGTTCTGCCCAGAGTTGGCCTCGCTGTTTACGTCAATTAACTGTGAAGACAGTGCACCATAGACATGACAGCAGGCCAATCTGATCAGGCAGTGCCTCAGTTGGGACGCCCTCAAATAACTGTGGGCTGTGTCCAGTTGACAGCTTAAAACTAACAAGGAGATCTGTTAAGAATACACCACGAGGTCTTCCATAGACAGGAGAGTGTTAGGTTAGACATAGATAGGGACGATAGACAGTTTTCAAAAGGGACTAAAAATAGCCAAGGTAATATGGCTTTGTCTACANGGCAGTGCCTCAGTTGGGACGCCCTCAAATAACTGTGGGCTGTGTCCAGTTGACAGCTTAAAACTAACAAGGAGATCTGTTAAGAATACACCACGAGGTCTTCCATAGACAGGAGAGTGTTAGGTTAGACATAGATAGGGACGATAGACAGTTTTCAAAAGGGACTAAAAATAGCCAAGGTAATATGGCTTTGTCTACAACATTTTAAACCTTCCTAATCTTGAAGTTCAGTCATTTGGCTTTGTAGAATCTTTAACATGGGTTCAACTCTCTCACTCTCTCTCTCTCTGTGTCTCTCTGTCTGTCTTTCTGTTTCTGTCTCTGTCTCTCTCTCTGTGTCTCTCTCTCCCTCACTTTCTCCCTTTAGTTCACACCTGTCAAGTCCTTGGAGAATCTATGTGCCCATAATGCTAGTATGTTCCATGTTCCATGTTCAAATATCTGGGGCAAGTGCCACAGTAGGCTTGTTTGGCATGGCACTGACCATACATCTTCAATAGACCACAGGTCACTGGCAAATTAAACCATGAGCTTCTGGTCTGAGAAAAGTTTTTGATCTATAAGCTCACACCTCAGCCTTACTTGCCTGGAGTGACCTGCTCCTCTGACAACTTCAAGCTGCTCTTGCTACCCAAGACCCTAGGATGGCACAGAACAGAAATCAGCTTCCAACCCCTCATGTCTCTGTTAGAAATCTCCCATTTCCACCCATTTAACATTCTCCGTAGATGCCTCAGAAAAGCCCCACAGGCTAAGCACTACCTCAGCGTGAGGGACAAGGGATGTCAGAACCCAGCAATCTGTCAGCTTCAATTGCTTTTCTGTCTTCGGCTTTTGTGCTAACGTCACACTTGGACGGGGCGACCCAGCCTGAAGCAAACCATGTTGCCCGAATGGCTCTCACAGTGGCTATTAAGCCTACGGGGACTGTCACTCCTAAAAGCATTACAGATACAAATTTTCCATGATACTGTAGACAGACGATACTAGAATCCAGGCTGATATCAGCCCAGAAGCCTGCGTTTTATAAAGCCTCATTGCTGGAGGGGGTTTCCGGAAAGTCATGTGATGTGCAGAGCTTGTGCGGCTCAAGAGCCTCTTTTCCCTCAATCGGGGGTGGGGTGCGGGGGAGGGAGGAGTTTGGGAGGGGGAGACTCCCTTTTGATTTCTGCAGGTGATTGATTGATTTTCTTGATTTGCAGAGGGAATTTGTACAGGACAGTACATATGACGGCCTTTCTTGGTTTCTGGCTCTTGGAGTAAACTTTCTTTTAAAACTTTTTGCTTTTGTGTGTGAGTGTTTTGCCCACATGTACGTGTGTACATCACGTGTGTACAGTGCCTGCAGAAGTCACGAGTGGGTAAGACACCATGTAGATGCTGGGAATTGAACGCCAGTCCTTTGGAAGAGCAGTGGTGTTTTGAACACCTGAACCATCTCTCCAGCCCCACGAGTTAACTTTCTTGTCCCCATAGTCCCGTATGTGTCTGACCCACTCTTGCCTCACACTCGAGCCTCTTGGGACAGCAATGCCTCGGCCAGTCACGAAGAGTGAGTGCCAAGCTAAGCTGTACCACACTTGTTCTCATTTGCAAGTCCTACGAGAACCTGCCTTCTGTGGCCACGGAAGCTGCTTACCTCCTCCTCTCTGCACCGCTGGCCCCTGCAACGTGGTAGCTTTTGAATCTTTCTCATGCTGTCTCTGAGCCACCTGCCTGCTGGGTTCCTGAGTTCCACCGTCTGAGCCTTGGAGTTTTCTTTTTTGTCTGCCTTTGCTTTTTCTGTTCTCATTATTTTCCTTCCAGGGGTTTTGCCCTGGCCTGGACTAGAATTTCTTTCTTCTCTCTGCTTTGGGAAGTGTTTCACTAGACTAATTTCTTTCTTTCTTTCTTTCTTTCTTTCTTTCTTTCTTTCTTTCTTTCTTTCTTTCTTTTTTTTTTTTTTCGNGGCAGTGCCTCAGTTGGGACGCCCTCAAATAACTGTGGGCTGTGTCCAGTTGACAGCTTAAAACTAACAAGGAGATCTGTTAAGAATACACCACGAGGTCTTCCATAGACAGGAGAGTGTTAGGTTAGACATAGATAGGGACGATAGACAGTTTTCAAAAGGGACTAAAAATAGCCAAGGTAATATGGCTTTGTCTACATTTTAAACCTTCCTAATCTTGAAGTTCAGTCATTTGGCTTTGTAGAATCTTTAACATGGGTTCAACTCTCTCACTCTCTCTCTCTCTCTGTGTCTCTCTGTCTGTCTTTCTGTTTCTGTCTCTGTCTCTCTCTCTGTGTCTCTCTCTCCCTCACTTTCTCCCTTTAGTTCACACCTGTCAAGTCCTTGGAGAATCTATGTGCCCATAATGCTAGTATGTTCCATGTTCCATGTTCAAATATCTGGGGCAAGTGCCACAGTAGGCTTGTTTGGCATGGCACTGACCATACATCTTCAATAGACCACAGGTCACTGGCAAATTAAACCATGAGCTTCTGGTCTGAGAAAAGTTTTTGATCTATAAGCTCACACCTTAGCCTTACTTGCCTGGAGTGACCTGCTCCTCTGACAACTTCAAGCTGCTCTTGCTACCCAAGACCCTAGGATGGCACAGAACAGAAATCAGCTTCCAACCCCTCATGTCTCTGTTAGAAATCTCCCATTTCCACCCATTTAACATTCTCCGTAGATGCCTCAGAAAAGCCCCACAGGCTAAGCACTACCTCAGCGTGAGGGACAAGGGATGTCAGAACCCAGCAATCTGTCGGCTTCAATTGCTTTTCTGTCTTCAGCTTTTGTGCTAACGTCTTGAGGAGAGTTCCCGATAAGCACACATAGAATGAACGGCTGGCCACACAGGTCACACTTGGACGGGGCGACCCAGCATGAAGCAAACCATGTTGCCCGAATGGCTCTCACAGTGGCTATTAAGCCTACGGGGAACTGTCACTCCTAAAAGCATCACAGATACAAATTTTCCATATTTTCCATGGTACTGTAGACAGACGATACTAGAATCCAGGCTGATATCAGCCCAGAAGCCTGCGTTTTATAAAGCCTCATTGCTGGAGGGGGTTTCCGGAAAGTCATGTGATGTGCAGAGCTTGTGCGGCTCAAGAGCCTCTTTTCCCTCAATCGGGGGTGGGGTGCGGGGGAGGGAGGAGTTTGGGAGGGGAGGAGCTTGGGAAGGGGAGACTCCCTTTTGATTTCTGCAGGTGATTGATTTTCTTGATTTGCAGAGGGAATTTGTACAGGACAGTACATATGACGGCCTTTCTTGGTTTCTGGCTCTTGGAGTAAACTTTCTTTTAAAACTTTTTGCTTTTGTGTGTGAGTGTTTTGCCCACATGTACGCGTGTGCATCATGTGTGTACAGTGCCTGCAGAAGCCACAAGTGGGTAAGACACCATGTAGGTGCTGGGAATTGAACGCCAGTCCTTTGGAAGAGCAGCGGTGCTTTGAACACCTGAACCATCTCTCCAGCCCCACGAGTTAACTTTCTTGTCCCCATAGTCCCGTATGTGTCTGACCCACTCTTGCCTCACACTCGAGCCTCTTGGGACAGCAATGCCTCGGCCAGTCACGAAGAGTGAGTGCCAAGCTAAGCTGTACCACACTTGCTCTCATTTGCAAGTCCTACGAGAACCTGCCTTCTGTGGCCACGGAAGCTGCTTACCTCCTCCTCTCTGCACCGCTGGCCCCTGCAACGTGGTAGCTTTTGAATCTTTCTCATGCTGTCTCTGAGCCACCTGCCTGCTGGGTTCCTGAGTTCCACCATCTGAGCCTTGGAGTTTTCTTTTTTGTCTGCCTTTGCTTTTTCTGTTCTCATTATTTTCCTTCCAGGGGTTTTGCCCTGGCCTGGACTAGAATTTCTTTCTTCTCTCTGCTTTGGGAAGTGTTTCACTAGACTAATTTCTTTCTTTCTTTCTTTCTTTCTTTCTTTCTTTCTTTCTTTCTTTCTTTCTTTCTTTCTTTCTTTCTTTCTTTTTTTTTTCCGAGACAGGGTTTCTCTGTATAGCCCTGGCTGTCCTGGAACTCACTTTGTAGACCAGGCTGGCTAGCCTCGAACTCAGAAATCCGCCTACCTCTGCCTCCCAAGTGCTGGGATTAAAGGCGTGCGCCACCACCGCCTGGCTACCAGACTAATTTCTAAGGCCTCTGTGGTGCTTGTTCCTGCATGCGACCTGTCATTCTGTTGATTCTGGCTTCCATTTCACTCCTTTCAATTTCTCTCTCAGCGTGAGTTCAGACATTCTTCCTCTTCACCCTCGGTCTTTAGCCATGTGGACACAGATCAATAGACTCCATCCTACCAGAAAACATACACAATGAAAACAAATAAAGCCTGTGGATTCTCTAATCCTAACAGACAGTAAACACTTGCAAGCAATTTATTTAAAAAAATATTTTTTTTCACAAACTGATGTGTTTTTGCCTCCAAGATTCAGAACTGGATTCCAAAGCAAGTCACAGTTCTCATTAGCTATGACACAAGCTACAAATAGATCAGGCTCACTCACCAGCCTCGGTTTCCTTATCTGAAACGTACAGGCTGGACTCAGTCACTGCTGACTAAACTCTGTCATCTTTGTGCACTGCCTGTAGATGTTGTTTTCCACTGTGACAATACTTCCTGCCCCTGCCCCTGCCACCTGCCTCTGTGTGTTTCTTGATCTCTCTTCATGTGTCTCTCTCTTCCTTGTTCTCTGTCTCTGTTGTTCTCTGTGTCTCTTCCTATCTCTGTGTTGGGCTCATTTCCATCTTTAGACAGTGCAGTAAGCCAGTCTATGCCAAGCCTCTTCCTGACATTCCACTGCTGCTTTGTGTCTATTCTCTGTGTGGTTGTCTTTCGTCCAGTGTATCTGCCACACACTACTACCAGGTTGTCTCTGCAAGACATAGTGGCAGACAGCCATGAGAAGCCAACAGAGGCCCTTCCTTAGACATAAGCCACTGTGTGCCCCACAGCCAAGAAAGGGCCCAGATGTTCAGCTTTGTGGATTCACCTTTGTCAAACCCAGGAGGACATAGGCTTGTCCTATTGTGCTGGCCAACAGTCCTGGATGGTATCTGCAGCCAGATTTATCACCAAAATGACAGAGTAGAAACTGCCACACAATTTAATCTCTTCTTATGCTTTCCCACATGGCTCCCCTTTGACCACAGAGCATCCTGGCAGTGGTGTACCCAGCTCTCTCAGGTTAGATTATCCCACTTTACAGACAGAACTCAAGTGCAAATTACAGAAGCAGGATCAAGACCTCCTGGTTGTCACTGAGCTTCAATAAAAACAAAACAAAACAAAACAAAACAACAACAAATCCCCCTTGTTTTCTTAAAAGTGCAGATGCAGAAGTGGACCCAGGCTAGACTCTCCCAGAACCCTGGTAGGGCCATCCCAACTCCTTTCTCATTGCAGCATCTGCAAGCAGGGCAAGGTGTCAGATACATTAGGTCCTGCAATGACCTCCACCTGTGTGGGATGAGGCTGGGCCTAAAAGTGGTACAGAGACAGCACTGAGCATACACGTTCTACCAGTTTCTCCCTAAGCCATCTCTCTTCCCCTAAATGTCTTTACTCTAACCTCTTTCCACTGCAGGAGACAGTGGTTATAGAGAACGCACTTCCCTGTCATTCCACAGCCTCCATGATGAGTGCTAGTCTCCTGTGAGTAGGGCCCCTGTCCTTCACTGTAAGCCTTGGTGGACGCAAGCTCTGACTTGAACAGAAATATACAGGTGTTATGCTTTGAGTGTAAAGTGTCCCCTAAAGGCTTGTGCTTTTGAACACTTGGTCCCCAGATGGTGGCAATATGTTTGAAAGGCTGTGAAACCTTTACGAACCAGAAGAAAGTGGTTTGCTCAGAGCTGGGGAATTTTAGGGAGTAGAGTTAGGTGGTCAGGTGCCATTTTGGACCCACCACGCAGTGAGCTCAAGGCAAACCTGGATGAGCGAATGAGACCCTCTCTGGAAAGGAGTGAAAAGAGGTCTGAAGATGTAGCTCAGTGGTGGAGTGTTCACTGAGGGTAGACGTGGAGACACTGGGTTCCAGGCCCAGAACAGAAAAAATCAAAACCAAAAACAAAACGTCACAATCCTGGCCACTTAAGATTGGTGTCTCTGTTATCTAGCCTGTATACACTGTGCTTCAATTTAGAGTACTGATAGATTTTGGGTTTGTTTGTTTGTTTGTTTTCATTTTGAAAGGACACCTGGCTGGTCTGTACTGGGTGTTTCTAGGTACTTGGCCTCCTGTTTGAGAATGAAATAAAACCTTGAGAAGATCGAAAAGTAGCAAGGGAGCTTTGCTGGAAGCAAAGTGGCCGTGCCAATCAGAAAGAAACTCTACAGAGAGAAAGCAGCCACACCTCAGAGCACCGGCAGGCTCAGTTCCCTTCCTTCTCGTTCCTCAGCCCCTGGAGATGGCCGGCAGCCCTGTGCTGTTCCTGGACAACTGCTGTCTCCATGGACACTCAGTCTCTTGCCCCTGTTCCCTGTCTTCTGCCTCGGAGCGCTCTTTCTTTATGAGGACACTGGCCTCTGGCTTGGGTCCAGCTTAACTCATCATGACTTGGTGTTGACTGACAGTATCTATAAAGAACCTATTTCCAAGTGGAATGGCCTCTGAGGTCCTAGGTGGACACACCTTGGGGAGAGGGGAGACTTGTGTCCATCCCCCCTCCCTCAGTTTCTATCTTCTCAGATTCTTCACCTGGTGTCATCAAAACCAGATCCAGAAGTGTGTGAAGACCACACTGAATGAGCAGCTCCTCCCTCTAGACTGGCCCTCCTACCCAGCATTCCGGAGCTCCAATCAACAGGCTCTGGGCTCTCGGCCAGGCTCCTGTCCTCAGGGATTAACTTTGCTTTGAATGATGAGCTCAAAACACTTGCACTCTGGTTAAGAGGAAACACCGCGTGACCCAGCAACCAGGAGGCAAGGTTGTTAACCCCGGAGCAGACTCACATTCTGTAGGGGTTCCAACACTGTTGCTGGGAACAGGAAAGAGTCCCACCCCTCCCCCTTACCCAAACCCTTCCCTCACCCCCTACCCGTTTGTATTTGATCTTACAGTGAAGACAGGCAGTGAGATATTAGCCATGTTAAATCAACCATATAGGAAATAGTCTATGTTCTGCAAATCTTATGTCCCCATGCACATATGTTACAGCATGAAGCTCCTCTGAGGAGGTGGTTACCAGGGAGTATTGCAAACCTCACCCAGGATATAAGAATTCGAACCAGGGGACTCTCCACCTCAGTGCCTGTAGCCTTGGTGCCTGTAGCCTCGGTGCCTGTAGCCTTGGTGCCTGTAGCCTTGGTGACTGTAGCCTCGGTGCCTGTAGCCTCGGTGACTGTAGCCTCGGTGACTGTAGCCTNTAGCCTTGGTGACTGTAGCCTTGGTGCCTATAGCCTTGGTGCCTGTAGTCTTGGTGCCTGTAGCCTTGGTGCCTGTAGCCTTGGTGACTGTAGCCTTGGTGACTGTAGCCTTGGTGACCCCCTGTGGATGGTCCTGTTCTTCCTTCCTCTCTCTAGTTGCTTTCCAAGGGCCCATCCCCATCCTAATCCCATGAGCAGAAACAAGCCAACTTTCCATGGTCCCAGAGCATGTGTCAATCTTGAAAAGTTCTAAGACAATTGGGTCTCTGATGTTGAAGTGAGCTCTCACTATCACCTCTCTCTGGCTCCTACCCTCACTGAACATTTTAAATGTGCAAAGTACTTGTAAGACATAGCCAGACACAAACACAAATCCTAGGCCTGTGGACCAGAAAGAAAAAAGTGTCTCTAAAACTAACGGAGGCAGAAGGAAGTCCCTCAATCATAATTGCACAGCACCCGTTCCTCCAACGCACAAGATCCATATAAACAGATGAAGTGGGGGTGGTTGCCCATGCCTAGTGAGGCTAGCAGGGCTAGGGCAGAACTCAGCTGACCTCTTAGGGGTGTGGCCAGACTCCAAAAGCAGCTATGTGACTGAAGCATCTTCTTGTGAGAGCTCAAAGCCCTGTTCCCCTCCCATCCCCACCCCCAGCCCCAGCATTGTGGGAGCTCAGATCCCTGTATCCTCCTCTCCACAAGACATTGTGGGAGCACAGAGCCTTGTTCCCACCAGGGCATTGTGGGAGCTCAGAGCCCTGTCCCTGCCCCACCCCAGGGCATTGTGGGAGCTCAGAGCCCTGTCCCTGCCCCACCCCAGGGCATTGTGGGAGCTCAGAGCCCTGTCCCTGCCCCACCCCAGGGCATTGTGGGAGCTCAGAGCCCTGTTCCCACCAGGGCCTAGGGCGAAGGTGTCTTCCAGTGGTCTTTACAGTGTGTGTGAGCAAGTGTTTGACTCGAATTCAACCCGAGGATGTGAAGCATCTTCATACACTGGAGGGAAGGATGGGGCACAGCCAACAACAGTGCTGGGTGTGAGAATAGACGCGCTGGGATACAGGAGCAACTCAGGTGCTGAGGCAAACCCTGGACGCTGGATGCTGAGTAGCCAAGGATGGCTAAAGAAAGGAGGTTGGGGAAGGAGGAGGGAGAGCAATGTAAGGAAGAGAAGGATCCAAGAGGGGACTTTGTAAAGAAGGAAAGAAGGACCAAAAGCAGGACAGAAAGAAGGATTCAAGAAAGATCTCTGAGCAAATTTATTATTATTATTATTATTATTATTATTATTATTATTATTATTATTTAAAGCTAGCCATGCCTCGTGGTGTGTGACTTTAATCCCAGCATGTGGGAGGCAAAGGGAGGCAGATTGTTATGAGGCCAACCTGGTCTACACAGCAAGTTCTAGACTAGGCCACCCAGGGCCACACAGTGAAGAAAACCCAGGAGCAGATTTCATTTGCACTCAGCTCAGATCCCTTGGACTTTTTCCTCCTGAAAGCCCCTGCTTTCCCATCAGCTCTGCCTTAGTTTCCCTCTGGTGTCTCCTAGGAAAGCCATCAGGGACAATGAAGGTTCCTAACACGCACGGGACTAGCATGGACAGTGCCAAGTAGACACGTTGCAGATCAAAGCGCATCTCCACCAATGCGTTAGGACCTGGACTCTGCAAGTGTCACCACAGTCTGCCAAGGCAGCACAGCCTGCTGCAGATCTGGGTCTAGCGACACCTCGACCTCTCCAGGTTCTTAACAAAGTGTGTACTGGCCAGAAGAGAGGCTCCAAGAGTCTAACTTGGTGTGTGGGGAAGGCCTGTTCCTCAGTTACTGGAAATTCCACTGGCTTTGACCTGCAGCATAGAGCAAGAACAAAGGTTCTGTGGCTCTGCTCACTACGCTGGAGTCCCTGTGACAGCAACACTTTACAGAACAGGCTGGACATGCTAAATTGTCATGTTCAAATGCACCTGGCTGCTCTCCCCAGGCCCAGCGTGTAGATGGGAGGCTAGGCTCACACTCTCTTCCCCTGATTTGGCCTTCTCGGGAGAGTGGCATGCTGATCAAAGATTGCAGAGGGAGCCCAGGTCACCGAGGGGCCAGTCAGGCAGGTAGGACTCTGACTGGAGCATCTCCCACCTCAGCTCTGCAGCAGACTTGTGTGTCTTGTTATCTTTCATTTTGGAGATAAACAAAATGGAAGCGGAGTTCAAAAAAAATGCATGAGGCGTTTGCTTGAGCAAATAACAAATCCAATTTAAACATTGCCTTCGTGACTCTTTTTCTATTAGATACCGTCAGATCTGACCGTAGGGATCAGTTCTACCTGGGGGGGGTGGGATGCCTGGTCTCAGAGCCAAATAGGGCTCTTAGTGACTTACGAGAGAGTGCATCAGTAGTTTGAGCTATTTGGGGTAGACAAGATACATGGGTTACTTGGGAGGGCAGATGGGGAGAGGGGGGCAGGGGAGTTACCGTCTATAAAAGAAACTCTCCTTTATACTCTAGGGTGACTTTATCCCTTCCCTCTACCCCTTTTCATGCCTGCCCTGGACTTGGCTCACATGAGATTCCTCTGTGAGTTTCCAAAACGTTTCTTTTCCATGCGAGCCATGCCTCTTAACATTTCAATCCCTGGTCATCCACAGGACCATCTTTCCTTCCTAGACTTGAATTCTTTATGCTCCAGACATCTTTAGCTCTTTCTTCCATCTCTAAATATCTGCTCAGTTGTCTCCCTGTGGACATTTGCTAAGCAACGTGGTTTATTTGGGGTGCCTGGTTGTGTGGTAAATCTTCTCATCTAGCTACCAAATGACATTTTTAATCTCATCTTCTTTTAACTTTAAAGAACCAAGATGATTTCCTTATCTTCTACATGATTTGTCATTTGAGCGTGAGCCAAGGACCTGCAGGAACGAAATCTAGGACCCTTCCCTGAAAGCTCTTATCAGGCAAAGTTTACAGCCAGAGAGCAGATAGAGAGTAAATGACGGTGGCCACTGCCCCTTGTCAGGCTTCTCCAAATGATATTATCCAGCCAATCTTTCCCCAACGCTCCCGGAGGACGTGATTTCTCGTTAACTGTAGGTTATCCGTCCATGTCTTGAATGCTTTCCCTTTTCACTGCCCAGGATCCTCAGCTCCTCGGCGTTTTCATTCTATACACTAGTTAAGTTTTTCCTTTTCTGTGATCAGGAGAAAGGAATCTTTAAAAGTAATTTAAGAATTATTGTGTGTGGAGGTGTGTCGATCAGTCGATCAGTGAGTGGGTAGGTATGCCTATGAATGAATGTCCAGGTAGTCACAGAGGCCAGACTAGAGTCCAGTCCCTTAGACCCGAAGTCACAGCCAGTTAGGAGCCTTCTCAGGTGAGTGTTGGGAGCTGCATTGCATTGCAGAACTGAGCAATTGCTTTATCAGATTGGTCTAGGGGCCTGTCTTGGGGAATTGTCTTGATTGATAATTGGTGTAGGCGCGGGACCAGCCTACTTTCAACCATTCCTTGGCAGGTAGTCCTGGGTTGAATAAGCAAGCTAGCAGAGTGCCAGGGTGAGCAAGCCAGAGCCAGAGAGCGAGCCAGCAATCAGGCTCCCCTACGGTTTCTGTTTCAGGATTCTGATTAAGTTCCTTCCTTGATTTCCCTCAGTGATAGATCGTGACATGAGAGTATAAGCCAAATAAATACATATGCACATGCGTGTGTGCAAACACATGAGACTGTATACAAAAGGGCTCTAGCAGGCCCAAACATGGCAAACATGGCTCTGGTAGATTCTCTCTGCCTTGCTAAAACCCAGTTAGATTATATTCCTAAAACTAGCCACCAAGGTCTATTCCCTTATTTGGCAACTTCCTCCTCCTGAGGCTGACTGACCACCAAGGTCCAGCTTTCAAAGTATTGAAGTCCAGCAATCAAAAGCCCACTTTGGCTCACCTAATTAACATGCTCAATTAAAATTAAACACTTCATCCTAACATGGGGGTTTCCCCTTTCCCTTTATAAACCACCATTTGCCTACAGGTCACATCTCTCTCCTCTCTATCCAGAGGCAATTCTCTGTATCCCACCCACTCCAGGACAAACACCCCTCCCCCCTCTTGTGAATGAATGTTTGCCTCACAGACTGGTGTGTCCGTGTACCATTGGCATGCTTGGTGCCTGTGGAGGCCAGAAGAGACCCTGGAACTGGAGTTATGGATGGTTGTGAGCTACCATGTAGTTCTGGGAACTGAACCCCGGTCCTCTGCGAGAGCAATCAGTGCTCCTAACCGCTAAGCTCCCTGCACCCCCCTCCCATGCTCAAACTGTTTTATGACAGCAGCAGAGAGAAAACTGGAACAGGGTGACGGAGAAAACAGTGAGATGCTTGTCTCCTCAGCCATCTCCTCAGCCTGCTTCCGAGTGTCCTGTGGTTTCAGGGCAGAAGAGGAAACTCTCTTAATTATTTATTATAATTGTTCCTATGGTTTATTACCTTACATATTTTATGCCTGACAAATGTGCGGCCTGAAAAATCTTTCCCACAAATCAAAGATGACTTGATGGTTTTGTGGAGTCAAAGTTTTTAATCCCCGAGGGAGCACATGATCATGTGGGGTATTTCTGTGGGTTTGCTTTGTGGATGTTGCAATGGGATGATCATCTATGTGTGGGGACTGGCCTGAAGTCTGGGATCCCAGGGGAGGAAAACAAAGACATCTCAGGAATTTAGAAGCAACAGTGAACCCAGGGGAGTAACCTTCTAAGCTATCAGACACATCTCCAGGTCCCAAGACAGAAACCTAATCCTTTTCCACAGCTCAGAGGCCCAGAGCGCTCAGCACCTCTCTGATCTTGTATCCCTCCCCCCTGCCCCAATTACTGGAGGCTGAGGAGAGGACGGTGGCTGGCTCTGATGTGGAGCTCAGAGCAGCCCACGGAATATTCCTGTCAGGCATGGTATGGCTGCCAGACAACCGGGCTTGCTAGCTTTATAGAGACCCTCTTGCCTGAACCCTCTTTCAGAATACATCATCTAAGTTGCCACAGGATGTGACCAATGCCACAGGATGCCACCCACAGCTGTTTGAAGGGTCCCTGGGGGGCAATAGAGACCTCTCATCCCTTCCCGTGCTAGCTCGGTGACGAAAGAGCCGGGTGAGTGAGTCAGACGTGGGCAGGGATTGTCACACATAGATCAGTGTGTTTACATCCGAGAGCAATTGGAAGAAAAAAATAACTTGTTGTATCTTTCCACAAGTTGATGACTCATCCGTTCCCTGCGATGTGTTTTAGCTAAGAAGTAATAACTCTTCATTAGGAGTGCCCAAGGGTGTTGAGTTGCCATGGCAACAGCCCTTCACACAGACAGACGTTCATGATCTCCCTAGGTATCTCTTCATCTGACATCATTCCAGGACATTCAGTATTTGGACCGGAACATAGATGTACGGCAGACATTTGTTTACAAGGATGGGCACGTCTGTGGCGGTGCCTGAGTACCCGAGAAGGGCAATTTATCAATTTATATGAGGTAGAGATATATTTAGCCCTTGGTTCTGGAGACTGGGAAGGCTGGGGCATGGGGATTTATGTATTCTCTGCTCATGATGAAGCAAAGGGTGTCACATGGTGAGACATGGCAAGCCGGTCAGAGGAAGTGGAGGTGCTAACGAAGCCAGTCCTGACAACCTGTCACGTGGTTAATGCTAGAGTAAAGGAGAGTGTGCCGTATCTCCTCCTCTCAGTATTGCTTCCCTGGGGACCAGGTTTCTTTTTTTTTTTTTTTTAAAGATTTATTTTATTTATTATATGTAAGTACACTGTAGCTGTCTTCAGACACTCTAGAAGAGGGTGCCAGATCTCGTTACGGATGGTTGTGAGCCACCATGTGGATGCTGGGATTTGAACGTATCACCTTCAGAAGAGCAGTCGGGTGCTCTTACCCGCTGAGCCATCTCACCAGCCCCGGGGACCAGGTTTCTAAGGCTTGGACTTTGTGGAATATATAGCAGGGTGCATATAAGTATAATAGATGTATGTGTGTATAATATATGCATATATACATTACATGTGTAATACATATTGTATAACCCATGTATTAAATAATATATTGTATGCATATATTATACATGTGGTACATATTGTATAGCACATGTGCATTATAATAATACATATTGCATATATATGTGCACATATGCAATATAATGACACTATATGATTGTAATATAGATGCTTTCTCCAGGCTGGACAGGACCCTTGCCATCTTGAAGTAGAGTAGCTGTGATCCTCATGAGATCTGGTCTGTTAATGTTCCTGCATGGAGGAATTCACCAGGCATAGGAAACACAAGGCCTCCCAAATACCCCCACGAGTTCCCTCCTCTCCCAAAGATGTCAGTCCCTATTATGTATGAAATAAAGAGTTGACTGAGCTGGGGCTTGCTGTCAGCGTGGCTGCCCTTGAGTGGTCTTGTTCCTGTAAACAATCTCCACAGACCCGCACATTCACTCCTTGGATGAACACTTCTCTTTGGTTTGTTGATGTTCTCTCTATTTGGGACGAGCTGATACCACGCGTGTCTCCCTAGGAGGTCCCATCACAAACACATACGTATACACATGGGGTAGCTAGATGGTCTCTGGTAACCCAGCTGCCCTCAGCTGCCTTCTCCAGCAGGAGGTACCACACGAGCCTGATGGAAGCCCCTCACTCTGGCTCTATGTTCAGGGAGCCGACAGACGCAGGTTCTTCTGACCCAAAACGGAAAGGAACTCCAAAGATGTGGCGGCTCCCACCCTGGTGTACTAGCAGCCATGCATGGAGCCTGACAGGGAGGAGGGCAGCTGCAGCCACAGCTGAACAATGGAGTCACCCGTGAACCAGAGCCTGGTACCACTCAGGGAAGGGGAGCAGACCAGGGACATTGGTATAGCCTCAGGCAGGGGGAGAGTGGTTTACACAGGTTGTGGTTCACCATCAAGGGGCTATCATCTTGGTCCTTTGTGGGCCAAGAGAGTGAAAATTAGATTTGAGAGTTAAAGGACAATCCCAAGAAGGCAAGGGTATAAATAAGAAGGTGAGACTTCCAGTAGCTTCCTTCTTCTGCTGACCAAGGGCTCTATGTATCAACTAGTGAAACAAACTATTGTAAACTCTTCCAGCAACAGCATCAGTGTGCTGTGAAGTATGGTTCTGCGTTGGTGAGGACCCCTGGGGTGTCTCTACCGCACATTGCAATCTTTCTGTAACAGTCAGGTAATGGTAAACATCGGTCAGGACACAGAATCACCGATCTGTCCCTGTTTTAATCCACACAATCAGTGGTCACCAGGACTCAGGAAGAGAGCTGCTCTGTGTTACAAGGTGTCAGCCTAAATCTTATGCTGAGCCCTCTTGAAACCCCAGTCCAGGGTATTCCAGTCACTGAAGTGCACTAAGTCTTTACCAGACATGCTCTGCCTGTCCTCCTCTGTCCCCAGACAGCAAATTCCCTTTCGGGTGGGAGAGATAGCAAAGGAAAAACATACAAGGCACCTGGCATGCGCATCTGTGCTGACCATGTGACTGGCATGGCTGGCATTAATTGGCTTACTCTGACAGCCCTCAGCAGCATGAGTGCCAGTGAGAACTTACCTTACATAGATGAGAGCCTCAGGAGAGAGAGGGTGAGGAGCTTGCCCAAGGTCACACAGCCAGTTGGAGGAGGAAGCATGATTCACTCCCAGCAATTCCATGGTGGCCCTGAGCTATTTTCCGCTACACTCTTCAGTCTTTTGAATCTCAGAACCCTGCAAACAATACGGTGCTTGCTGAGAGCCCTTCTGGCCAGCCTTTCCCAGAGGGGAAGTAGAGTCTAGGGAACATGGCGATAAACTGACTAGTTACCAGTGCAGGTAGCAACCAACACCTGCCTTGTCCATAGTCATCAAATAGCCATGGTAGGAAGGAATCCTGATCTGGAGAGATGGCTCAAGGGGGTAGAGTACTTACTGTGTGGCTGTGACAGTCTTAGCTCAGGTGCTCAGAACTCACATGAGGCTAGACTCAATAGCCCACATGTATAATTCCTGTTCTCATGGTGAGTTGGGAGGCTGAGATAGTAGAATCTCTGGCTTACCTGGTGTATACAATGGTGAACATACTGCCCAAACATGATAGAGAGCAAGGACTAAAACCCAAGGCTGTCCTCTAACCCTCACATGCATTCTGGGACACCTGAACACCTGCACTCATACAAACACCTGCACTCATGCACACAAACACCTGCACTCATGCACACAAACACCTGCACTCATACACACAAACACCTGCACTCATACACCTGTACTCATACACACAAGCACCTACACTCATGCACACAAACACCTGCACTCACTCATTCTAACACCTGCACTCATGCACACAAACACCTGCACTCATGCACACAAACACCTGTACTCACTCATTCAAACACCTGGACTCATGCACACAAACACCTGTACTCACTCATTCAAACACCTGCACTCATGCACACAAACACCTGCACTCATGCACACAAACACCTGCACTCCCTCATTCATACACACAAACACATGCACTCATACACACAAACACCTGCACTCATACACCTGCACTCATGCACACAAGCACCTACACTCATGCACACAAACACCTGCACTCATGAAAACACCTGCATTCATGCACACAAACACCTGCACTCACTCATTCATACACACAAGCATCTGCACTCATGCACACAAACACCTGCACTCATACACACAAACACTTGCACTCATACAAACACTTGCACTTAAACACCTGCACTCCACAAACACCTGCACTCATACACACAAACATCTATGCTCAAACACCTGCACTCATACATGCAAACACACATACTTTCCACTCATCATCATGCACATGCATGAACATACATGTGCATACACATCATACATGAACATAAACATACATATCATGATCCATACATGTGTGCATATATACAACAAATGATTAAGAAAAAAAAGGAACCATTCCCAGTCCCATATGTTCTCAGGGACTTCAGGGAAGATTCTGCTGTCATCAAAAAAACATATTCAGATGGACTCTGTGGCTCCCAGAGTGCTGGGATGGGGTTCCCAGATGGGCAGCACTGGAGAAGCACACAGATCCACAGCACTGAACACCAGGACATTTTATAATCTAGTTCCTCCCTGGGGCATGGTCCAGGCAAGGCTGGCTTGAGCCCATGTTCACACTAAAGCTTGCAGATGTTTGTTAATCAAATATATATTATGAATATGATAGGTATAGCACCTGTTCAAGGTCCAGGGATCCAAGGTGAGAAGAAGGGCTTGTCCTACCCTCTGTGAGCTTGTGTTTAAGTCAGGAAGGATAGACACTGGATGGTAAGTGGCAGACAAGGAAGATGACATCTGCAGGCATTGCATGTGGTGAAGGATGACAGGGGCGGGTAAGGAAGCAGCAGATACTGAAGCCACACTTCAAGGAGACAGAGTCAGGGAAACTTTCCTACTAGATGACATAACAGAGCCTCCTGGAGCCAGCAACTCTAAACGCATCCTGGGAAGATGGCTTCTACAAATGAGACAAGCGCTCTGAGGTGGGATGGATTCATTTCCCAGGGACTGACTGTTAACAGCACTGAGCACGGGGTGAGTTCTCACACGGAGGACCCGTGGCCAAAGCTGTAGTGTGAACTTGTTCTCTGTGCAGCAATGCACAGTGGAGGGGGCTGGACAGGAAGTAGAAGGATCATATCCACTTGTAAAGGAAACTTGATCTTCAGGTTCCCCTCAGCAGCTTCAGAAGTCCTGGAGGCAGGTGCCAAGCTCAACTTTAGCACCAAAAGACTTTCCTTCTGTCTGTAGCTTATTATGTTGAAAATGAGCTTGACTCACTAAGATTAAACACTACAAAGAGCTGTCCCCCCAGCATCCCTTTCTCTTCTTTTTACTTGGCGCACGTGACACAGACACACATACACACACACTCACACGTGACACAGACACACATACACACACACACTCACATACACACAAAACCTCCTAATGCTGCAATTCTGATCATGGTGTGCTTTTTAATTAAGAAAGTATATCAAACATAAAAAGACTCTGGGTCAAAATGGGCAAGCCATCTTCACTTTAATTGATGTGGCCGCAGCCATTTAGATATTTCATATTTGTTATTAAGCCTGCAGGGAAAGTGGGCACTCCAGGTCATCAGACCAACAGAAAGGGAACTGCTGGTCTAATTTAGGTCTAATTTGGATTAGTGTTGGCTGAGGGTTCCGTAGGTCAGCCAGGCCTATGTCATCAGAGAACAGAAAACAAGGCAGTTATATTTCATACTTTAACCTAGCCACTCATGTCCATGGGAGATAGAGCTCTGTGGGTGGCAAGACTGTTTTCATTCTTAAGACTGGTTGGAAATTTGCTGCAGTGAGTTCCATAGCTCCACGCTTCAGTTTCATGATGCCCACCACAGGCAGCTGGGAAAATGAATGCCAGCAGCCGCCTAATTAGATGACCCCAGCTAGGGAAGACAGGGCCTGTTACACATAACACTCTCTCATACCCTCTGCCAGCTCCTGCTCACAGTGGAGTCTGTAATACTCTGATTTTTACCTTTGGGTATCATAGAAGGGCAGAAAATAAAAAAATTGCTTATTCACCTGTTAACTTCTGCTATAGATGGACTCTTGGACACATGTTTTGATAAGAATCTGACTCCAGTCTAAAGGTAAGAGGGATGTCATGGGAAGGAGTGCTCTATCCGTCATGAAGGGTTCCAGGCAAACTGTTCACCCCTCCCAGACTTCTGACCCTCCCACTCAAACCCAAAGGACAAAAAAACAGGAAAAGGGGCATGAAGTCTACACAAGAAAACTCACATGAAGGCCACACAGGGAAAGGGGCATGAATTTCACATAAGGAAACACACATGAAGTCCACACAGAAAAACACACATGAAGGCCACACAGGAAAACACACATGAAATACACACAGGAACTCATACATGAAGGCCACACAGGAAAACACACATGAAATACACACAGGAACTCATACATGAAGGCCACACAGGAAAACACACATGAAATACACACAGAAAAACACACATGAAGTCCACACAGAAAAACACACATGAAGGCCACACAGGGAAACACACATGAAATACACACAGGAAATCATACATGAAGGCCACACAGGGAAAGGGGCATGAATTCCATATAGGAAAACATATATGAAGGCCACTTAGGAAAACACACAGGAAAACACACATGAAATATACACAGGAAAACATACATGAAGGCCACATAGGAAAACATACATGAAGGCCACACAGGGCTTTTTAAGGTCATGCTCAGCAAACCACTGTAGGAGAATACTCAAGATGATAAGATTACCTAACCCCATTTTTCTTACCTTTGTGTCACCGTGACAGGAATATTTGACAAGAACAACTTAAGAGAGGGTTGTTTTAACACATGGTCTCAGTCAACGATGGTGGGAAGGCATGGCAGAGGGAGCCTGTGGATTTCTCACATCATGATGGACTGGGCACAGTGGTCTGGGATTAGAGGCTGGAGAGAACTTTCAAAGGCCTGCCCTCAGTGACCTGCTTTTACCAGCCAGGCCCTACTTGGTGACCATCCCACATCCAGGACATTCAGTAAGAATTAACTTAGTTCTTAAAAAATATTTCTGTGTGATGCAACTTTGCAATTGAATTGTTAATTTTGTTTTTGATACAGGCTTGCATGTGGCCCGGGCTGGCTTTTGACTTGTTAGGCAGCCAAGGCTGACCTTGAAAACCTGAGTGCCAGAGTCACAGGTGTGCAATCAGCTGGATTCATAGCGGTTATGTATAAAAGCAGAATTGCAAAGTTCCTTGAAGTTTAACAAGAAGTTCCTGCCAACCTGCAGAACCTGCCTGAATGTGAGAAAAAGCTTCACCTCTGCCTCAGGAGGCAATGAGTCCTGCCCTGCCCTCCTCTGGTCAGTGGGAAGGGAGTGAGCAGAGGCCTCTTCCCTCACAGACCTTACTTCTTGAAGGTGATACTGTTGCCAGTGGTTTAAATCCCAGCTCTGAGTCTAGCTCCCATGACCTCCAGACACTGACAGTGTGCTAAGGTGACACCCACTCAGAATGTCACAGTGAGGCTCCCTTCAGAAGTGGAATTCTGAGATGAACTTCCAGTCCTGCCGTTGTGAACCATGTGGGCACTGTGATCACAGGCTTATAAATTTTATAACACCGTGAATGCTGGAGGAGACACATTTCAGAGATGGTTAAACAAGACCCTGAATTCCCTCATGGACTATTTTTAAGGCTATCAATCTCCGTATCAGTCACAATTTACAGCCCTAATAGCTATTCTTTGCCTGTGTACATACCCATAAATAAACCCAACCTAAAGGAGAAGGTAATTTAGACATAATGGAAGCAACGCCTACACTGTCCATCTCGGGTGACTCGGCTCTTCCTCTCTGCCTATCACTTTTTGCAAGATCCTAGCTGCACTCCATTCTGTAGACGTACTTTGCAGACAGCAATCAGATTTCCAAAGGTTCCAGGAAAGACTCACAGGATGGGAGATGAGTAGCTGAAGGAATTCTGAAATGCCAGAAGCCACAGCCCCAGAATGTGCCCAGGAGCCCCAGGGGCGTTTGTGTACTGCAGCTAAACAAACACAAATGTAACAGCGCACACTTCCTACCATCCAGTTCTCCTCACATCAAAGTTTATTGATATGTTCAAGGGCCCAGATAGTGGTGCAGATCCCCACATCAAAGGGCCCTGGTTGGAGCAGGCTTATCTGGCAGTTCCTAATTTCTGCCGTGCCTGCTCACTAGCCCAGAGTGTCTGTTCTGTTTCTCTTTGTTATGCACAAGAGAATTATGTCGCAAGTTTGAATTATGAGACCGTCTCGTCGTTCACTTTGTTTTATCTAGCTACATAGCTCCTGACCCAAAACATAGCTCTCTCTTCAGGAAGAATAAGAGATAGATTAATCTCAAGCCAAATAGGTATGACTGTACTGGTTTGCTTTTTGTTGCTGTGGTAAACACTATAACCAAAAGTAACCGGAAGGTAAAGGTTTGTTTGGTTTACAGATAATAGAGTCCACTGTCGTAGTTAGGGTTTCGTTGCTGTGAAGAGACACTATGACCAAGTCAACTCTTATAAAGGACAACATTTAATTGGGGCTGGCCTACAGGATCAGAGGTTCAGTTCATTATCATCATGATG
>LR756424.1:481471-623217 GCA_902729485.2 Mus minutoides | reverse complement strand
TACACGGAAGATTTTTATGCTCGGGTGCACAGGTGCAAAGTGAAATTCTTACCACAAACACTTGGCAGTGAGCTGCATCTCAATCCATCAACTAACCCACAAACTCTTGGCAGTGAGCTATAGCAGTTGGCAAATACATGCATTCAAAGAACAGTAGGGGCAAGCACACAGATTCAAGAAATGTTCAGGCTATTATGTTCAGCTATGTAAAGGCTTTCTGCTAATAGTGAAATCTCTTTCCAGTTTCAGGGTCTTTGAGACCTGTTACATTTTCTCAGGATCTTTCAGTTCCAGGACAGCCAGGGCTACACAGAGAAATCCTGTCTCGAGAAAAAAAAAAAAAAGAGTGTTAGAGAGCTACAGAGCAAAGGGAAGTTGTAAGGCAAGGCAGTTTTAAAAATACATTAGTGGAAGCACTGAGTAGCTTGGTTATAGCAAATCAGGGAAAACTCACTTGGCTCCGTGAGCTCTTAGGTGCTGCCTGCTGGCATTTTGAGCTTCTGGGTTGGTGGAAGCTGGGGGGTGGGGGTGGGGGTCTGTTGCATTAACACATCCCAAAGGCTTAATCTGATAGTTGACACACACCGACCTAAGACATACACAGACACAAGGAGGATGAGGGGAGAGAGTTAAAGAAAAAAAAAACCAGATTCCCCTTTTCTGTGCTGTAAATCGATTAAAATGAAATACAGCTGTTATAAAGTTAGAGTCCCCTGTGGGATGACGGACATGCAGAAGTCCAGTAGGTCTCCCACCCCATCCACAGCTACAGAGTCTGCTCTTTGATGAGCGACTCTCGGCCGGCTCCTCAGCTCTTCCAAAATTTCATCAAGACTTCGAAGGAAAGATGCCCGATGTGGCATTGTGCTCACATGAAGCTCTTCCTTTGTCCTTCCTCTCTGTGACTAATCACCTCTAAAAGCACACAGCTTTTGCCGCCTCGCATGCAGTCACGCCACGTGTGGCTACTTAAGATGAAATTGAATCATCAATTATTCATTACTGAATTAGAAATAGCCGAAACGAAATACTGCGGAGATCCTTAAAGAAGACCTCAGTGCTCCCTGACCCTGTGCCCAGCGACTACCAGCGGCCCTCTTCTGAATGTGGGCCAAGTTTCACGGGACAAACACACTTGTTTGTTTGTTTGTTTGTTTGTTTGTTTGTTTGTTTGTTTTGAGACAGTGTCATTGTACAGGCCTGGCTGGTCTTACTATGTATCCCTGTCTGACTTTGAACTCCTAGTCCTCCTGTTCAGCCTCCCGGGGGTTGTCACTAAAAGCATGGGCCACGGGGTCCAGCAGCTGTAACAGTTGGGACAGTGTGGAATTAATGCTTCCCTTTCTCACCCTCCTTGGTTTGGTTTTGCTCCCAGGATCTTAAGCGTAAGAAATCAGAGCTGCACCTCTGCCTGGATTCAGCATCCAGTGTGGGAAGCAGAACAGTTATGAACCTGGACGGGTGCCCACTCCCATTACAGCTAAGGACTCCTCTCTCCCTGCGAGGGTCCTTGAGAATCATCCACAGAAGAGGCTTTGGAGATGCTTTCAAACATCGGGGGAGATGTATCCAAATGGGAGCAGGCTGGGGAGGGTCAATTAGCTCCTCATTCCATCTTCCCTCCTGCCTTGTGGGCTGAGCAAACAGAGGGGCAGCCCTCCTATCCAGGCTGGTAGTGTGGCATCTCAGGCTCTGATTCTCTGGAGCAAAACCTCAGACAAACATGCAACTCAAGTATTATCCTAGAAAAAAAACAGTGCGGCCTCTGGGCAGCTCACTCCTGCTTGTTTTAAGTCTCAGCCTCAGTCTCCTGGTGTAGCCCGAGGATGACCTTGAACTTCTGACCCTTTGACCTCCACCTTCCAAGTACAGAGATTACAGGCGGGCAGCACCACACCTCATCAGTACCATGCTAAAGATAGCAGTCAGGCCTTTGTGCACAATAGGCGATCGGCCCACTGACCTACCTCCTCAGCCTGCCAGGCATCTAAAGAACCAAGAAAAATTTTGAGGTGCTAGGTCAGCACAGAAACAGTCAGTTGCCCCTCTCACAAAGCTCACACTTTTGCCCCTGGGGCAGCCCAGCCTCCTTCCCTGCTATGCCCTTAGCATATTAATATGTGTCACCCAGACTGTGGCCTTGGTGTCTTGTTTTAAATGATAAAATTTGCCTTTAGCTTAACTCTCAGCACTGCCACCCCATCTGGAATACCAAGAAGAGAAAGGACACCTAAGGTCACTAGAGACTTCAAGATTTATCTTAAAAATCATACTAGAGTGGAAATAAACATACAGGGTGGAGAGAATGGCTACAGGTAACACACACAGTCATATGTATATGCACACAACCATGTGTTGGTGAGGATTTTTTGATAACTGTGTTTGGTGTGTGAGCGCATACGTATGTATGCTTGTGAGTGGGGTCATATGATTATCACAAAGTGTCACATTCGTGTGGAGCTAGTAGGACAACTTTTTGGCTTTCCATACTGGTTGAGACACAATCTCTTTGACACTGAATATACCAGGCTAGCCGGCCCTCGAGCTCCTAGAATCCTCCTATCTTCACCTCCTATCTCTCCATGGAGGCCTGTGGGTTTCTGACACTGGCGCTACTTTTACGTGCCCAGCTTTTACATGGGTTCTGGGATCTGAACTCAGTCACCAGACTTGCATGGATAGAAGCACCTTGCGCCATTTTCCCGGACCCTGTGTTGGTGGGTTTGTTTGTTTGGCTGGTTGGTTGGTTGGTTTATTTGGTTTCAGCTGGAAGTCACAACCACTCCCTTTTGGAGCTGTTTCTGGGGTCAGGTACACACTGGGATGCTCCTATCTGGGAAAAGGTCTTCTACTAAGCCCAGATGCCAAGAGACAGCGGTGTCTGGGCAGTGGGTGCTTCATCTCTCAGACCACTACTGTACTGGTTGGTTTTGTGTGTCAACTTGACACAAGCTGGAGTCATCACAGAGAAAGGAGCCTCCCTTGAGGAAATTCCTCCATGAGATCTAGATGTAAGGCATTTTCTCAATTAGTGATCAAGAGTGGGAGGGCCCAGCCCTTTGTGGGTGATGCCATACTTGGGCTGGTGGTCCTGGGTTCTATAAGAAAGCAAGCTGAGTAAGGTAGGGGAAGCAAGCCAGTAAGTAACATCCCTCCATGGCCTCTGCATCAGTTCCTGCTTCCTGACCTGCTTGAGTTTCGGTCCTGACTTCCTTTGGCAATGAATAGCAATGTGGAGGAATAAGCTGAATAAACCCTTTCCTCCCGACTTGCTTCTTGGCCATGAAGTTTGCGCAGGAATAGAAACCCTGACTAAGCCACTGCTCTGCATAGAGATGTGACACAGGCTTGAGAAGAAGGGCAGCTCCCTCTGATCCCCCACCCCCACCCTGGCCCCCCCACCCTGGCCCCACCTCTACTCCAGCTCTGTCTCACTTGAAGCCTGAGTAGTTTGCACTCCAGCCATGCAGACAGCAAGTGAGTCCAGTGAGAGGAGAGAGGGGAGTCCGGATGGGACCCTCCTTTTCTTCTATGACATCAGGGTCGTGGTTCTCCATTCATCTAGGCTATACCACCGGTTCCTATGGAAACCTGACTGAGCTAAGACCCAAGGAGGAAGGTGAGCTATCACCACAAGGCCCTGAGACTCATGACTCTGAGAATTCTAGCTATTAGGAAATGGGTTGGGCTTAAATGACAATTCAGACAGGGTGGGGGAAACGGAGACCACTGAAAAGGGGGTTTAAAATGAAAGTAGGGACAGATGGACAGAAAGGGCAGGCTCAAAGTCCAGGAGGATTAGAGTGTACCTGCGGAGGTCAGGGAGTGGAAGTGACAGACCAGGGGTAGTTTCCAGGAGGAATTGGGAGACAAATGGACAAACCAGGGGTGGTTTCCAGGAGGAATCGGGAGACAAATGGCAGCCTTCTTACTCTAAACACCTGCTCCTCCTCCTCCTGTCTTCACTACCGCCACCGTGTTCTCTTCTGAATCATTAAACAGCAAACAGTGCTCCCCTCAATTCAAGTCTCTCCTCCTTCACTGCCTCACCCCTTCTCTCTCCCACTTCTTGGTTTATCTTTCCACCTCCTCTACCAAGACTCCACCTCCTCTACCAAGGCTCCACCTCCTCTATCAAGACTCCACCTCCTCTACCAAGGCTCCACCTCCTCTTCCAAGGCTCCACCTCCTCGACCAAGGCTCCACCTCCTCTTCCAAGGCTCCACCTCCTCTACCAAGACTCCACCTCCTCTACCAAGGCTCCACCTCCTCTACCAAGGCTCCACCTCCTCTACCAAGGCTCCACCTCCTCTTCCAAGGCTCCATCTCCTCAAAGTTTTATAACCTTCCCAGAGCCATCACCAGGTGGGGACCATGTGTTCAGACACATGTGGAGACTCAGGGGACATTTTACTTTAAAAAACTACAATGGTTACTAGTTACTCCTTGTGTGTAACAAGTAAGCCCTCAAGCCTGATAGCTTAGCCCAAGCACAGCATTTCCACAGTGAGCAAGTCAGAGCCCAGGTGTGAGGAAGACAGTGTCTCAGGCTCAGGGTCCTCTAAAGCCACAGTGAAGCTGTCTCCCAGAGCCATCGCCATCTCATGACTGTGGTGAGATCCACTTCTATAACCAACCACCTCTTCTGGGTGGGCCTCTCCTTGGGCCTTCTCTATTCTGAGCATCCAGGATGGGTACAGAGCATTTGTGTTACTCAGACTTGGAGGTAACCTTGATCTACTGCTCACACAGATCAGCTCAAGTCAAGTACGGGAGGACCCATGGAGGTCCTTTGGCTTCAGTGGGCTGGAGTAATCAGATTGCCTTTTGAAGAGATTGCTCTTACTGAGGTAGTGGAGATAAACTGACAGGCCATGTAGAGATGTAAGTAAGAGACAGCTGAGAGGCCACAGCTTGCTGCCTTCCAGGGCTGCTGAGATGACTGTAGCTCAGAGGAAGAGGTAGATGGGTTGGAGAAATAAATAATTTAACAAAACAGGCTCTGGAGATAACTGGGGGTTGAGCAAGGCAGAGCCAGGGGTTGAAGACAACTTCTGGTTGTATGCTAGGAAGAACCCCTTAGACTTCTGGCTTGTGCAACCAAATGTGTGCAAGGTTCTAGTCAGAAAAGAGTGTCACATAGACCTAGCCATGCTTGTGATGGAGGAGGGTATTTGATTTGGGTCCTATTGGGTTTAAAGTGAATAGAAAGCCTCCAAGAAGAGGTTAGGCTCATAAGACTAGGCTGCCTGGCACTTGAAGGCACACAGGTGCTGTTCAATACCACTAGGGAATCATCTAGAAAGAGAAGTCCTCTGGAGAGAGAACGGCCTTGGGCCAAACCTTCAGAAAAGGCTGCTTCTCCCGGCCAGTGACAGACTGCAGCTGTGTGTAAAGGATTTCGATTAATTAAGAAGGTCTCCAGGGTAACCACTTAGAGGATATTCACAGAAACCAGCCAGAGTCTGCTGGGGACTAATGGCCCCCCAGCAACCACTCCATGCCTGGTCATTAATGTGTGGATGATCTCTGCCATTATCCCCAGGAAGGACTGCACACATGCTTGTCACCACCTGAGAAGTGGCTGGGCAAGGCCTGATAACGAGCTTGGCTTTCTACAAGACCATGATGGCCCAGGTGGGCTTCAGCAGCCAGCGAGGGATGGGAAAGGTCTCAGCATTCCTTTGACAGTGACTGAGTCAGAATCACTGGCTCCGAGTCCACTATCTTGGCAGGAAAGTTTGTCTGGGTTCCCAAGGACTGTGCTACTTGGAATGTTTGCTCAGTGCCTCCCTGATGAACAATTCCCCTGAGGAGTCGGCCACGTGTGATTCAGGGAAGCATCCGGAAGGTCCATACAGAGCACACTCCAATGCAGTGCCATATTACAAGGCTGTTTCTGGGAATGAAAACGGCTTTGGCTCAGAGGGTGTACATGAGATGAGATTGGAGCTCTTAAGTTACAGAGATGGATCAGAGCCCTTGCTGGCCGAAGGATGAGGTCTCCCAATCCCCAATCATTCAGTGTGGTCCCATACTCTGGTTGGGTGCTGTAATCCTGCCCTGTGACCAGCCTGCTCCTGAGGGTGAAGCTCAGCCTCCTGCTACACTGTCAGGGGCCCATCTCATGAGTATCATTTACCCTGGTTCTATGAGAACATCCCTCAGTTCTCTGTGGCTCACAGACAAACAGCTTGGGACTTCTCATTGATACCTTGGCCATGTTTCTAGCACGCTCCTTTTTTGGGTCTGTGTGTCCTTTATTGTAGAATGGTGTCCTTTAAACCAAACAGCAGCTATCTCCATTAGATCAGCTGTGCCTGCTTGCAAACCTCAGTCTTGATCAGACCTGTGGCAGTTGACATTTCCTTACTGGGCGGGGTGGGAAGGGGAGACCACTGGACCCTTACTTAAGTCTCCACCTGCCCCTCCCAGGCATCTCTACTCAGTTCTGCCTCAGTTGCACATGGTTTCAGGGGCTTGGAAGGGCCAGGGTATATAGACTGAGGAAGCTTGACCTATGCAGCTATGGAGAAGCCATCATCCATGGTAGGTTGACCTATGCAGCTATGGAGAAGCCATCATCCATGGTAGGTTGACCTATGCAGCTATGGAGAAGCCATCATCCATGGTAGGTAATGACTTTCCCCAGAAGCTGCTTTGGGTTGACCCACGTTCCTGCCAGCAAACCCTCACCCACGTAACGATAACAAACATGCTGGTCCCCAGGGAAATGTTTGATGGGGTCCTACTTCAGTTTGTCACAGATGCCTTAGATGTCGGGGTAGATGTTGTTTGTCTCTCCCGCAGGGCTTCCACAGCCCCAGTCCTTGGGGACAGTACCTCCTTGGGGACAGTACCTCCTTGGGGACAGTACCTCCTTGGGCGTTTTGATCACTTTGAGGCTTCTGATCAGCGTTTCTACCACCTGCATGGGCATTGCCAGCATTCTCTGGTAGTGCAAGCCACTGGGTTGTCTGTAGTTCCAGGAGCCGCCCGCATAGCGTGTTGGGATCATCCCAAGGTTCTGAGGCAGGGTGTTAGCTCCTGCTGGCAACGTGATAAACTTTCTCTAATCCATCACAAAATCCACTGCACCCTGGGCTGCATCCTCCTGCTGCTCTTGAGCATGTCCTGGAGTATTTTGGAGTCTGGAGTTTTCCTTTACCACAGGAGCTGTTTGCCCTGGCAGACTGTGCTGTGACTAGCTGTTGACCTGGCCAAAGAGAAGGTGGCTAAGGCCTCCAGAGGGGCATTTGTTTCCCACAGGACAGAGTCCTTTGTCCCAGCTTCCGATGGGTGGTAACTTCTGGGAGTCCCATGGCTCAGGGGAAACTTTCTAGTCTGTTAATCTTGATGCTCCCGTCTCCTGTCTCAGGATCCAGGCTTTCCCCAAAATGTCCTGGCCTTGGTGTGGTGGTCCACCCATTCTTAGAGAGCTATAACTTCTCTAGAATGTTCTTGTGATTGCAATCTGGGCCTGTTCCTCAGCTTCCTGCATCCCTTTCCTGCCAGAATCAAAGTCTCTTGTCACACCACTGACGCCAGGCCTCTCTTCTCAGCGCTCTGCTGACTCAGCACTGGGGGCTTTTGTCATTTCCCCAAATCTTCACCCCTAACAGCAGCCACCCAACACACTGTTCTGCACTGTCTGCCTGTACTTTTCAGTGACCCAAAACGTGAACCATTGCGGTTCTTTCTGTTGGTGTGTTCTGTAGCTAACCTCTGCAAGAAGTTCTAACAGCCTCCATGCTACATCGGGTCAGGGGATTATTGGGGCCTTATTTGTCAACTCCAATGAGGTCCTCACTCCTGGCTGGCCAGAAGGTGATCCAGTTCCCTGAGAATCTGAACAAATTTCATGTTGAGTTCTTCTGGGGAGCAGACCTGAGCCAGAGACCGTAAAACACAAAGGATTCAGGAAGGGACGCAAAAGATCCCTATTTGTAGGGGAAAAGAAGGAATCTGAGTAGGTCAGAAAGACAGGTTCAGGCAGTCCCTTCTTGCTGTGTGTGTGTGTGTGTGTGTGTGTGTGTGTGTGTGTGTGAGAGAGAGAGAGAGAGAGAGAGAGAGAGAGAGAGAGAGAGAGATGATGTAGGGTGTCTTCCTCAATCTTGCTCCATCATATTTTTTGAGACAGGATCCCTCACTGACCCTGGAAGACCCTGGAAGTCACTGACTCAGCTAGGCTGGCTGGCCTGGAGCTTTGGGGAGCCTCCTATCTCCCCCTCCCAGCATTGGGATGACAGGTGCACACTACACACCTAGCTTCTTCTTCTTACAGAGTTCTGGGGAATCAGCTCACCCATCCTCACAGTCCTGTGGAAGGTACTTTGCTGACAGAGCTGGCTTCACAGCCAAGAGGCTCCAGCATTTTGAAACATAAAAGTTGGCTTTATCAAGTGCTGTGGGACTTCTGAAGCTGGGGCATCCTGTCAGGGACGCCCTTCACTGAGTCTGCAGGCAGAACTTTATATCCACATGTGAGTAGTTATTGAGTGAAGACTGCTTTGAAAAAGGCACCTGACCCGCTTTTTAAAGGGTTACTGGTGGGCCCGCCATTTCTCACAAAAGCTTTGATTATTCTATTTTTAGACACATTCTTCTCCTTGAATAGACTGTGAGCTATTTGAGGGCCAAATACGTCACATATTCATTTTGTAATTGCCCAAAGTTAATACACTACCTGAGGATGACCTCAGTGAACAAAGAGGATGAAGGGAGGGGAGCCAACTTGTCTGAACACAGCTGCCTGATTCAACTTGGGCTCCCTGGGAAGAGATGCTATGTGGAAACTTCCAGAGGGAAAGTTTGCTGCGAGTGGCAGTGTGAATGGGCAGAGGGGAGAGCTGCAGAGAGACACATTCACAGAAGCCTCAGTCCATCCGTGGGGAGCCGATGACATCCAGAGTGATCTTGCTTTTTGGCTAAGGGACAAGCTCACCACCCTCCTTGTTAAAGTAGCGCTGGGTGCACCCTGATTTTGGGAGAAGACAACTTGGGATAGAGCAATCAGGCTGTCAAGCATGTGTTGTTCCAGGCATCGAGAGAGCAGGCACCACACTGCCCAGGGCTAGCAGAGTTTGGAGCTTGGATTGCAAATCTGTATGAGGTCCCTTCCAGGGGACACAGCAAGAGGCAAAAAGTGTGGGTCAGCTGTTTTCCCTGGGGCTTTGTGTCTTCTTCCTGCAAGCTGTATGGCTTAGCTCAGGGTTGCTTCTGTTGAGAGAATGGCTACCTGGGGAAATGGAAACACATCTACCCCTTCTGGTGAAGCTCTAAGAGCAAAGCCCGAGTCTACCAAAGCTCCTCTGGGGAAGCTGCTGAGTTTGCTTACTCACAGAGAGTGGGTGAGGGGTTACCAGCAAGAACAGTGTGTGGAGCCAGAAAGCCCTGCACCTGGGAAAGCCAGTCCACAGAAAGAAGGAGGCTGAGGTGTGTCCAAACCCCAAAATCTTGTCCTGAGATCGGCAGGAGTAAGAGTACTTCCTCCTTGCTCTGGACTTGTATGTCCCAGCACACACAAGCCTTATGATCTCCACCTCTACCACCCTTGAGGTGGTCATGTAGCCTGGTAGCCAAATGACAGTTTAAACTACTTCTCTCCATAAAAGGACATATGTTGTTAGCACCTGGAATTTCTCTTCATGAAAATGAAGCATACCCAGCCAACAGTGTACACTCACCCCGACCCACTCCCCAAGGTGTGTATAGCCCTTGTTCACCCTCAATAAAGAGCCATTTCACTGAAAACCATCTCTAGAGAAGGCTTTTTCTGCCACACTCACACTGACTAAGATCCTTCATTCCTTCCGGTCCACGCAGGTGTGCAATGGTGCCTGGATATCTCGAGGGGAAAAGCAGACCCGGGCCAGCAGCAATGTAAAAAAAAAAAATCTCTGTCCAGCCTGGATGATGAATTCCCCATTACGACAGGAATGGGGTCTTCTTCCTCTGGCCTTCCCCAGCCTATGAACTCTAGCCCTTCTCTAAGCCCCGGGGGCTGCGTGTAATTAGGACAGAATTACATACAAATGGCTGGGGAGAGTGGCTAGAAACCTCTGGGGAGGCTCAGTGACCCTCCTTACTCTTCCATGAGGGAACTCATCAACAGTCCATAGGAACTATGGTAGTGGTTCTCAACACCAAGGGCGTTTGTTGTTGTATGGTCCTTTCACAGGGGTCGCATATTAGATATTCTACATAGCAAATATTCTACAAAGCAAATATGATCCCCAACAATAGCAAAATTACAGCTATGAAGTAGCAATGAAAATGATTTTATGGCTGGGGGGGTCACCACAACATGAGGAACTGTATTAAAGGGTCACAGCCTTAGGAAGGTTGGGAACCGGCGCCTTCCTGTGACTGACTCTCAAGCAGGCATAGGTCTGCTAAAGATGGTGGCTGTCTTGGTGGGATGACCACATCCTGTGAAAGCTTTCCAAACTTGCTTCTTCATCCATGATGAGGAATGTTTTGCTCAAACGCCCGACAAGCTATAGAGCACTGTGTTAGCACGGAAATGGGATCCAGGTGAACAGCCCCCTGCACTGGTGATTGCCTGGTAGGTCAGCCACAAAATGTGACTTTTTAATTTGCCCAAGGGCCTTCATATTTCTGTTGGAGACTTTCAAAATGTCCAATTATCTCTCCAGAGCACTGAGAAATTGATGACTGTGTTCTGAATTCAATGGACCCTGCTAAGGATTTCTATTGTTCCTGTTCTGAAATCCTCATGGAGGCCGGGTGTGGTGGAGCACACCTTTAATCCCAGCACTAGGGAGGCAGAGACAGGCAGATTTCTGAGTTCCAGGCCAGCCTGGTCTACAAAGTGAGTTCCAGTACAGCCAGGGCTATACAGAAAAACCCTGTCTCAAAAAACCAAAATAACAATAATAATAATAATAATCCTCATGGAAGACCAAGCTACCGTTCTTCACCCTGGTATCAGCTTACACTCAGTGACATGCTAGGAATGAAAAGCTGTGCCCATGGGCTGCAAGAGAACACTCTTCGATGCAGAGCTCTCTTTGTACTGCCAACTTCCATGTCAGAGCAAGAGGCCTCTTGAAGGAGCCGGGCTCTAGGGAGAGGTCAGAATCTTAGGGCAGGATGAGGCTTGTGAGCTTTGATGAAGCCTGTTTATTTTCTTCCTATGTGTAGATGTGTGTAGGGTTCATATATGTGTGGGTATGCACGCTATGAAGTAACCAGAGGTCAACCTCAGGTGTCATTCCTCACTGTGGTTTTTGGGGCGGCATCTCTCGTCGGCTTGGAGCGTGCCATGGTGGAAAGGCACATTTGCAAGTGATTCCCAGAGACCTCCCTGTCCATGCCTCCCCAGCACGGTGATTACAAGCGCACACTCCCACGTCTGAGAATTTCTTTAAAATGTAGGTGCTGAGGAGTAAACGTATGAGAGCACAGTGAAACGACGACGACTTGGACGTCTCTGTGGGTAGAAAGGAAGGCTTATTTGGGTAATTTGCTGAGGCTTTCTGGGGTTGGGGACAGAGAGAACAGCAAATGAAATAGAGTCTTGCCAGTTTTATAGGAGCAGGTTGTGGCGGGAGAACGCCTGTAAGCCAGACAGTCCAGGAGTCTCATCAGTGATAAGAAGGGAATCTCGTTCCTTACACCACAGAGATACCAGCATGTCTACCCTCAGCTCTGTGCTGGTCACAACAGCCAAGACCTGGGAACAGCCAGATGCCCATCAGAGAGAATGTAGGATGTGTATAGAGCAGAGTTTTTATTCAACCAAAGAGAATACCAAATTTATGTCCTTTGCAGAAAATGGATGGGACTGGAGATTACCAACCATATTAAATGAAATAAGACCAACTCAGGAAATCAAACACCATTTGTGTTTTTGGTTATCCTTTTTATATGTGAAATATAACACACACACACACACACACACACACACACACACACACACACACACACACCAGTGTTAGATGAACACTCCTTAAATGGTTATCATATCTCTCTAAAACAGACCTGGAACCTGAGCAAAGATATCTGGGAGGACTGGGAAGCTAAGCTTGGTGCTATGTTTAGGGACTCACGGACACCTGCAGCCGAGGGAAGAGGAAGAGCTTCAGCCGAAGCAGCCTCTAAGCTCCTGCTGCTGCTGCTACTGCTCAGCACACTGAGACATAAAACTATTCAAAGGCCTCCCTCCCCACTTCCCTCCCATTCCTTTACCCTCCCCTATGTGTGTGTGTTTGCATCTCTGCGTCTGTGTGTATATGTGTCTATCTTTGTGTATGTGTCTGTGTCTGTATGTCTATGTGTCCGTGTGCCTGTGTGTATCTGTGTGTGTGTGTGTGTGTGTGTGTGTGTGTGTGTGTGTGTCTATGTGTGTAAGTACTTGCCCATGCATGCATGTACATAGTTCAGAGATTGGCTTCACATGTCTTCCTTTACTTTCCACCTCATTTACTGAGACAGGCTTTCCCACTGAATCAGGAAGGAGTTCACTGAATTTGCTATGCTGGCTTGCCAGTGAAGTCTGGGGATCCATTTGTCTCTGCTTCTCCATTGAAGTCTGGGGGTCCATTTGTCTCTGCTTCTCCATTGAAGTCTGGGGGTCCATTTGTCTCTGTTTCTCCATTGCTGAGATTACACACATATGCCACCATGCCCTGCATTTTTATATAGGTGTTGGAGACCCAAACCTAGGCTCTCACGCATGCTTGAACAGCAGGCACCTTACTGCTGATCTATATCCCCAGTCTCTTCAGGGGCTTTTCACCACATCTTTATAGTTATGGCAATGATTCTCCTGTGTCCTAAAAGAGAGTGCCCAGACACTCAACATGGACTCGGGGAGCTCTCAGCACCAAGACGACAAAGTGACAAGTGACTTTGAAGACTATCAGAGGCATTCTCTTAAATTAAAATCACCTGTATTTCTTGACAAGTCCCAGGCAGGGCTTTGACACATCCTGGAAGGAGGTGAACAACTGTCATTTCTGAGCCTCTAATGATGCCCAAACTTTGCTTGAAAGCCCCTGTAAGGAGCTGGATAAACAGCTCCTTCAAACAGACAGATTCCCCCAGGGAAGTGACAAGATACTGAGATAGTCAAGTCCATCAGACCGTTCTCTGGAAGCTTACTGACTCAATTACAGCCTCGCTGGGAGCCTCTTGATGACAGCCCGGAGGAGGCTAGGACTCATGTCTCTCCTGCAGGAATGCTGAACTGTGATGAAAGCTAATTTACCACCTTTTCCCACTGCTGGATTACAGGTGTATTCTGTATGGTGATACATCTGTTCTGTGTGTCGCTGGACTCTGTGTGTGCTGGATAAGTATACCACCAACTTACCTACACTTCTGCCTGTTGTGTATGATGTCATGGGATGCACCATGCCTGCAAACTCACACCTACCTCAATTCTAGTTCTTCTTTTTGTATCTACAAAATGTCTTCTGTCGGGTTTGAGGGTGGGCATTATCCCCAATAGATTTTCTAACCAATACATATTAAGATAGTTTATAACAGAGCTAATCCCTAAGATGGTTAGTTTTCAATGTCAACTTTCCACACCAACCTACACACCTGAGAAGAAAGGCCTTATGGGGGGTTGCGGAGATATAGGCTGGCCCATAGGTTTGCCTGTTGGGATTGCCTTGATTGTTAACTCAGGTGGAAAAGACCCACCCTGAAGTTTGGTGACACCATGTGATCGGCTGGGCCCTGAACTGTGTAAGAGTGAGAAAGCCAAGTGAGCGGGGGCAGCCAAGAAGCCAGCATCAAGGGGACATCCATCTTTCTCTGCTGTGGATACAATGGGACTGGTTGTTTAAAGGCTCTGCCTTGACTCCATCTCTCACTGCCTGACCTCCCCCCAATAATGAACTGTAACTGGGAACTGTCAGCCAAATAAGCCCTCTCTTTCCTGCGTTGCTTTTGGTCAGGGTGTTTAAGTACAGCAATGGAAGGAAGCAAGAGCAATCCCTTCCCGTTTCTGGAAACTGCTAACATTTAACCATTTTACGATCCACAGCATCAGTCAGTATCCATGGCCCTAGGCCAAGTCCTGTCTGCCACTCATCCTTAAATGGCCTGTGAACCATTTTTAAGGGGTTGAAGAAAAAAAATATCAGGGAAGAACAATAGTTCACAGTGCTTGGAAATTCCATGGAATTCAACTTTTAAGTTCTCCAAATAGTCTTTTTGGCTTATGGCCATACTGTGTGTCCCCAGATTTCTGGGGAATACAGTTTTTCCGATGGAGTGGGTGTATCCGTCAGTGGAATAGGCCTCAGAATGCAGAAAGCCTGATGTATTTAGTCTCTGACCCTTTACCCAGTGTTTCCAGTCCTGGCATGAAACCTTTCCTATTGCTGCTGACTGTATTCAGACCTTGCTTTTGCAGGTCCCGGCCCACCCTACTACAAGAGCCCTGCCATTATGCCTGCCCTGTAGGAAAAACACAATGCTCTCGGTACAGTCTGGATCTAGTTTGCTTTTATAGATAAATAGCACTTTGTTAATAGCATTTGACCACCCCATTTATTTTATAATGAGAACTATTGAATTCCCTTGAAAAGTAGGTTCTCACCATCTAATTTCTTTTGAGGGGACAATTAGGCCTGTGTACAATGGGCTGCTGAAAGTCAGATTGTGACTATGATCAGCAGGGAAAGGTTTTCCTTCTAAATGTTAAAACAGTCTCCTCTAATTAGTGAATTATTATAGAAGACCAAACAAAGAATAACACTGCTGGTCTTGGCTTAAATGTAGGCCATTGTTATACCCAACAGACCCCAAAGAGCTGCAAATGCTGGTTGGAGTAGTGACAACTTACCACCTCGACTCAGGAAGGATACAAAATTTGAAACAGTAACAATTGTATTGAACATTTTTCTTCGTTTCTGAGAGGGAGAGAATGTGGGAAAGGAAGTTCAGTCAGCAACCAGAGCAACAGTTAGAAAAGGACAGGTGCCTTTTGTCTGTTTCAACTCTACTCAAACTCAGAAACAGCACAGAACCTTCTCTGGGGTCTTAGAGACTGCATTCCAGGGGACACTGATTCAATTGCTCCAGATGAGCAAATAAACTCCAAATACAGCAGAAAGTAAGTGTGTGTGTGTGTGTGTGTGTGTGTGTGTGTGTGTGTGTGCTTGCACAGGCTCGCAGTACCAAGGCACCAAGAGCTCTGAAATGCCTTTGGAGGGATTGTCAGTCTGGGTTGAGAAACATCAGGTGCTGTGTGACTGCCCTTATAGTGAACGTATCCTTAGGATAAGTCTGATATCGTATAAAATGTGTCTAGACACTTGTCACTAGCTGGTGGTTTACAGGTGTTGGTGGGTGTGGGGGCAATGATGGCAGTGCAGTTACCAGGTGACAGCTTGAGGCCTGAGTCCCTTCCCCCCAAAGGACTCCAGACTCCACAGTAAGAAGGCTCCCTTAGTGAGCCCTCCACAATTAGTACCTTTTTCTTTTCACTTTTTAATGTTTTGATAGATATATAATCTTGCTGAAGTATAGTCAACTAATATGTTTCTAGTTAAGTAATTTTGTTATTGTGAGACAGGTCTCATGCAGCCCAGACTGGCTCAGATTCCTGCTTCTGCCTCCTTAGTACTTCAATACATATTTTAATTAAAGGTTTTATTTGGGAGCTAATGGAATGATGTAATGGGTAAAGGCTTTCCGCACCAAGCTCGGATGACCAGCGTTCCATCCCTAAGACTCACGTGGTAGAAGGAGAGAATCAACGCCTGAAAGCTGTCCCTTGCCTTCCATACCTACACCAGGGATGGCATACACCATCAACAGACTGGGGATGTAGAGGGGCGGTGGGAGGAGGGTAGAGGGAGGAGGGGATGGGAGGAGGGGAGTGGGAGAGAGTTTATTCTTTACTTTTAAGGCAACAAACTGACCCTAAAGGCAGTGGCTGCATAGTCTGGGTCTGGCAAGCACCTCTTTGGAGATTCCACATTCCTAGATCCATCCCTCCATGATAAAAAGGAAATTGGGTGTGACTCTAGAGACACGCACACATGTATGCAGTACATGGACGACAACAGAAAGTGAAAATTCTCCATCATGTGGAAAACTCTAGATCTCGGGCTCTGGTTCACTTTTGTTGCTGAGAGCTGGAAAATTCCAGTCATGCCAACAAGATGCCCATGGCTTTTTCTTATCAGCTTCTCAGCATGGTGCTTAAGGGATGGAATTCCATTAGTTTCCGGTTTGCTTCTCAAACCTCTGCATGAACCACTCTTTCCATCATTTTATCCAGTCTCTCCCCAACCTGCTTAATCGCTGCCCCTGGCGAGGTGCTGCTGCCTGCTGCCGTGTCCCACACACTTTATGAACTCAAAGTTGAACTGATGGCTGTATTAACACTTCTACTTTTGTACTGACTGTGGAAAAATTGATCGCAAACAGAGAAGACCCTATATATCTGGCCAAAAATAGTAGCTTTGCTACTGAAGACCAGGACCCCCGAAATGTTAAGCCTAAGGGGGGTGTTCTGGGGATCAAATGTGAGCCTTTTTATTTGCAAATGATCTTAGCACAGGCTAAGGTTTTACTGACCCAGTCAAGAACTAGAACTTGTTTTGGGAAGGGTGCGGAATGTTGGCTCCCAGGAAATAGCTTATGTGGGTTTGTTTTATTGTCCTAGAATTATAGGATCTTCTTAAAGTTTTATCCTTCAAATTATATGTCTTTGTGTGAGTATGTGCACATGAGTTCAGGTGCCTGAGATGGCTAGAAGAGAGGACATCGAAACCCCTGTAGCTGGAGTTCCAGGTAGTTGTGAGCCAGCCAAGGTTCTAGGAATAAAACTCGGGTCCTCTGGGAGAACAGCAAATCCTCCTAACGGCTGAGTGTGTTCTCCAGCCTCTAGCATCCCCTAATGGGGCTTCTCCAGCCTCTAGCATCCCCTAATGGGGCTTCTCCAGCCTCTAGCATCCCCTAATGGGGTTTCATAACACAACCTTGCCCTTCCATCACTTGGTAGTCCCTTAAGATATCCCATTGTTCAGCTGGAAGGTTGCAGAGTTAATGTTCTCCCTGCTGGCCACACCCATCATGCCTGTACATACCAAGGAATGTTCAGCCTCAGCTGAGGATCACAGAGATTATGGAGCACAACTCTGAGGAGCACGGGGTTCAGATCACGAGTGGCATACTAATCCAGGTGCTGCCTCCCTCCCTGAATCTGATGGTTAACTTAGTAGGACCTCAAGTAGTATTTTTGTTATAGTTTGGGTGGAATGTCTCCCATGTGCTTATGTGTTTGAACACATGATCTGCAGCTGTCGATACTGCTTATGTGTTTAATGTGTGATTTCCAGCTACCGTTTGGGGATGCTGAGAAACCTCTAATGTGGGAATCGTGGCTGATGGTGAGTCCCTGGGGAACACCATGAGATGAAGTGTGCCAATCGATACATGTATGTGTGTAAGAATGTTCTAGAGGTCCCAGGTCCCAACCTTGTGTGTGACACATAGAAGGACTTGAATGGTGGGAGGTCTTAGCATTCTGTCTAAAGTCCACCCCACAGTTACCTGGCAACAGCCAGGTAGGCCTGACCCACTATAAAAGGGGCTGCTTGTCCCATCCTCTCATTCTTCTCTCTTGCTTCTTTTGTTCCCTTGATCTCTTGTTTCTCTCTTGCCCTCTTGGGCTCTTCCCTTTCCCCCTTCCTTCCCATTCCCTTCCCCTTCTTTCCACATGTTCACGGCTGGCCTCTACTTCTCTACTCTTTCTCTGCCTTTCCATGCCTTTATTACCCTCTTAACTCCCCTCCCCATGCCCTGAATAAACCCTATTCCATACTATACCATTGTGTGGCTGGTCCCTCAGTGGGAAGGGATACCTCGACATGGGCCTGCTGAGACACCCCCTTCCCCCATACCTCACCATGAGCATATCCTCTTATCTCTCTCTATCTTTTTATAAACACATCAGGAGTACTGCTCAGAGAGATCACTAGGTCCTGAAATCTCACAGCACCCATAGAATGCACAGGCTCGCTCAGCCTTCCATCTCTGTCTGGGATCATGTAGCCTGAGAAATGTTCTTACTTATGAAAGTCACAATGCTTTTGGTGGCAGCTACCAAGATGATTCACAGAACCCAGAGGCAGAGTAGACCACAAGCCAGAGACTGGCCACTCAGAAACAGAGGAGCTGGATGAAAATCAAGAACTATTTAACCTTCCATAGCATCTCTGCCCATCTTCTGTACCCACCTCTCACTGCCACCCATCTTGTCTCTCTGTGTCCTCAAATCCACCTAGGTTTGAAGACCCTGGGGGACCACACAATTCGTTGGTCCTAATGTCAGACTGCAAGAAAGATGTCAAGAGGGAGCTATCTTCAAGGAAACTGGGGACTTAGGAGTCTAGGTGTCTTTCATCACTGTTCTTCTGGCTGGAGCTGCACAGGACACACTGAGAAGCGCTTTGGAAGGTTCTGGAGCAAGGTGGTCAGCATCAGAGGGACATCTGCAGAGAAGATAGGTGGTGCCTCAGGGATGTTTCCATAGGGCTATGACTTCACTCATCCAGCCTGTGGCTGTCTCCTGTGTGGTGGACAGTCTGCAAACCCAAGGATGTACCTTTCTTCATAGATGTATCTGTCTCCTGCCTGTCACTTGCCCTCCTCCCTGTAAGATTATGCTATGAACCCGATGTTGTCAACAAGTTTAGAAGCCCCTGAGAATATCTGCAGGATTAAAGTCTCTCTATAACTCTGCTTTTGGCTGAGAATCCACTGAAATTTGTCCTGAAGTAACACAGAACATTGCCGCAAAGAATGCTTATGGTCCACAGAGTGGCTATCCCAGGTCAGAGCTTGGCATGTAAGCTACTTCACAGAGTAGCCATCCTTGGCCAGAGCTTGGCATGTGAGCTACTTTACAGAGTAGCCATCCCTGGCCAGAGCTTGGCATGTGAGCTACTTCACAGAGTAGCCATCCCTGGCCAGAGCTTGGCATGTGAGCTACTTCACAGAGTAGCCATCCCTGGCCAGAGCTTGCTTCTGCTCTCAGAATTGTTGGATTGGCTTCGTGGCTCATGTCCACAATGACTAGAGTCCAGGGCATTCAGCCCGATCTGGATGAGTCAGGAATGAATGGAGGTCCCTTTCCCATCCAGTTCCCCCTAGAACCTGTCACTGCCATGTGGCCTGTGTGCCACCTCCTTGGCCATTCAATATTTTATGAATGACACCTTCCAAGATTTGCTGGCATACTCTATGACCGCCTGCCTCCCTTACATCCTGATGTACTCTCAGGGACAGGCACCGCACACTGAGCCAGTCCAGATGGCCCTGGCTCCTCTACCAGCTCCCTACTTTGCCAAGTTAGACAAACACAGCCTTTTGACCTCACAGAAGTCGATGGCTCTGGGTTTTATCTCCCTGTGAACACATACGTAGTCCCACCTGGTCATTGTCAACCTCCGCTGTTGGCATGCCAGCTGAAGTCCTGGCACCCCTCACCTTCCCAGGGCTTTCCATCCATGTAGAAGGACTCCTCCCCTTCAGTCCTAACTAGATGGTTCATAGAAAAGCATGCCTTCTAGTGGTCAGTGGAATCGCTCAAGGTATCTGAAACCACAGAGCCCTAGAACCCGACAGCACCGGGTAAGGATATAGGTGGGACAGAAGAAAGACAAGGGTTCTGGCCTCTCCAGTGCCAAGGCCTCCTGAGAGTAGTGCTGTACTCCTGGAAGGGCCTCTGAAACATGACATCTAGATACAGCTTTCTGAAAGAGCTTCAGTGTTTCCTAAAGGGAGGGTGTTCACTCTTCCCTACCACCAAGTGCACAGAGCACACCCCGGGAATCATCATGTCTTCTCCTCCCCACCACTGAGGTTATAACGGCATCACCATACACAGACCTGTTTTACTTGGATTCTGGAGACTGAACTCAAGTTCTTGCGTTTACCAACTGACCCATTTCCCCAGCCTCAGAATCCAAGACATAAAGTGAGTTGAGATAGCTCGAGTGGTGCTGATGCTGGGTATAATGTCACAATAGCACACATCAAAGCTACAACATTGGTTTGCTCTTTCCTTGATTGACAGACAGGGCGCACAGTTCAAGGTGGCTAGGAACTAGTGGTAGGGTGCAGGGGTTTGGAGTCAGGCAGTCTGCTGTGGGGCTGGATCTATCACTCCCTCTGGTCCTGGGTCCTAGGGCAAAGTACTCAGATCTGTAGAAGTCATTTCCTCCAGCCCAGTGTGACCTTGACTGAAGGCCTCACCTCCCAGTGAAGCTGCTAAGAGAACAAAACAAGGCTGTGCAGTGCCCAGCACAGAAGCCTTTCACAAATGCCAGCTGTCCTGGCAACATTGTGTGGAATCAATGCCTTGCCAAGGGCAAAATTGAAGACCCCACATTGCTTCTGAGCCCAGGGAGTCTTGAACACGGCCATTCGTCACCCATCTGTTCCCCCTCCCCTCTCTCTTTAGAATTTGTTCTGTAAGAGAATCTGGAAGAGTACCAGTGTCTCTTGTGTATCCTCTCTGGCTAATTTAGCTCACAAATACAAAGGGAAGACACACTTTGCTTTAACTCTGCCAAGCCCTTTGCCTATGCCCTGTCCACAGCTCATTGCTCCAGGAGGCCTCTCTCCCTAACCAGCCTTTTAGAATAAATACCAAGCACTTTCTAAGGGAGCTACTCTGAAGCTAGCAAAGGAAGAAACCAAGGCCTATGCCGAAGACCAGCACCTGACTAACCCAGTTAGAAGCTCTACAATCTTGCTAACCAGAGAACACTCAGATCTTGGAAAGTCCTGCCGTGTAGTAGCTGCTCCCAAATCAAGGAGACTAGCTCAGAAGACTCAGGAAGCCAGAGAAATTTACAAAGTTTCCAAGAAAGTTGCAAGATACACAAAGCCCCTCCCCTGTGCTACAAAAACAGCCAATGGTTGCTTAGGGAAAGGGAGACCCTAGAGGAGCTGACAGCTAGTTAGGGAGCTCAGTGGAGCTTGCATACATTGTCACCATTCTGGGGTGGGCTCTTCAGAGATGCACCTGCATCTGAGTCACCAGTGTTCCTGTAATCCTTTAGCCTTACTGGCGTAAGTAAACAATAAACTATTGCTTCACAAAGCTAGACAAGGATGAAATGGCTTCTTCAGGCTGTTGTCCGTGCCCCATCGGGGGGAATAGATGTTTGTTTGTTTTGTTTTGTTTTTCACCTCTCCCCAGGAAGAGTCACACAATAGATCTGGGCCGTGATCTGTGTGGATTTCCTGGTGAGGAAGATGCAGGCTGAAGCCTGGCTGCTGAGAAAAGAACAATGAACTGAACGGAGACACACGGTACTTGTCAAGATAAAGCTGGTGAGATGGGTGAGAAGAATGGAGGAGTCTTTACCCCTGCACCAGAGGAGAGAGATAGGGGACGGGAAGGCAGGACCACTAATCAGTCTGGACAGGAAATTAATGATAGGCTTGAAATGGCTGAGATACCAGACTCATTCTTCAAGCCCTGGGTTTCTGTCATTAGGCTCAGAGAAGGATAGGGAAGGAGTTGTGGAAATCTCTGAGAAGTGATCAGACATGTGGTTGCTTCTCCTCAAGCTGCTTTTCTTGTTGCAACCTTGTTTTGCTTGGGCTTGGGGAGACCTGGGCAGTCTGCTCTGGACAGCATTGGTGGTTCTGAGATGTCTGAAAAGGGAGAACTCCATCCTCAAAGATTTGACTACAGTTCCTGCAGCAATCTGAGCCTGTCCAGTCCAGTTCTGTATTTTCCCAACTAACCTCTTCTTGAGGCCTTCGGCTGCACATCATCATTATAAGCAAATGCAGAGACCTTCTCAGAACATGGAAGCACAATGCTTTTAACTTTGGGTTGGTTGTAACTGCCCTATAGCAATCTGATTCGGGATTATCCTAACATATAGTTAAGATGTTCAATTTACAGAAATCACTGTGTGTGGCAACCATGAAGTCAGAGAAGTTTCCTTTGCTTTCTATTTGGGCTTAACACTAATGTCTTGTACTGTGTTTTGAATGTTCAATGTCCCTCATAGGTTCATGTATTTTTGATACTTGGTCTCCAGTTGGTGGTGCTGTTCTGTTCTGGTAGGAGAGGGCCTACCGAGAGGAAATGGGGTGTTTGGCGGGTCAGAGTTTCTTTTCCTGCACAAAGCATCATGACCAAGAAGCAAGTGTGTGTGTGTGTGGGGGGGGGTATTCAGCTTACACTTCCACACTGCTGCTGCGAATCAGCAAAGGAAGTCAGGACTGGAACTCAAGCAGGTCAGGAAGCAGGAGCTGATGTGGAGGCCATGGAGGGATGTTACTTACTGTTTTAGTTTCCCTGGCTTGCTCAGCTTGCTTTCTTATAGAACCCAGGATCACCAGCCCAGGGTGGTACCACACACAATGGGCTGGGCCCTCCTCACCCTCTTGATCAATATCTTACAGCTGGATCTCATGAAGGCATTTCCTCAAGGGAGGCTCTATTCTCTGTGATAACTCCAGCTTATGTCAAATTGGCACACAAAACTAGCCAGTGCAACAGGTCTACCCCTCTGTCTCTGTCTCTCTATATGTGTCTCTCTCTGTCTTTCTTTCTCTGTGGGTCTCTCTCTGTCTCTCCTCCTCCTTTTCCTCTTCCTCCTCCTCCCTTCTCCCTCCTTTCCCTCCCTCCTATAAGTTGCCTAGGCTAGTCTGGAATCATGAACCTGTGCGAATCAGCCATCTGAGGCCTGGGACTACAGGCATGGTTCACCTTGCCTGGTGCTTTAAAACCATTATTTTTCCACAAAGTGAAATTCTTGCCTCCCATATTGTTTCTCTTAGCTACTGGAGAAGGCTCGGTGAATGTTAGTCTCCATTGTCATCTTGACCGGATTTAGAATCACCTAGGAGACGTGCCACTTGGGGTGCCTGTGAGGGTGTTTCCTGAGAGAATTGACTGGGTAAGGGAAGACTTATCCTGAACACAGGCAGCACCATCCCATGGTCTAGACTCCTGGACCCAGTGATAAGGAGAAAGCCAGCCACGCACTAGCACTGACCCTTCCCTGCTTCCCCCCTGCAGATACACTGTGACAGCTACTTCTCTCTGCAGATACACTGTGACAGCTACCTCAGACTCCTGTACCCCACCTGCCCTGCCTTAATGGTACCATATAACCACTGGTCCAAATAAACCTGTCCTTCCTCAAGCTGCTCTTGCTGCATATTTTCACAGCCGTGAAGCCTTCTTGCTTTTTTTTTTTTTAATCTTTTTGCGTCTGCTCCCCACAGTGACTATGTCAGCTTTTAACATCTAAGACACAGCAAGGGTATACGACCAGGAAGATGCTATGTAGCAAAGAAGCTCAAAACCACGCCCAGAGTGAGAGGTGTGACTGCATTCCTTGTGGAGAGACATCACCCCAGAGAAGTTGGTACATGACATCCGCTTGCTCTGCAGCAGGGTCAGCACCTACTCGAGACAAAGGTCATCAGGGTCAGCTGACCCTCTCAAGCCGATGCTGGGACTCAGCCTGGCATTTCATAAACCTCAGGGCAAGAGGGGAAACTATTCCTCTGATTCACCAAGGTCTTCTAATACAGAGTTCCAGGTAAGAGGATAGAAATACAGTCAGATTTTTGTTCAGTGATTGTTGAGTTGATAAATGTATTTGTATGATGGAGTTAAAATATTAATGATATTCAAAATAGGTGGCCTGTTGTGAATATATAAATAATCTAATTTCTATTTTATAGGCACTGAATTTTTGTTCTTTTTCCTCAAATCTCCCCCCCACCACGTGTGAATCCTTCACAGAAAAGAAATCAAACTGTCTTAAATCACCAAGGATGGAGCCGTATCTGCCAATCTGCTAGCGAGCATTAGCTCTGAGGGGTTTTAAGAAGTAGAACTTCAAAATCAATGTCTCTGTGAGGGGAAAATATGGGTCAGTGGGTCAGGGGCTGGGTGGCAGCTGGAAGGAAACAGAGGGGACTGGGTTAGGGTGGGTCAGGGTTAGGGTTAAGATTAATTAGGGTTGAAGCTGGGTCATTAGTGAACACTGCTGTCACGGCAAACATTTGATGAAGACATGCTTTCTTCACTGGGAGTGAAGTGGTGCTAGGACATCAAGTGACCTCTGAGGAACATCAGCAAAGAGAGGCTCTGTTAGCAGCTGGCTAGATTGTTACAAAGATGATAGGAGGAGAGAGAGAAAGACCTCGGAGGTAGGCTGTGGAAAGCTGCAGCTGGCTAGAATGTTACAAAAATGATAGGAGGAGAGAGAGAAAGACCTCGGAGGTAGGCTGTGGAAAGCTGAACACAAAGCCCAACACTGAGGCAGTGTGTAAACAAGCAAAGCTGATTAGTGTCTGCGTACCCACACAGCTCCTCTCTCTCTCTCTCTCCCTTTTTACCTTCCTGCCACAGTTAATATTCAATCGTGAAAACGCTGCTGCCTTGTCCGCATGGTGTTCAAACAACGACAGCATTTGGCTCTTCTGGCAAAGTTAACAGTGCTGTGTGTAGACAAACTGCCAATCGAAGGGCTTATTCTGCTTCTGGAGTCTATTTCTTGAAACCCAGCCACTGTATTTACATAATGTATACTTTGCTAATAGCTTATGAATATTTATTTTGTTTGTTTAAAAAAGAAAGGAGAAGAAGAAAGTTAGGGACTCCAGATACTGCACAATATGCCAAACAATGGCTGCTTAGCCCTCCTAGTTAGAGATTTGGCTTGTGGTTGGTCCAGTCACCAAGTTTTCAGACTGGCATCTAAGCAACACAACACTGAGAGTGGCTTAGTGGTCCTCAATGCTAGGAAAGGTCTTGATCTATAGTGCAAACTTCCCAAGTGGTGGCACACAGCTTACACTGGGAATCCTGAGGAACTGCAGAGAGCTCTGTAAGAGACAGATTCTCAACACTTGGGACCCCAAGACGTCAACAACTGGGAAGTGTTACAGTTTGAACATGAAATGTCTCCCCAGAGGCTCTTCGACGTAGGTTTGGTCCCCAGCTGGTGAGTCCAATCACTGATAATGTGATTGGCTTGTGGGGCTCTGACCTAATCAATGGACTCCTTCCCTGTGGAGCAATAATTTGAAGGTACTATTGGAAGTGAGACCAGCACTAGCTAGAGGTGATAGGTCACGGAGTGTAAGTCCTTAAGGGCTAGGCTGTCTCAGGCCCCTGCACCATGCAGGGGGTAGGTTAAATGCACAAAGGAGATGGACAGCTGGAATTTGAAGCCCTCTGTTACATACCAGCCATGTGACTTTGAGCAAGGTGCTCTGTCACTCTGTGCCTCTGGTCCCTTTCCATGCAGCAGGCACTTCTTAAAATGGGTGGAGGTAAGGCATGCACCTTAAGTATTTGAATTTGAATCAGTACTAGTATTTGTTAAGATGGATGGAGGTAACGCATGCACCTTAAGTACTTGAATTTGAATCAGTTCTAGTATTTGGATGTAGAGCTTTTGGAGCAGAGTCAGGCTGTAGGTGCGGTGAGTAATTCCACTCTTAGTGTTTTCTAGAAGTAGGGTGCTGATCCTCGGTTTGTTTACTTACTCGACAAGCGTGGTGGGAGTTCTGACCATCTGCTGGGCGTGCTGCCCCATGCTTAGTGAGCTAGCAGAACAGTGGTGTGACTAAGGGTTTGTAAACAAGAATTTCCACACCATATTGTTTGCAACAAGATAAACTTAGGAACAACCCGGTGTCTCCGAGTAAGAGACTAGTTAAATAAATTATGGAACGACTGTAAGGGGGAGGCAAAAGGCTGACTCCAGGGGCTGAGACAGAAAAGGCTTCTTTCTCAATGCACCCAAACATGAAAAGGTATTTATAAAGCTGTCACTGGCCTCAGGGCCTCTGCATTTTCTGGTCTTTCTGCCTGAAGGACTTGACATGGCAACTGCTCTGCAAATGCTTGCTGAGTGGATGAGCTAACGAGGGGGGGGGGGAGAAGTCAATTGTAAAACACTTGAACTAAGCTTTTACTTTCCAGATACATGAACAGTAGATAGAGTTGAGAATAATTCCAAATATTACAATGGTTGTGATCGCTTAGCCCGGTTTTAGATGGCGTTGGCCTTATTCTTTTTGCTCACCTATATTCCCTAGCTTTGATCTAACAACCAACTTTATTTTTTTTCTTAAAAGAGCAATTTACTTTTTTTTGTTTTGGTTTGGGTTTTTTTTGTTTTTGTTTTTGTTTTTGTTTTTGTTTTGTTTGTTTGTTTTCTTTTTCGAGACAGGGTTTCTCTGTGTAGCCCTGGCTTTCCTGGAACTCACTTTGTAGACCAGGCTGGCCTTGAACTCAGAAATCCGCTGCCTCTGCCTCCCAAGTGCTGGGATTAAAGGCATACAATTTATTTCTAAATGAATGTTCTATGCATAAAAGATCAAACGCAGTTTACCCCCTACAGAAGAGATTGGTGGAAGCATTTGCCATCCAAACCTGGAGACCCAAGTTCAACCCCCAGAACCGTGTAAACAGGACAGATGTTGTGGTGCCCGTCTATAACCCAGCACTCCTGAGGTGAAGCAGGAGACAGAAGATGATCCAGGAACTCGTGGTGCAATTAACCTGAACTACAGCTCAGCTACTGGGAGAATAAGCAAAATCCTATCTCAAAACAAGACCACACACACAAATATGTAACACGTAAATTAAATAATAAAAGTCAAGAAGCCAGAACAACAGTGTGTGTTGACACTTGTACACTGTGCCAGCCACCAGCTAAGATGTATTGCTTGTGAGGTCTTATTAAGAGTTACTATGACTAAAACAAGAAACCCTTCTTCTAATGATTTGATTGGGGTATATGGCTCAGTGTGAGTGCATGCGTGCACATGTGTGTATGTCTTTGTGTGTGTGTTTGCGTGCGCACACACATCTGTCCTTCTGTGTCTGGCTTATATCACTTGGCATCATGACATCTTTATACTTCATCTATCTGCCAGGGCTTTTTATGGTTGGATAATATTCCACCTGTGAGGTTTCACTTACACTGCGTCCTCTGTTGGAACAGCAGGCTACTTCTATCACAGCCCTCCTGGGAACTCCTTCTGTGAACATAGGCACACATATTGCTTGAGCCCTGCTTCCTACTTTGGGGGATGAAGGCCTGATGTGAACCCGTAGGATCCTGTGTAAATGAGGTTACACTTTTTGAGGCACTGACATAGTTTTCCATGGTGAGCAGACCAGAGCCTTTCCGACTCAGAAGAAAACAGCCTGGTACTGTGTGCCTTGATGTCTCTTTCCTCCTATCTCACCTTTAGTACCTACACCTCTCTTTCTCGTGCACAGGGTCTCAGAGGACAAAACAACGCACAGTTTCAGGAGCCAAAGCCCAGGCTAAGGTGCAATGCCCCTGAATAAAATGGCAGATGCCCTTGGCACCCATGGTGTGGGGTGAAGGGGAAATTACAGCCTCTCATTCTTCTCTCCTGTATAAGATGCCTTTGCATTCGGATTTCCAGACCGTAAGTGGATCTGTTACTACAGACACAAGCAAGCCCAGAGAAGAATAGAATGTTATGCTCTGGGGTGAAGCTTAGGTAAAATGCTCTCCCGAGTGAGCACTGTGGTCTCACTTGAGAATAATGTTTCCTATCATAGATTTTGTCCATCGGGGACAGCAGGGTAAGAACACAAGCACAGCTCCCAGCACCTTATCCCCTCCCTGCCTTCAGGGGCAAATGTGTCTTTCCTTTTTGTAGGGGTTAGATTCTGTGGTAGCTGAGCAATACTGTGGCGAAGGCTTCACAGAAGATGCTGTCAAAGCAGAAATCAGACCACAATGGAGCTGGGAGCCTCAGCCTTGTGGACTAAGCTTTCTTTTGTCATCCACGTCCCCTTTTCTTTCCTTGCCAAGACCTAAATGCATCCTCCTCTCAGGGATAAAGCCATTCATGGCCATCGCAGAAGCTGAAGAAGTGGTGGGTTGTTGCAGGGAGTGTGTACGGGTCAGGGGATTCCCCACAGTTCACCCTGGAGGGTCCCAGATCTGTTTATAAGTTTTTCATAGATGTTTATTCTCCAGATGATGTCTGGAATGTACAGCTACCAGGTCCAGGGTGAAGTAAACAATCTGCCTAATCCATCATTAGATTTAACCAGCAAAGAAACAAAGTTGCAGGAACTGTGGCTCTGCAGCCGTCTGGGCATGGTTCTGACTTCACACCTGTGATCAGTCTGGTACCTGTTTCCTCCAATCCACCATGTAATGTCCACTCCAGGAGGGGACCATGTAGTCACTGCAGGACAGGGGGAGCACATGCTCTGCACAGCTGCACTCCTGCATACCCGCTACCCCCACTGATGTGAACACCAAGGGCCCCATGAGTGAGCTTGGCAGAATCAGCGAGGTAGCTGCAATTTTGCAGGTGTCCCTACCCCTGCCTCTCCTATCTGATTGGTCCATAGTTTCTTTAGTGGAAACCCTGGTTCATTCATAGTCAAAAACCAGATACCTGACAAATGGCAGTTGGGAGGGGGAAAAAAAGATTCTCATTATCTTAGATACAATGTTCAACATCTTTTAAGGCGGGCTAGCAGTAGACATTCCATACAGCCGTGTGTAGGAGCTTAAATCTGAGTCCTGGAAAGTCCCCTTTTTATTGTATTGTGTTACATGGAGCAGAGCTCTGTGGCCCCTTTGTTAGCCAGTGTGAAGGCTCCTGACTGCTAATGTCCCTTCCCTCTTATTAAACTCCACCATATGATTCATAATCTCAGGGTTCTAGCACTCCTGGGGTCGCAGGTGGTCTTGCTCCAGGCAACCAAGAAGCCTGGGAGCCAGGCTATGCCTGGCAATCTCATTTCAGTTGCTCCTTCCTGAACTCAACAAGAAGAACAGGAATGTCACCGCTATTTATGTTTTATAAATGCTAATGCCACAGTATGTTGCCTGAGATGTAAAACAAATGCGTTTGCCAGTGATAACGCATTCATTTAATTTAGATGCTAAATACACAATGAATAATGCCATCAACAAGGCAGGATGGGGAAATGAGCCCATAATTCCTCACACTGTTGGAAGAGGGAGTCAGAGGGAAGAATTAAGGTTTCTTGCAGGATTAGCATGCTTGAGCAAAGCCGAAAGCCACCACTGTTTCCTCTGAGGGCCTCACTTGTTCCTATTAAAAGTGAACAACTTCAATTCAAGCCCGACCCCTGGGTCTTTTCTGAGACCACTGCTCTGTCTCCTGTTTTAGTATATGGGTGATATCCCTGTGCTTTCGTGTGGATTCCTAGATGCTTTGGAATACAGGAAGCTGTCAGTGGTCACCTGTCCAGCAGCTGTTGGAGATGAGAAGGCAGAAGGAACAGTCGTGAAACATTCATACATGGAAGTCAAAGGGCACTGGGGCAGTGTCCTTGTTGGAACATCATTACCAAGACCAACCTGAGGAGGAAACTTTATTTGGTTTACACTTTCAGGTTATAACCCAGCATCTGCGGGATGTCAGGATCTGGCTTGCTTCCTCTGGCTTGCTCAGCATGCTTATACAAAGCTCCTGGGACCACTTACCGGGGAGTGGCACCACCCACAGTGGGCTTGGCCTTCCTACATCAATTAGCAATCAAGAAAATGCCCCATAGTCTTGACCATAGGCACTCATCAAAATGAGACTCCCTCTGGTAGCTGTGGGGCATGTCAAGTTGACAGTGGAGAGGCGTAGCAATAAGCATACATTTTAGAAAAATTAAGTCTAGAAAATAGAGTAACTCTATCAGTGTATATATATCATATAAGATCAAGGTAATCAATCGTCACAGATGTCTTAGTCACTTTACCGGTTGTTCTGACCAAGTCACTAAAGGGCAGAAAGGCTTATTTGGTTCCCAGGTCCAGGGAGATATAGTCCATTATGGCTGTCAGTCATAATGGCAGGAATGCATTGCCAGTCAGGAACAGGAAGTGGGTCTGGGGTATAAAACCTGAAGTCCATCCTCAGTGACCTACTTCCTTTAGCAGGGCTCTACTTCCTGAAGGTTCCACAGTCTCCCTGTTATGAAATATAATTCTGAGAAGGGGTATCCTAGGCGGGCCCAAGCCAAAGTGCACCCTGAGAAATTATGCCATGCAACAGACCTGGTGTAAAAGAGGATTATTGGAGGCTGGTGAGATGGCTTAGTGGGTAAGAGCACTGACTGCTCTGCTGAAGGTCCTGAGTTCAAATCCCAGCAACCAAGTGGTGGCTCACAACCACCTGAAATGAGATCTGACACCCTCTTCTGGTGTGCCTGAAGACAGCTACAGTGTACCTAATTATAATAATAAATAAATCTTTGGGCTGGGGTGAGCGAGCAAGGGAACAGGGACTGAGCGAGCAGAGTTGACCAGAGCAAGCAGAAGTCCTAAAAACTTCAACTCCCAACAACCACATGAAGGCTCACAACCATCTGTACAGCTACAGTGTACTCATATACCTAAAATAAAATAAATAAATCTTTTTTTTTAAAGAGGTTTATTGGGGTAAGGGAGAGAGGTGTGATGTCCTGGGAAGGGGTAGAGGCAGACATGTGAACATGTGGATAGACAGATTGATGGGAGCAGAGTCATGAGGTCAGAGAAAAGGGGTGCAAGAGAGAAGAGGGGGGGTGCATGCTGAGAACCAGAGAGGGGACACCAAGAATGAAAGAGAGAAAGCTGGGGTTGTGAACAATCCTTTTACTTACTGCACATATCTGGAGCAGGTGATGACATCAACAATTGCCAGGTCCCTGGGGGCAGGTCAGCAGAGTCTTCTGTGTGCTAACAGTGCCATCTGCTGGGAACCAAGAATTCAAAAACAGGAGCCTGTGGGGGACATTTCACATTTGAACTACAGATGATTTTAATCAGCCTTCATCTGAAAGGATGTCTCTATGTGGAAGCACACACACTCCGCTCTGCCTTGCTTCTTCCCCCAGACAACCAGGCCATACGATTCCCAATTTGGCAACATTTCTGGGACTCCCACAGAAGGAAGGAGTAAGCCTGAGGCTGGAGGTGGAAGAAAAATATTCCTCTTCAGAAGCAACGAAAAGTGGCTCCTACGGAAGAGCTTCCTGGGTCCCTGACACCACTTACCATACAGATTGCTTCACATGGTGCATCAGGGCAGCTAACGAGATTGCTCCCGGCTTTGGGGAGTTGATTCTGTGGATTCTGGATGTCCCAGGTGGCCCTGAGGATCTGTTTCCAAAATAGGAGTCATCTCTCTTAGAAGGTGACTCAGTCTCTGAGGCCAAGTTCTGAGGGGCTACCCCAACATACAACTCTGGGAAGGTCAGCTCAATATACAACTCTGGGGTCACCCTGAGGCATAACTCTGAAGGAATCACACCAAGACATAGCTCTGGGGAGACACAGCTTTGAGGGACTGTCCCTCCTGGCTTGAATTTCTTTGTGTCCCCTGAGTGTCTCAGTGACCTTGGGCATGTCAAGGATCACAGTCAGAAGAGAGGTGGGTGATTAACCATTTGGGGAGAACTGGGAAGCATGACTACCCTAGATGGCTTCTTCAGGTCCTCTTGATGTCTGCAATAAGAGTCAGTTGAGCATTCTCCTAGCTCGGATCTACCCAAAGAGCCCAGTGAGGTACTGTGGGCTCCAGGTGGCCTGTCCTAACAGAGGCAGGCTATGTTAAACAGCCCCTCACAAAGATGTAGACCTTCAGGCTACAAGGGAGATTTCCCTGACTGTCAGCTCACCCTTCGATAGGATCTTCTCTTAAAACAAACAAACAAATGTCCTGAGAGCAACTCCAGCCAGTTACCTCAGTGAGGCCCGGCATCCACAACCATCCCAGGTGGGCACGGCAGGATTTCTGGAGCTGGCGCCATGCTGTACTGCTGTGCTGATGCCAACTGGGCTTCCAGTAGGTCAGTCCTGTGCTGTTGCCCATGTCAGCTGATGAGCGTGTTTCTCTGGCATTCCTGGAAATCCTCAACGCTAACACATAACTCTGTCTTTTCTTGCTTAATTAGCCCTCTTCATTGAACCGTAAAGCACGTTACATGTAGCGTCCATCAGAAGTGGCTGTGGGAAGAGAGGATGAGGCAAATGGGAATCTGAGGCCGATTATTTGGAGATCCAGCCAATATTAGAAGCAGAGACAATATGTGGGGTATAGTGGTGACAAACTAGTTTAAAATACCATCTCTGATAGGAAGTGGAGAGCGAGAAAAGGCCAGCCTCCTGGTAGAGGCCAATGGGAGGGTGTGACATGTGCAGAACCCTTGGGGCTAGGAGATGGAAAGGCGTGACATGTGCAGAAGTCATGGCTCAGCCAGTAGAGTGCTTGCCTTGCAAGTGTAATGACCTGAATTTATTTTCCAGGGACATATAATAATAATAATAATAATAATAATAATAATAATAATAATAATAATAATAATAGGATGTGGGTGTGGTGCTGCTCACCAATAATTTGGCAATGGTGAGATGGGCGAGACGAGAAGCAAAGATAAGGGGAGCTGCTGAGGCTTGAGGCAAGCTAGCTTTGTCTACTTGCCCAGGCCAATGAAAGAGCCTACGTCAATGGATAGAGGTTGTCCTCTGACTACCATATACGTGCATGTAGACACATGTGTGAGTATACACACACACACACACACACAAATGTCAGAACGTGTGTGGCCTGTCTACTTCCCGATGCTGAAGAGCCCGATGCAGAAAACAAAGATGACTCTCAACTAAAGGCAGGGTTGGTAGATGTACCCAAGATGGTCCCGCAGACCATCACCCCTAGTGTGTCCATCCCTGGCCCCTAATGTCCAAATTTCCATCCCAATATCCATATCCTAATCCCTAATGTCCACATCTAGACCTCCCGATGGCTATACCTCCATCACCTGTATCCAACACCCCTACACCCCTACCTAGTGCACCCTCAGTGATCTCTCCCCTTGAATGAAGACTGGATCTATTGACTTACTTCTAAGGCATGATATCTGGTAAGAGAGTGGGACAACATTGCCTGGCTTAGGTTATAAATCCACTGTGGTTTCTGTTTTGTTCCACTCTTGTCTTTGCTTATATGATTGACCTGGAACAAGCCCTGAGACCTGCCAGCCTTGTGGAGAGGCCCCTGTGACTAGACTCTATATCCTGACAACCATCATATCATCCTTGCCCAGGGAGCTGAGCTTCAGTGAGAAAATGGTGGGTTGGAAATAACCCTATCTCCTAACCAAATGAAGCCAGAGTTCAACAGATAGTGTAACTGAAACCTCATGTAAGGGTCGGAAGCATGCAGCTAGTCTATCCTTAGATTCATAGAAAAACTATGAGATGCTGAAATTAAACATGCCCTTTAAGCCACTAGTTTAGGATAATTTGCTACACCCTGAGTAACACAGAATTATAGGAACTCAGACATTTCTTTGACCATCCAGACTTCTTTGCGTGTTTTAGCATTAAGGAGTGTGTGTGTGGGGGGGTGACGACTAGAAATCAGAATTGGGATGTGTTTCTGCAGAATTTGAGGAGACAAAACAAGTCTCTTCTCTTTCCCTGCCTACTCTGGTGCTTTCCTGAGTGGTGGGCACCTGAGCCAACAGGCAGCCGGGAGAGAAGGGCAACTGTGAAGAGGAAAGACATTTATTCAGTGGCCACATTGGGAAGAGGAAGTAAAAGGTTCAGATACAACTTCATCATTGGGGTCCTGAAAGATGCTTAGCTTTAAATGCAGAAAGGTGTGCATTGCTAACCAGTGCTGGTCAAGTGTGATCCAGCCCGTCTCTGACCAACCTCCTCTCAGATCCGGTCTGCACAGCAGCCTAACAGGTTGTTAGAGCTGTGTAATATCTCTTCCTGGGAGGCAAGTCCCATTTTGGTTAGCAACAGGCTTCAGCCATATCTTTTCCCAACATGAAAATTGCTGGGAATTTTTCAATCCCTTGGGGGGCCATTGTCTTAACAGTCTCATAGCTGTAATGGGGGCACATGTGTCTCTCCTCAGAAAGCCTTTATGACGGTTACACTGTCACTATGCATAGCTTTCATTGGCTGCAATCCACCTCCATAAAGACCCCTCACAAGGCTTCTGCTCTGGCCTCTGCGTGAACCCTTGGGTGTGGTGAGGGCTCTGCACATCCCCTCCCTCCTCGGTATGTCTAAACACAGCCAGGCTGTCATTTTTTTTTTAACTTCATGAAGAAGAGGCCCCTGCCACATGGAGTATGCTTAGGAAAATCTGCAAGCCAACTGTGAATCCACAGGACATACACAGGATGTTTATGATAGCTTTACAGATCAGAAACCACAAGCAAGCACACCATGTGTCTGCACTCATGCATGTGCACACTGGGTGTTTATGGGCGTGCCTTTGTAATAAAGTGCCCAAGGCTTGCATGGAAGACACGGATACTTCCCGTGGTGTCCTAGCTAATAGCGTGACTTGTAAGTCCCCAGCCACCCACGGATGGATGCTTCAGTACTAGGATGTAGACTGTATTTAAGTGGCAGATGAATTTAGCATGGTGGGGATTGGTGCTACTGCATAGTGGGGAGGGGGGCAGGGAGGGATTTCCAAGTTGAATTTGACTCACAGACATTAATCCTTGCTTTACCACCTCTCCTGGCCTCAGTTAGCGTTTCTGAGTCTCAGCTTTCTTCATAAAGGAAAGTAAATATATCTGTTTTCTGAGTGTGACTGATGAGATTAAGTAGGAAATTAATGTGGCTGTTCTTTATAACTATTGAGCTCCTTTCTTAGGGTACTCCTCACGTGTCTACACAACATCTCTGCATTAAATGCTGGCACATAGCTATCAGGATGGAAGATGGACACTCAGCTGTTAACTGCACAGGGTATAGTCAGGTTGACTCTGAAGTCTCTTTTTTTTCATTTTGTGTGCATGTGTGTGTGTGTGTGTCTATGTGTGTGTGTTTGTGTCTGTGTTAGTTTGTGTGTGTATGTGTCTGTGTTAGTTTGTGTGTGTAAGTGTGTGTACATGCATGTACATGTGTGTGTGCATGCATGTACATGTGTGCAAGTGTGTGTGCATTGTGTGCACACGTGTGTTGTATGAGTGTATGCATGAGAATGTGTGTGTGTGATGTGTGTGTGCATACGTGTGTTGTATGGGTGTGTGCATGAGAGTGTCTGTGTGTGATGTATGTATGCATGTGAGGATGCCACAGGATATGTGGAGGTCACAGGACAGCCTGGAGTGTTGCTCTTCACTCTCCACCCAGTTTGGGGTCTGCTCTCTTTTGTTTCATTGCTGTGTGTGCCAGGCTAGCTGACCTTTGACCTTTCTAGAAGTCTCTTGTCTCTGCCTCCCATATATCCTTGACAGCACCAGGATTACAGGGGGACATTACCATCTCAGGCTTATGGGGATGCTGGATCTGAACCCAGGTCTGCATCCTCATACCTCATCCACCCTCCCATCTCCCTTGCCCAGTTCTGAAATCTCTATAGAAAGGCTGTACCCTGGCCCAGCCCAGAAGCAGGAAAGCTCCTGGGGCTGGTGCAGGCTGAGCTTAGGAGGAACTGCAAATGGGAAGAAGAGAACACCCTAAGCATGGGAAGCGGAAGCTGGATCCCAGACCCTCGCCCTCACCAGCACTGACACCAACAACACAACGGGGAAACTTCAAGCAGAAACCGTGGGAAGCTCTGCTACACACACAGCCACACTCAGTATTGACAACCCTCGCCACAAGTTTCTGTGCGGTCCACAATGGATCCACATGATCATAGCTCCATCTCTCCAAATCTCTGGTACACCTTAGAGTTCACGCCTAGCATTATATACTCTGGGGTGTGACAAATGTGTTGGTGTGTACCGCTGTGTCACGCAACCAGGTATCCCTCCCAAGACTGACTCCAGTAGGGGAGAGACAACCTCTGACGCTCACACAGAAGGTGGCAGAGAACAATTTGGGGAGCTGCCCTAACGCTGAGAAAGTGCATAGCTTCCTGTTAAAGGCGTTGAGGAGGGGATGGATGGGAGGGAGATTAGCAAGGGAGCTATGCTTCCCAAAGACTCCCAAGAGGTAGGCAAGGCATGAAGGTGAAGAGTGGCAGTCCCAGAGGGAGCTGGCTCTGCTCTAGGTAGAACTGCCTGAGTCTCTAGTGGGACAGCTCAAACTTCATTTCAGGAGTGGTCTCTGTGTCCATGCCCTGGCTTCCGGGATGTCTGTCTTGCCTGTGGTGACTTGGCACATGCGATCCCATCCTTGTACCCACAGTATGTCCTCCAGGCACACAAGGAGTGTGCAGCAAGCTCATTCCTCACATCTTCCACCGTCCTCCCCTCCCCCACCCCCAAGCCAAGGACAGTGGCTTTAGGAATGGTTTCCCTGCCTGTACTTAGGCCTGCACAGAAAGTGAGGAAGGTTGGCAAACTGTATCCAGAAGGAGGAGGAGGAGGGGTGGAGGAGGAAGAGGAAGAAGAGGAGCAACTGCAGCAAAAAGCAGCATTATGGCTCACACCCTTCCTCCCAGTACCTGGAAAGCTGAGGCAGGGGGATCCTGAGTTAGAGGCCAGCCTAAACCACTTGGGGAGACACCGTCTCAAAACAAAACAAACCTACAAATAAACACAACTAAGAGAAAAACAAGGAGAGAGAAGATTTAGTCAAGAAAGGTTAAGGAAAGATGAGCCCAGGACAGGAAACAGTTTCACCTCAAATTTCAGGTTCTGTAAGGAAAAGAACCTCCAACCTGAGCAGATTGCTGTTTGGCAATAAATAAAAAGCATCAGAACAATCCACAGAGTTATCAAAACTCTACACCTGTCTAAAGTCCCTATTCATCTCCAGAAAAAGAAATGTGTTTAGGAAATGTGCAAAACTTGGCTTTGGGGGAGAGGCTCGTGTTTGACAAGTGATTATGGAGCGTCGACGAATGTGAACAGCACAGAGCCTCCAATCTGCTCCTTATTAGTGTTCTTCAACTTGAGCCACTGCCAAGGGGCCTCCCCCCTTGTCCCTCCTCCTCCCTCCTTCCCCTCTTCCCTCCCTTCCTCCTCCTCCTGCCTCTTCCCTTCCCTTCCTCCCTCTTCCCTCCTCCCTCCTCCTCCCTCCTCCCAACTTCTCCCTTCCTCTTCTTTCTTTCTTTCTTTCTTTCTTTCTTTCTTTCTTTCTTTCTTTCTTTCTTTCTTTCTCCCTCCACCCTCTCCCTCCAATTCTCTCCCTTCCTCATCCCCCCTCCTACCATTCTCCTTCCTGCCTCCCTCCACTGGCAAAGAACCTTCCTTGCCCTTTTCCTCATCCCTCTTTCTCCCATCCTTCCTCCCTCCTCTCTCTCCCTCTTTCCCCCTTTCCTCCCTTCTAGTCTCTCCCCTCTTCACTCCTCTTTGCCTCTCCTCCCCCTCCTCTCCCCTCCTTTCATTATTTTTCCTTCTCTTTCTCTTTCTGCTTCTTCCTCACTTTCTCTCTTTTTAAAATTTCTGGTCATATAAATTTTTTCCAACATAATATTTTTATTTGTTAATTATTTAGGAATTTCTCATAATGTACTCAATCACACTCATTTCGCAGTCCTTCCAGGTCCACCCACCACCCTGTAACCGTAAAGGGTAAACCAGAAAAAAGGAAGAAGAAAAACCAAGTGTATTTTGTGTTGTTGTCCATATCTTCACTTGCACATGAACAAACTCCCAGTGGCCAGCTTCCTAAAAACAACTGAGTCTTTGCTCATCCACACCCCCACCCCTACCCCAACCTCAACCCCACCAGAAGCCATCAACTGTGAAGAGCTACACTGCAGCATCCCTATCACAATTTTAAGTGTTTTCTTCAATGGCTTCCTGTCTAGATTGTTTCTATTTGGGGGTGGGGCAGGTGAGAGGTTGTCACAGAAGTCTCTGTCTCTCATTCTCAACTGTGAGTCTGCAGACATCGATAGCGCTGGCAAAGGAGCTTCCTTGCCCTTTACAGTCAATGGCAGCACAGATCACGGACTTCACCATGGTCTCCAGTGACAATACAGACCACAGACATACACACAGCTCCCACCACAGCATGTACCACTGACCCTATTACAGCCCTCGAGAGCAACACAGGTCACGGACATCAAAATGGCCTCCGGTGGCAGCATCGACTACAGACCTCCACAAGAACCTGGAGCATCAACAGGCCCGGATGCTGCGTGGACCATGAACACCAGCATCTCCCCTGGGATACCACCCTGACCTCTGGGGGCATCACAAACTATGGAGGTCTTTCAAGGAGACCCATTCCAGAGGATGAGCCATTCTTAGACATTCTCTGTTGTGGTCCAGAGTCCAGACGATCATATGGCTGGGCCGTGTGTGTGATCAGGGGCAGAGCTTGCACCAGCTCCAAGCTGCTGCACACGATCCTGGGAGCCCTACTTGGCACCCACAGCCGTCTACACCTGCCCCACCCCAGTTCTTGCTCTGTAGATAGAGAGGAAGAGCTGGAGATAATACAGCAGTGAGGCTAAGTAGATAAGAGGAGCCTGTACAACCACCTGGGCTATGGGAAGGTCTGGGCTGCTGTCAAGGGCCATATCTGGGTCATGTGATCTACTGCAATGCAGCTGGGGTGTGTGCTGATGTCTGTGCCCCATGTTGCCACCAAAGGCCACTTAGATGTCGGTGGGTTAGGCTGCTATCTGAGACCATGGGGATATGGAGGGTCATGCTTCTACCAGGGCACATACTGGTGTGAGTAGCCTGCACAGCCACCTCAGGCTGTGGTGACATCTGGGTCCATTTTGGCTGTTGGGGGCCGTGTCTGAGTCCATGGTCCTATCACAGATGTGGTCTGTGTAGATGTCTGAGGCCTGTATTACCACCAAGTGCCATACAGATGTCCCTGGTCTAGGCGGCTGCCACTTAAGGTCATGTTGATGTCTAAGCACTGGGCTGACCTACGCCTGCCCCTCACTAGCAACCACATTCAGGAGAGCTGGCCCAGCCTCTCACGTGGGCAGCATAGGAGAGCTCACAGGCTACAGTACTGGGAGAACCACACACACACACACACACACACACACACACACACACACACACACACACACACACGTCACCTAGGCAGCACAGCAATGCATGCACAGAAGATGCTGGCCTTGGTGATGCAGGCACAGGAAATCCAGCAGGTTGACTAAGTCAGCCTCCATCCAGGCCCAGATCCAGGGCTCTGAGTTGGCCCACCCCAACATGTACCCCATCTATGATCTGCTGGAGTGTGTGAAGGGGCTGGTCCTACAGATCCAAAGCTGCAGGATTTCCATGACAACAGGATGTCAGAGAGGAGTCCCAGTGAGGATCCAGGACTGATGGTGTCACAGAATAAGAGGCCTTGACCCAGACCAATGACTCATTGCAAGGAACATTTGCAAGTAGAGCTATTTAGGCAAAAGTGTGTATTGTGAGACACACCTTGACACACTGAAGCTTCTACAGTGAGATTTATTTGTTTGGGGTTTTGTTTGTTTGTTTGTTTGCTTGCTTGCTTCTATATTTACTCTTGGGGCGGGTAGCAAGGGTGGAGGGCAGATATGAAGGGACAGGGAGATGAGTGGGTTTGGGGTGCATGCTATGAAATTCACAAAGAATCAATAAAAAGTTTAAAAACCATTCAACTTCTTATTTATCTACCTATCATCTATCATCTATTATTTATTTTATCTATCTATCTATCTATCTATCTATCTATCTATCTATTTGGCTCCCTGCCACAGCCATGTGTCTGTATGTGAGTACATGCACACAGAGGGGCCACCAAAGGGCACCAGGTGTCACCTCTATCACTCTCTGTACTGGCTGGTTGTGTATGCCAACTTGACACAAGCTGGAGTTATCACAGAGAGAGGAGCCCCCCTTGAGGAAATGCCTCCATGCGACCCAGCTATAAGGCATTTTCTCAATTAGTGATTAAGTGGGGAGGGCCCAGCCTACTGTGGGTGAGTCCACCCCTGGGCTGGTGGTCCTGGGTTCTGTAAGAAATCAGGTTGAGCAAGACACAGGAAGCAAGCCAGTAAGCAGCATCCCACCATGGCCTCTGCATCAGCTCCTGCCTCCAAGTTCCTGCCTACCTTGCTTGAGTTCTAGTCCTGACTTCCTTGGTGATGAACAGCAATGTGGAAGTGTAAACTGAATAAACCCTTTCCTCCTCAGCTTGCTTCTTGGTCATGATGTTTGTGCAGGAAAAGAAACCCTAAGACATTCTCCATCTGTCTCTTTGAGGCACGGTCTCTCCCTCAACCCCATGGCTTATATTTCCTCAGTTGTGCTGAAAGCCGGCATTCTCAAGAGGTCCTCCTGCCTCTGCTTGCTTTGGAGACTGGATTCCAGGCATACTCAGGTTGTTATGTGGGTGCTAGGATCCAAATTCAGTCCTCAAGATTGCATAGCAAACTCTATTAACTGCTCAGCCATCTCTCCAGTTCTCCAGCTTCACCCACCCCCGAGATTCCAAAGAGGATATAGAAGAGCTCCTGCACAGGGGTCAAGCCTTGAGGGAAAGCAGTCTCAAAGGAATTCTCATGAGAATGCAGCTTGGTCCAGCCTTGATTTCTTCTCTTTCCCCTTGCCACTTCATCACCAAAGCTCTTTTCTTCTACTCCTGAGGAGGTTTACAAAGGAGGCAAGACGTTTTAAAATCAAGGAAACCTCAAAGGAGACACACGTAGAAATGCGTGCTTTAAAGGTCAAGTGTACAGGACCTTGACCACCCAGGACTGAAGCTCAGGTGCTTTGATGGAAGCTCTCACCATGGGAATCTCTCTTCTCTGGGCTTCTGTTCACTTAACTAGAGAACTGACAGGCTTAGGAAACATGCCTCTATCTCATGTGGCTGTCATGGCACAAAATAAGAGAGTGTAACCATCACCCTTGGAGGAGAATTGGGGCTCACCATGTTGTTGAGGTAATCAAGCTGGCAAAAAGCCATGCCTCCTGTCTCTAACCACAGCACTGTCCCTGACACCCCATGCCAATATGAATGGACCCACTCTGAACTGTGAGCCAGATTCTGAATTCTGTGTATCTCCCTGGGGTATTCTCATGGGTTCAATATTTCTTTCTTCCCTCACATATGTCTGTGTACAACATGTGTGCACGGTGCCTATGGAGGCCAGAAGAGGGTACTGGGTTTCCCGATGGTTGTAAAACCACCGTGTGGATGATGGGAACTGAGCCCAGGCCTTCTGCAAGTACTCAACCTTAACTACTGTGCCACCCCTCCAGCCCTGGGCTTGATACTACTATATCTTTTTTTTTTTTTTGTGGACTTTTTTCTTTCTGTACTGGAGTTGGAACCCAGTGCTTTGCACATACTAGGCAAGCCACCAGCTGAGCCACACCCTAGGTCATTGTTTCTCTCTTTCTGTATCCCAAATTGAAATGTGTTTTCTACCTAAGTTCACTCGATGAAAAAGCTCCCACAGTATGCTTCCCCACAGAGAAGCATATTCTATTTATGTGGTCTGTGTCTTTGAGCAGCTGTGTCCTCAGACTGTCTGCTCATTAGGCTAGCAGATACATGTGTCTGTAACTCCTAACACCTCACTCATTAGTCACCGGTTCCAGAGTTCTAGGTATAATTTCAGTTATGTCTTAGCATGAAGGGAAAGAAGATACCAGCCACCAGTGTCTGTAAACATAATGGGACAGGGAGCTTCTCAGTACAATCAGCAACCAGGAAGGAGAACAAGGTCAATCATTATCATTATCATTATCATTCTCAACGAAGGGACAGGACCTCCAGCTGAACCTCACAGATTGTGACAATCATGGAGTCCTCAGTCCTCCCAATGTCCCAATGTCTTCATGGAGCCATGAGTGAGTGAGTGAGTATCCAGGCCAAGTGACAGAGGGAAGCACACAGAGGTAAGGAAGATGTCACAGTTGCAGCAAGCCAAGCCCTCGGAAGAAGCCAGAATCCAGGGTGCATGTGTGAAATGTGTTTTCTACCTAAAAACACATAGGATATTTAAAATATAGGATATTAAAAAAAAAAACCATCAAAGTCACAGAATAGTTCGCAACACAGTTTTCTACCTCATTTTCTCTGTGGAACCAGCAGGTGTTACAGTGCTGACCCCAGGCTGTGGGACCCTTGCTCGGGACTCTCTCTGCTGTGTTCCTTTCCTTCTGAGGATTTCTCACATCTCTGGGTGTGGGTGTGTGCCGCGACCCCAATCTCTGACCAGCAGAGAATGGGAATAACGACACACTCACGCCAAGGTAGGTTCTTCATCAACAGATCTCTCGCAGCAATCTCTGCTTCCTTTATTCAGGCAGTAACAGCCTCTCCCTCAGCAATCTCCTGCAGTGAACTCCTTTATCCCCGATCACCCTCAAGGAAGTTCAATATATACCCAGTCCTCTTACATCATCTCACTCCACTCATTGCTCTTCAATCAGCATCATCCCGCCCCTAGCACGAGTTGCACGCGTAGGCAGGACAACAGATCATTGGCTAACACTATGGTAAGGCTATATGACGTTTCAGATCATGCGGTAGGTGCGGATGACTCAGCTTGCAGTTTTCAGGAGTTTTAGTAAACAGGATGGGGTTACGAGGCTTAGCACTAAGCTGGGCGCCATCTTAGCTCAGTGTTTACGCCGACTTCCCACAGGTGTCGACTGGCTGGTACTGTGCAAGCTTTGCTTTGCTTGAAGCTATATCCTAACTTCCTTCTTTTCTTTCTTTCTTTCTTTCTTTCTTTCTTTCTTTCTTTCTTTCTTTCTTTCTTTCTTTCTTTCTTTCTACTCACATAGTACACAGCACAGCAGGATTGACATCAGTCCTTCATGCATCTTTGGCTACAGTGCCTCACAACACAAGGACAAATACAATGGGGGAGGGGGAGAATGTCACTCTGATGCCAAGTGAAGTTTCTTGCATGACAGCTTAACCCAAGACACCATCACCCATTCATTGGCAGCAGGAGAGCTTAATTTCCCTTTGAAGGATGGAACAAAGTCCAGTGCCTTCCTCTTGTATGCTTCTGGCTACTGTGCCCACCCCACAAGTCCACGACAAGGACCAGTGGTCTAAAGTGTTTGAATGTGAAATGTGTGTTTGAACATTTGGTCTTCACCTGGCAGTGCTGTTTGAGGAACACTGTGGAACCTTCTAGACTTGAAGACTAGCTGGTAGGTATAAGAGCACAGGCATTTGGCTTCTGAGCAATAGCCTGCTCCCACTTCCTGCCTGAGTGCTCCCACTTCCTGCCTGAGTGCTCCCACTTCCTGCCTGAGTGCTCCCACTCCCTATGTGAGTGCTCCCACTTCCTGTCTGATTAGCTCTTTGATGCATCCTGACTGCCAGCTGCTCCTTGCTGAATTCTGTTGGATGTTTGTTCACAACCACAAGAAAGTAATGCATGTCAGGTCTACTGGGGAAGCAGAACTTCATACCTAACGGTCCAGGCCTCCTGGGATGCAGTTCTCAGGAGGACAACTCATACCTCACCCCTGGGCCCTGGCCCAGGGATGGTAGCCCCATTGTGGGCACCACTATGCCACTGCAGGTGTCATTCCATTGACAGGCAGACCTTTCTCGGATGCCATGGCCTTGTGCCCAGGAGATAAAGATGCAAGCTGGACAGATTCAAGCCACCCTTTCTTCTTAAAATAAGCGATTCATTTTTCAGGGAGTGAGAGCTATTTTTAAGTGCATTTGCTCCTTGGCAGCTGTTTCCAAAATGGCTTCGCCGGTCTAAGAATCCGTGATTCATCTCTGGGCCGGGCAAGGGCTGGGGACATGGAAATTCCAGAGGGAGTTATAAATGTCACAGCGCATGCTGGAGGCTCCCCAGCCCCTCTGGGAAGCCAGAAAAGAGTGTCTGCAAATTCCACAGCCGGTGGGAAACAGAGCCAGCATTCAGCTGGGCGTGGGTCAAGTGCGCTTGCCTTGTCCAGTGTGGGAATCAGACAGCAGCAACCGAAGCCCCAGGGTCTTGGGATTGTCCCCAGTCTGTGGTCCACCAGGTCCCTGCAGCTGGGTTCTATCGTGTCCTTGTTTCCACATTTGATTTATTGCTTTTTTTTCTTTTTCTGAGGGAAATATTCTAGAAAACAGTAAAGTCATATTTGATATAAAATATTTCAATCAGACTATAGAAGAGGAGCGCTCGGGGCAGCTGTGTGGTCTTCACGTTCTGAGTCCACCGTCAATATAATTTTCCTGACTCTTAGAGAGACCTCCAGCCTTGGGCGTGATAGGTAAGCAAGTGCTCCACCACTAAGCTACATTCTGGCTCTACCTTACATCATTTTTCTCTTTAATTCTGTTCACATGTGTGTGCACATGAGTGTAGTTGCCTATGGAGACCAGAAGAGGGTGTTGGATTCCCTGGAGCTGGAACTACAGGTTACTGTCTGACCTTCAACACAATTTTCAAGTTCCTGCTGTTTGATTCCCACACTGGGCAAGGCCAGAGAACTTGATCCCTAATCAGCCAAAGCCAAGTCTCCTCCAGCTACGAAGCTTTCAGACACTCACTTGGGACTTCTCAGAGCGCTTAGCCAGCCCCAAGCACAAACTGTGGCCCTGGCAGGAGCCAGATACATGCTTTCTGGAAATGAGAAAGAAATTCATAATAAGTCAGGCTCAACAAGAAACTCCCTTCATCCTGCCTCTGTCTAGAAGACCTTTTCTATGTGTGTGTTTTACACAAGCAGCCCCTGCAGGAGTCCGAGATTCCATTAAAGCCAGTGTAAAGACTGCTTCTAGGACAGCCTTCCCAGCACCAGACACTGCGTACTGCGGGTTCCAGATGCTGGTCCCTTCTCAGAAAAGCCTCGGGTCAGAACCCTCAGGAGTGTGGAATTCCCAGCGGAGGAATTCCTGGCTTATTTTCTAGTTACTGTTTTAATCCTTTATTATAAAGTTTCTTAGAAAGCGCCAGGGCCTTCCTTTCAGGGAAATGAACAGAGTATAATATCTTTTTAAGGGGAAATTAAGAACTTCCCGTCTAAAATTAGAAGTATTTATCTAGGCCCATGGGTGGGAAATAAATCCAGAAATTGTGAATCTGGTTTGAGGCCCACAGGGCTCTTGAGATATCAACTTGAGGCTGGAAGAAAAGAGAGAGCTCCAGGAAATGAGGCTGTCAGATGCCAGGGATGAAGGGTCAGGTGATAATATAATGAGCTCGCACACTGGTCAGGCGCCTTCCAAATGAACAGAGCCCAGTGGAAAGTGGGCGGGGCACGGGAGCAGGGCAGGGTGCAGGGTGGGACTTGGAGGCCTCAGTTATCAGAAGCAGAAAACAGATCTTAGGGGAAAAGAGTGGAGTAGCCCATTCCCTGGGGTCATTCTGTGGCAATTTAGAGACGACCCCTTCTGCTTCTGTCTCTGGAGCAACTCTCAGTGTGTTGGGAAGTTAAACAGTTAAAAACAGTTGTGCTGAGTGACTCACCAGCATACAGATATGTGTACACGGGTGTACCTCTACATCTCTATGCACACACCACAGACGGGGACGCCGTGGAAAGTGACTAGAGAGATGATGTGACATGCCACATGCACAGGCTCCTTTATCTCACAGGGACAATCTCCAACCACTAACGAGAGTCTGCAAAGGAAATGGGTTCCAGGCCACAGCTAATGCTAACCTAGTGGGCCCGGGGAGCTGAGATCTGCAGAGGGCAGACTGTGCATGGGAAAGCGTTCGTCCCAAATCTGATGCTTTACGATTGCTATTTAAACTTTTAACAAGGAAGAGGCTTATGTTGCATCTGGAGAGGAGAGCCCAGGGACTCTTCCCACCTCCACAGAGTTTGTACATGCTCTTGGGGGGGGGGCGGGGAGGCTGGGCTGTGCTTTCTTTCCTGGCCTTGGCTCAGGAGGCTGAGGAGGACAGAACCAAACAACAGGCCCCTTGTTCTAGGCTGGAGTGGGGGGCAGAAGTGAGGTGGTGTAGGGAGGAATGACCACATCCTACTGGCCAAAGCAGGGACTGCCATCCCAGGCGAGGGCTAAAAACACCCCAGTGCAGCCATTAGACTTATCACAATAAGAACTCAGTGCACAGGCAAAAATAAGCACAGCCTGTCAGGGCCCTAGCATTTATAGACCCTCTGAAAAGTTCCCAGAATTCCAAACATCACACAATGGCAGAAACTCTCTGCAGCTGGCAAAACCACACCTCTGCTAGAGCATGAGGCACCTCACAGTCAGCTGCTGCGGTCAGTCCAAAGCAGCCCCATATCCCCACACCTGGGATTAAAATGAAACCACATTCTTATAATATTTCTGTGTTTTGAAAGAAACCAAAATTCCAGAGTTCTCACTACACTTTGAATGAGTTCTGTGGTCAGATGGCAACCCTATGTTTAGTTCTGTTGGGGAGGAGGTATATAAGTGTTCTGTCTGTGTATGTGTGTGGGTGTGAGTGTGTATGTGGGAAGTGTGTGCGTGGTACATGGGTGTGTATGTGTGGAAAGTGTGTGTGTGGTATATATGTGAGTGTGTATGTGGGAAATGTATGTGTGGTATGTGTGTGTGTGTGTGTGTATATGTGTGTGTGTGGTATATATATGTGTGTGTGTATATGTGTGTGTGTGGTATATATATGTGTGTGTGTGAGTGTGTATGTGGTAAGTGTGTGTGTGTGGCATGTGTGTGTGGTATATGTGTGAGTGTGTGTGGTATATGTGTGTGAGTGTGTATGTGGGAAGTGTGTGTATGTGGTATATGTGCGTGTGTGTGGTATATGTATATGTAGTATGTGTGTGTGGTATATGTGTATGTGGTATATGTGATTTATTTTATATGAATTCTATCTTAAAAGATAATCTTCTGAAACAAAAATATCATTCTCAACAGCCCATTTTAAAATTAACCATACATTTGTGTATATACAACCAATAAGAAGAAATCAGCACTGTCACAGCTAGTGAATGTCAACCTTGTCTACCTAGTGAATGTGGATGTGTTTGGTTATGTTTGGGAAATGTAATTTTCCTCCTGACACTGGAGATCCTAGTTAATAATTTGGATTTTCTGTTAACTCTCACTGTAATTCAGTCTGACAGCAGACATCTCAGCATATAATCTCTGTGTTCTATAATCTGTACGTCTGAGTTAGCAACCCATAAATACAGAAATAATTCCAAACAACTAACGGGACCAGGGAAATGCATCTGCCCTCTGTCCTGCCATATCTGGTGTCTCTTGTAAGTTGTTCATGTTTTCAGCTTCTTCTTTGTTCTCTTTCAACTCCATAGCATGAAAATGTGCTTGCTACATGCTAATTATCTATGGAGAAAGGCTTGTTGTCACCAGGTTATCAAGCAGCAGAGCAATGGGGCTAAAGAGGTAGCTCGGCAGGTAAAATGTTTGTTGCATTATAGGGGCTTGAATAGGAATGGCCCCATAGATTCAGGTGTTGAATGCTTGGCTATAGGAAATGGCACTATGAGGAAGTGTGGCCTTATTGGAGGAGGTGTGGCCTTATTGGAGGAGGTGTGGCCTTATTGAAGGAGGTGTGGCCTTGTTAGAGAAAGTATGTCACAGGGAAGTCAGAGCTTTGAGGTTATATATGCTCAAGCTAGGCTCAGTGTTGCACACAGACTCCTGCTGCCTTCAGATCAAGATGTAGAACTCTCAGCTCCTCCAGCACCTTGTTTGCCTGCACGCTGCCATGCTTCCCACCATGATGATAATGGACTGAACCTCTGAACCCGTAAGCCAGCCCCAATTAAATGTTGTCCTTTATAAGAGTTGTCATAGTCATGGTCATTCACAGCAAAGAAACCCTAAGACACTACACAGGCATGAGGAGCTGAGTTCTGATCTCTAGCTCCCAGAGAAAAGCTGAGGACATGCACCGCCCGCACTGGGAGGCAGATACAGGAAAATGCCTGGAGTTTCCTGCACAGCCCTCCAGGTGCACTGAGAGACTGTGTTAAAAAAAAAAAAAAAGGTGGAAAAGACTGTAGGAAATACTAGAGGGGGGGAGGAGGAAGAGGAAGAGGAAGAGGAGGAGGAGAGGATGCGCTGGGAGGCAGGGGCATGCCATTGAGTACTTAAGGATTTGACACTGTCTTCATTGCCTTTTCTGTTGCTGTGGTAAAATATTCCAATAAAGCAATTTAAAGAAGGAAAGGTTTCCTTGAGCTACAGTTCAAGGTTCAGTCTACTCTGTCAAGGAAGTCAAGGCACGAGGAGCTCTTAGCAGCTGGTCACATCACTTCTACAATCGGGGAGAAAAGATGGCAGAGCTCAGCTGGCTTTCCCCTCTTTATGCAGCCAGGACCCAAGGTCAAGGAAAGAGGACATCTCCTGCTTTCAGTGTGGCTGCCCTACCTCAGTTAACCCAATGAACAAAATCCCTCACAGGCATGGCCAAGTCATGCCTCAGGAGTTAGAGGTGTGTGTGTGTGTGTGTGTGTGTGTGTGTGTGTGTGTGTGTGTGATAGAGAGACAGACAGACAGACAAGGACTATAGCTCTGGGAAATGAGCTTCATATAAGAAAGAAGAGAGTGAGATGGGGGAGAGAGAAAGACAGTCAGACAGTCAGACAGACAGACAGACAGACAGAAGGACTATAGCCCTGGAAGATGAGCTACACACACAAAACAAGGTAGTCATTGACTCTACCAGGAAGGAGAGTGGGATACTGGAGAAGACCCCTTCTGAGCTGGGTTTAGGGAACATCTTATCATGGCTGGGAAGGGATTGCAATGTCTGAGGACACTTGGAAAGGCACTGTAGGGACAGAGCCCAGCTGTTCCAGAAACAAGCTCTGAGAGGATTCCACACTCACGGTCGTGAAGCACCCTTGAGTCTGCGGTGTTGATCTCCCTCTCTGCCTCCACGTCTCCACCTTCCCACGGCTTCCCCTGAGCCTGCTTGACCTGTGGCTGCCCCTATCTGCTCATGGTTTACAGATGGACAATAAACCACTCCCAGCATGCAACAGGAGAGGTTGGCAGAAAATTTTATTTTCTATTTTTTTTTTTATGACTCTCTAAGATATAAAGTCTCTCCCAGTGAGGTAGTATTATTCTTGGACAGTCCTCTATTTTTAAAATTTGGGCCAGCTCATGCCTTTTGCTTTGGAGTTAGGTCAACGAAGCTCCTCCCCAGCCGGTGTTATTTATAAAATCTGTCTGCACTGAACGTGCGCTGGGGCAGGATTTGTTTCTGGGGTTATCTTGTCACCGTGGACAAAACTCTGGTGTCCTGGCTCTTGATGTTGGTTGGTTTATTGGGTTTACAGCTAGATTTAGAAGCTAACTTTCTGGCCTTTCACCTTAGAATGTTTTTGTAACAGAAATCAGAGTGGAAAAAAAAAAAGACCAGAGAGAAAGTTTGAAAAAAAAAATGAAGCGGCAGTTCTTCTCAATATGCTTAGGCTGATATCAAATAAATTCACATTTTATGGAGTAGAATTCAATTATAAACAGGAACATCTCATCCATCTGTCCGAAGCCCTTCCAAAATGTAATTACACCACACTGCGCCTAATGGCTGGTGGTTGATCCAGATATTTGGCAAACAGGGTCACATCCTCCTGGGATGTCACAGCTCAACCACAGCTTCCTCCTCATTACTAGGACCAGTTTTATAGGAACAATTAGGGACAATTAGAAAACAAGCAGATCTTTCACTCAATAAACAGCTTCTGGCTTTGTAAGTTACATTAGCAATTGTGGCTGCCTCCAGCCAGCAGCCTAGAGGGCTGGAAAATTCCTTTCCTGGAGTAATAGGAAATAAATTCAGCACCGAGAAACGCAAAAAAAAAAAAAAAAAAAAAAAAAAAAAAAAAAAAAAAAAAAAAAAAAAAAAAAAAAAAAAAAAAAAAAAAAAAAAAAAGATTCAGAAGGGTCTTCTATGTCCAATGTGGGGAGTACTTCTGGTCATCTTCCACCTAGCTGAGTCTACAGAGGGAACCTCCAGGAATTCTGAAAGGCAAAGAAAGAAAGAGAGAAGAGAAGAGAAGAGAAGAGAAGAGAAGAGAAGAGAAGAGAAGAGAAGAGAAGAGAAGAGAAGAGAAGAGAAGAGAAGAGAAGAGCTTGCTTTTCTGGAAGAACGTGAATCTTGGAACTCATTAACCCGGAAACATCTTCCCTGATGCTCAAGGAGAGGGAAGTCCTGGACTACACGGCATGAATGTCAGGATTGTAGCAAAAGGTGATGTTTGCTTCCCCAACAAAAGAACTCTAATTTCTCTATTCACCGTCTGGAGCTCCTGTGTCTTCCCTCCTCAGAGAACTCTGGGCAGAGCACTTCCCCTTCCCAGGAAAACAGGATAACCATGCAATCCAGGCCCTACACACTCCACTCCTCAGCCCCCATAGCTGTCACCGTCTGCCCGACCTCTCAGGACTGAGTTCCGCTTCCTAGCACCTTTTTTTTTTTTTTAAATCAACAACTGACTATCTCCTTGGTGTCCTCCCATGTTCAGTGTCGTGTTCTGGGTCAGGGAGAAGCCTGGGCCAAGTTCAGCTCTTCTGAGGCCCCGCTGTCAAGCCAGGAGTCCTTGAGGACTCGGAATCGCTTCGCTCTTCATCAGCACAGCTCACATGGTGTGGAGCTCATTCTGTAGGCTTGCCTTTCTCACACCCCTGTCCCTCGGGATTTAAGCTCCTTTCCCATGATGCTCTGCAGCAGTCAGTGACTCACAGCTGGGGGTGGGGGTGGGGGTGGGGGGAAGCCGGGAGGGGCAGGGATTGCTTAGATGGCCAAAAGAAGATCAAGCCAATGTCTTCACGGGGTCCTCAGAGAACTTACTTCAGCTTCCCTTTCTCATCTTCCTCCTCCTTCACTGCTCCTCCCCCGGGGGGGGGGGGTGCTTACCACCAACTCCAGGAATAGTTGGTAATCACTGAAGGCCAAAGGCAACATTCACTCTCCTCCTCCTCAGAGATGCAGGAATGCTCACCCCTGTCCCCTGCAGGGAGATAGAGGGGTTCTAACCACAGTTGCTGGAGGCTCCAGCCTGGTGCTCTCCCCTCCTCTGAGGCTGATACTCTGAGTCACTGGTGTGAGGTAATAGCTCTGTCTAGCTGGCCCTGGGGCCACATCCCCTGCCCCCACCCCAGTATCACATTTCTTGTGCCCGGATTTGAACTTGGGCTTTGCTATTTCAGCCCATGTGGGACCCAGATGTAGATGTCTAGGGGGGACTTCTTTGTTTGTGTGTGGGGGGCACCTTGGGTGATGCCAGTGTGTTATTTATAAATGTCCTCCCCACTCTGTGATAAGGTGACTGAGAATAAGGCTAGAGAATTGGGACCAGAGCTTGTGAAGGAGTTGAACTGACCCAAGCTAAACAGTGAAGAAATGAGACCAGAAAGCAATGAGAGGGCTTGGCAAACGGTAGCCAAGGATACAAGGCCAGGGTGGGAAGGTCAGTGGCTGGTCAGCCATCTGCATGGCCAGCATGAATGGGAGGTGTCCAGGCCGCTGGAGACAGGAGAGGAAGCCCTCACTACAGCCAGTCACAGAATCCACCAGTCCTGATTTTAACAGCACTGACCACAGGAGCAGCCACGTGGTTCCTGGCGCTTCAGAGAACCCCTTTTATTCCTGAGGGTCTCCCCTGACTTCTCAGGCCACTCAGCCTGTCTGTGTCCTTTGACCCTTCTCCAAACCCGCCAAGGGCTCAGCAAGATCATGGGGCTCATAGAATGGTGCACAGCCACGGCTTTGTTGGCTGGCTTTTACAGAAGCTTGCCTGGAATTCAAGATTGGGTACCTTGGTTTCTAACCCTTTATATAGGGAGAGGGTTTCTCTATCTCCCTCACAACTCCAAACATCAAGCCCAAATGCTTATTTTATTTTGTGCATGTATATGTGTACAGGCATCCGTGGGTGTACACATTTTTACAGATACATGTGCATGTACAGGAGGGCACACATGTTTGCCCATATGCACATACATCTGTATGTGAATGCCTCTGTGTGCTTGGCCTGTGCTTTGTTGACAGTAGCTCCCGACCAGGCTCCCTTCATCCTCTGCCCTCCTGTCTGAACTGGATTCAGCAGCCAGTGTCATGCTTTTGAACATAATTCAAACCACGTTTGCTTCTGCTCAGAGCATTCCAGCAGCTCCTGGTTCATCTCAGAGTGTAAACAGAGCTCCTGAAACCTGGAGTTCTGCCTCATATGGCCTCCTGTCTTCTTCGCTGCCCAGTCTCCCTCACCCTGCTCTCTGACCTCTGACAGAGCATCTTCCTGCCTGCATCTGTCTGCAGTCTAGCCTGGGCCTCCACCCACTCAGCCCAGGCCAGTCCCCTCTATGGCCCCCACTATCGTATCTGCACAGCTTGCCCCTCACCTCCTCTATGACTTTACCTAACTGTTCCTTTGTCTCCAAGACCACTGAGACTGCCCTATTCAGAGTATATCTGCCCTCTCTCCCAACATCCCCAGATTCTCTTTGCAGTCTATTTACTTCTCAGGGCATCACTCCTAACCGTGTCAGTACCTCACTTAGGACAAGGGCTGTTTTGGGGAAGATAGAAAATCCAAGAAAGCAGAAGTCCTGGGTTGCTTTGCTCACTCCTAAATCCCAAGCCATTAGGCCAGTGCCACCCTAGTGCTATTTAACATACATTCTCAGAGTCAGTTAACTGCTGGTCATCATCATATGTAGGAACTATGGTTGGGTGGAATAGTTCCCTTGCCTTGAAACCACTGACATCTGTGATGGTTTGTATATGCTTGGCTTAGAAGGTGTGGCCCCGTTGGAGTAGGTGTGTCACTGTGGGTGTGGATTTTAAGACCCTCATCTTAGCTGCCTGGAAGCCAGTATTATGCTAGCAGCCTTCAGATGAAGATGTACAACTCTCAGCTCCTCCTGCACCATGCCTGCCTGGATGCTGCCCTGCTCCCACCTTGATGACAATGGACTGAACCTCTCTGGTCCTGTAAGCCAGCCCCAATTAAATGTTGTCCTTATAAGAATTGCCATAGTCATGGTGTCTGTTCACAGCAGTAAAACCCTAAAATAACATCCATTTCAAGGTCACATCTGTGTGGCCTTCCAAGTCAAGCCCATTCATTGGATTAAGCCTTCCACATAAGTATCCCTGAGATTCTGCATTGGGAAACAATTTAAAATCTTATAATTCATTCCCTCTCCGGCATTCTCTAGGGTGGGCAAGGTTCTTCTTTATAGCTAAGCCTTCAGAATGTCTGTAGCTAGCTCTCACTGGAGAGCCATTTTCTCCTAACTTAGACAGCCAGACATCAGGCTGGAGTACAGTCTACCTACACAGGCAGCTGGACGCCTTGACAAGGAAAATACAGAGACTGTATCAACATGCTGCCTTGGGAGGCCCTGAACTCATGACCCAGGAACACATGAGCACACAGGAATTGTTTCAAGCATCTTCCTCTATCAGACTATGCCCCACCCCCAGGCACACAGAGTCTTGGGCTGTGCTTGAACAGCACCCTGCCACTCACAGTGAGTGTCTCATAAATTATTCTTTCTGATGCCTGCAGAAGCCACAGGCTTGAGATTAGCCGGATGACATCATTGCCCAAAATCTGAGAAGGAAAAGGTCAATTTTCATCTGCTAAATGTCAGGCAAACAGCTTGATGTATTGCTTTTACCGACTTGCCCGGATCAATAGGTTGTTAAGTCATCTTGTTGACACTGATTTAATCAATGTCATTGGGCTGGAAGTGAAGAAGGCAGATTATAACCCCGATGTGCCAGTCCCCAGGCTTATTTGGGCCCTGTTCCTTAGCAGTTCCCCTCCATCCTCAATGGACCCTGTGGCAAGCACTCCTACACCCCCCCCCAGGCCCAGGGGAGACCACTGAGCTTCAGAAACTTACATGGCTCACCTTTCACCCAGATCACCCTAGTGATTAGTCCACACTGTGGCTAATTGCTTGAAAGAGCTTCCAGACAAGGCCCCACCCTGCCCGTGAAGGCCCATGGCCTTCTAGAAAAAGCAGAACAGGAAAGGCAGCTTTGAGAGACCCTGCATTATCAGCAGGCCACACTTAGAGCATATTTGCTTGGCTGTCCAGAAGTTTGCCATTGTTGCACAGGGACAAAAATGAGTCTGGAAGGCACATGCCAGGCTGCAGGGGACTTATTTCTTGGGGGTTTATGCTTTGAGGTGGTGGGGCTGGGGTTGGAAGAGCTGCGGGGTACCGGCCCAGCTGGTGTGCATTGAAAGATATTTATTTCTTTACCTCTGTCACACTCACTGACGCCCCTGGGCTTTAAACTTGAAAGGCTCCTCAAGGGGTAACCATCCTCTCAGAAGCCTGGACCCAAAGCTGCCTCCCACCTCCCCTCCCTCTGGTTCTCGGTGTCATGGCAGGGTGAGTGGATTATCTTTGCTCTCCACAGCTGTGGCCCCGTCCATGCAGCCAGAGGACAGTCTCAGCATTTAGCACCTGCCCCTCGTCATGCATCACACTCCCCAGTCCGGATGCTTGGCTGATCTGAGCAGAGTAAGCAAGCCGATTTCCGTTTTCCTCGTTCGCTATTTTTGTTTCAACAGGCTGAGAAGTCAGTTCCTCTTCCAGTGTCTCTGATGTCTCCCTTGATGAAGCAGGGCCAGCCATAAAGAAACTTAGGGGGCAACAAATCTGATTGATGGATACAGAGTTCAGGTGCCTTCATCTTCTTAGGATGAGGGGAGGCCACTGTATTTACACATGAGGCCAGTCGTGGAAGTCTGGCATGCCCACTGTGAGAAAGGCTGCTCTATGAGAAGTGTCTCAGCCTCCTCTGCAGGAAACCCCGCCACTGGACCCTGCTTAGTCAGATCCAAAGCTGAGGCCAGGGACGCCTGAGGATATGGTGGGCCTTGTGGCACTTGTGGGTGGGAGAGCTGGGTGCCAATGACTGACTAAAGGACCAAAGGTAACATTTCTGATTGGTGATTGGCAGTCACTAGGATGGCTGACTCACTTTCAAATCGAGATAAAAGTTTATCATTACTGTAAATGTTCTCTCTTTCAGCCTATTTTACAACATCATCTGCATTCACTTGCACTTGAGAGAGCTAGAAGCCAAGAGGTGGGACACAGAAGTTTTGAAACCCTGGGTCTTTTTCAAGGTCACCTTTGCCGGGACTTCATCTCAAAATCTGACACTGCCTGGGCGACTCTGGATGTGTCCACTCATCCCTGTGACTCAGTTTCCCTCTTTGTGGATGAACAGGATTAGCAGAGTTGAGTGGAGAGATGGGGGCTTGATTTAGTGTCACCATGGAAACAGACCTCTGAATTTCCTAGGTTAGGTTCAACCGAAAACATCTGTGGTTCTGCTTGATTTTGACACTTTTGCATGTTTCTTCTAAGAAGGATGAGAAGAGCGCGAGGGACAGAGCTGTGCTGATTAGCGACGTCCCCTTCTGGAGTCGGCAAACCACTTCAGTGTGCACAGAGGAGGGAGGTTGGAGTTAGGGAGTCTACAACACATGAAACGAGGATTGGTTTCGCCTTATAACACATGAAATGAGGATTGGTCTCTGATGCGTCTAAACGCTTCTTGTCAGAGGCACTGGAATCACATTCTGATGGTTTAAATATGTCTAGCAAAGGCTTCAGTATAGAAAACAAGAGAATACTTGAGTTACAAACCCCTGGACTGACGTTCCCAGATTCACTATGCCCACTCTCAGAGTCAGATTCCCAAGAGCTGGGTCTGCCCAGCTCCCCAGCTCCCCAGCTCCCCAGCTCCCCAGCTCCCCAGGCAGCTCAGAGAGCCAGGTGTTGGCTGCCCTGATACTGCCCACATCCTGGTCTGTCTGCTCCTTCCTTTTGGGGCGTCCCCAGTGTGGTTCTTACATACCTGTGGGGCTTTGTTCCTTTATAACCTAACCAGTGTTTCACACAGAGAGAGGGGTTGGCACGATGGTTAAGTTTTGTCTTCATTTTGACAGGATTTAGAATCGCCGTGCAAATACACCTCTGCTTTTTCTAGGTTAGAAACCCCGGTTTTGAAATTGAGATGAGAAGGGCCACCCTAAATGTAGGAGTAACCATCCTACAGGCTGGAGTCCAGACAGAACAGCAGGGAGATGGGAGATGGGTACCGGCGTCAGCCAGTTCTCTCTGCTTCCTGACTGCAGATGCTGTGAGCTGCCTTTCACTGGTGCTGTTAAGCCCTTTCCCCCATGATGCCTTGCACCCATGAGCTGTGAACGAAAACAATCTTTGTCTGTTAAGTTCCTTTTGTCTGTGTTTCATTGTAGCAATGAGAAAAAGTGATACAGCTATTCAGATTTTCTCTGCCTGGCCGCCTGGTCCTGAAGAGTAAGCCTGCCTAAAGTTTCGTGTGTGTGTGTGTGTGTGTGTGTGTGTGTGTGTGTGTGTGTGTGTGCAAGCATGGGAGCCATAGGTGGTTGTGAACTGCCTGGTGTAAGTTCTGGGATCTTAACTTGGTTTCTCAGCAAGAACAGCCAGCATCCTCACTGCTGAGCCTTCTCTCCAGCCCTTGCCACACATTATCTGATGGATGCTTCAAGCTTTATCTTCCTGGGACCCTACAAACCCTTTGTTTGCTTGCTTGCTCAATTGTTTTGGAATCTTTTGAGACAGGGTCTCACTATGTAGCCCTGGCAAGCCTGATCCTATTTCATCTTCCTACAGGTGTGGGCTCCTGTGCCTGACTCTCTCTATAGCTTGAATGAGACTGGACTTCTTTGCATGATTTTATGTTTGTCGCACTAAATAGCTTTACCTAGCATACTCACATTAAATACTTAAGAAAAAGCCTGTGCCCCAACAGGAGTCATGGCACAAGAGTGCTTTCCTTGCATGTGGGAAAAGTAAAGAAGCACTGTTTGAACTAGCACATTTGGCCTCTGGAGTCATACACAGACAAAACCACTAACAGTGTGGTACCTTGGTCAGCTTTGTGCCTTCATGGCTATTATCCACTCCCCTGCCTACCCTGCCCACTTACTTTGAGTGTAGTTACAGTTCTTATGTGGGATGACTTGAAGGGGGAAAAAATTAAAGGAATCTGTCAAATGGGGAAAATTAGAAGCATGTGGCTGTCTATAGGCACATAGCCAATACCCCAGGGCATGCAGTCTCATAGCTATGCATCTGGAGGATGGGCTATACTATGGCTCAGAAGCTCAGCATCTTTGCTTTGGGATAAAGGGCAAACCTTGATGTCATGACCTACCTATGTGCATGTCTTGGATAATTCTCCAAGCCCAGGCCTCTGCTGGAATCCCCAACAGTTAACCCCCTTGAGGATACCTGAGCATGACCTCCCTCTCGGTGGCTTCTGGAAGAATCAGCTTGAAAGGAGAGGAAAGGGGGGAGGGGGAATCTGTGTAGAAAGGCTTCCTAGGTGCTCTGGCATCCACAGACGCATCCTTGGCATCCCAGCACCCACCCTGGAACCATGGCACCAATGGCAGGCTCACTTCTCCATGTCACACTTCAGGACCAGATGCCTGATGACTAAGGATCACAAGATAATCCAAAAAGCCAAGAGTGAAAGAAGATTGCAACACCCAGAGAGACAGAGAGAATAGACAGGGGAAAATAGGTTAGTAAAAGGAGCAGGAAAAAATAACCCAAATAAACCAGGTATGAGAGTGCATAGCTCAAATCCCAGAGCCCAGGTGGTGAAGCAGGAGTGCACGCTCTCCATTTATAGGGCTTACTCAAAGCCAGCCTGGAATACATGAGACCTGTCAAAGCCAGCCTGGAATACACGAGACCTGTCAAAAAGCAAAACAAAAACAAAAAGAACAAAAATACATGACATTGCCAGGGATTTCATGAGTCACTATGTTTGGAAACGAGAGGAGGAGAAACGCAACCAGAGAACGAGAAAGCTTCACAGCTTGGTTTAAAATGACAGCCAGAAGAGAAAAGTGGGGAGCGAGGGTTGCGGAGATTGTCAACATAAGCCTCAGAATATAGGCTGGAATTATCCACAGTGAATGGAAGAAAAGATTCGGGGATGCAGGGATGACTCAATCCATCCTAGGGAAAGCTCCACAGAGACACAGCCAAGAACGCCAGATCCTTCCTCCAGCAACAAAATGCACAGGAAGTCCCTAAGCAGAAGAAGAAAGACACAACCCCCCCCCATGCCAGAGCTCACTGGTGAGCTCCTGGGACAGGAGAGTGGACATAAGACCCCAAAAACCCTATGGGAAGATGAAAATGAGCCAAAGTTAGCTGAATAAGGTCAGATAGTCATTGAGCACCACAGGTAGCCACTGACATCTAGCACTGTGTTGGGAAGAAGAGCCCAGCTATAGCGTAATTTCAGCAAGTTGGAGATAGCAGGGAACAGGGCCATTTGAGTGTCCTGCAGGCTGATAGCAGATGGTGCTGGAAATATTGAGATGTGTCTTTGACTTTGCAAACACCCTCCGAGGAGTGAGCAGAAGCTTAGCTTCAGGCCCAGAAATCAAGTGTCTGGGGGAGAGTCCCCCAGAATGGAGAGGGAACTCTAGTGTCTGTTACCTGCCTGTGGAGTATGTCTCACGCATAGCCCAAGATGCTGATTTGATGAGAAGGGCAGCCTTCCTTCATCCAGCCTTAGGGAATGATGCTAGAGAAGGCGAGAGCGAGGTAAGGCTGGGGGTGAGCAGCACAGTGCAGCTGTGAGTCACCCAGTGACATCATCCTGCAAGACCAAGCAGAGTTCAGGGCTTTCCGTTCTCAAACTCGCTCACGTAACTCACATTTACTGAGAGGCAACTGAATCAGTAGTGTCTTTAGTAAGAGAAATAAAGTGGAGAGCAAGACAAAATTTTCGTCAGGTAAAAGGAGAAATGTCAGGTGATTAGCTAAAGAATACAAGGAAAACATTAACTGAAATTCCAAAGTGGTGAAGCCCATGCCTGTGATTTCAGCACTCAGGAGGTGGAAGAAGGATTGTCAGAAATTTAATGTCATCTTCAGCTGTTGCATGAGTTTGAGACCGCTCTGGGATATTTGGGACTCAAAAATAAATAAGAGAATAAAAGATCTTTTTATAAAGTAGAGAGGGCTGGGGGGTGGCTCAGTGTCCAAGCACTGGCCTATCAAGTATGAGGTCCTGGGACAGATCTCCAGTACAGCTAATGCACATAGGGAGGGAAAGAAAAGGGAAAGGGGGGAGGGGAAGGGGAATGGGAGGGAAGGGGAGAGAAAGGGAAGGGAGGGAGGAAGAAAAAGGGGAAAAGGGAAAGAGGAGGAGAAGAAGGATGAGAAGGAGGAGAGGCCAGGCATGAGGAACTGGGCAATAAGAGGAACTGAGAATGTGGAGAACTCTAAGTGAGCAGGAATAAAGAGAAGAGCCACAGAAAAGATGAGGTGCAGGGATAAACACCAAGGAGACCATCAGGGCTCAATTTTGTGGCTTTAGGTCCTATCTGTCCCCAAGTGGCAGAAGCCACATTTCTTAATTCTCTTTGTATTCAAATTGAAATAGGACAGCCTGTCATTGTGACTCCCTCTCCCCACCAGAGATTTTCTTTGGAGCAAGAGCCTGCTGGACCACAGCATCTCCGTAATCCCTTCACATCCAGAGCATCTGGTAGCTGCCTTCCAATACTGAGTGCCATCTGACCCTAGACACGCCTCTCAATTAGTGGCAGAAATTACTGCACTTACGCAGTGACCCCAATGTGGCCTCTGCCCTTGCAGCCTCATGGACTATTCTTTTCAGATTTCAGTGTCAGAGGAAAAATAGTAATACCACCCAGCAGATAATACAAGCTCATGACAAGTACTAAATCCTCTCACTGAAGGAGCTTTAAGAAAGCGTCCTCTGGGGAAGAGGCGGGATCCCAGAGCTGAAACGTTTTGTGCGAGGATGCTGATACCAGAATCACAGCCTTGCTCCTAGCTCAGCAATTCCTACATGAGCTCTTCCACACACACAAGCCCCTCGGTGTGAAAAGCCCCTTTTGTTGGGCTTAACTATTTAATGCCATGTGGCCTGGGAAGGACACTGAGACCCATTAGGAGCTGGTATGTTCCCAAAGAGTAGCCAGATACCAAAATCATCTTTTAAATTCTGTCTCCAGTAGGAGTTTCTACCTCTGGGATGGGGAGATATAAAATCACAACTGACTTAGTTGATTAATTGAAATTAGAGTTATAATACATCACCCCAGGCTAGCAGCCACTCACACTTGTCTAGAATCCCAGCACTTGGGAAACTAAAGCAGGAGAATGGCCTGGAGTCTGAGGCCAGCCTGAGCTATGTAATTCCAGGCCAGCTTGAGATGTAGAGTGGGACTCTGTCTCAATAAAACAAATAAACAAATAAATAAAATAAAACAAAACAGAACACCAGGTCTAAGAAGAATGGCTTTTATATTGTGGATAGGGAAATGGGATGGAGGTGGGGAAAGCAAAAGGAATGGTGGCCTGTGAGGGCAAACCCTGAGTGTCTGCCCTCCCAGAATCCCATCTCTGGCTCTTCTGATTCAGTGGAGGTTCTATGGGGTAGGGAGCAGGTCACCTTCATGCACACACATACACTCAGGTATACACACATACACTAATGTGAGCACACACATACTCAAGCAAGTGCACATACATACACTCAGGTGCACACACATACTCAGGTGCACACACACACTCAGGTGCACACACATGCACTCAGATCTATACACACATACACTCAAGTCTATACACACATGATAAAATAAAAAAGACATTGTTTTTAAAGAGAAAAATCTAGACTCACAGAATGACAGAAAAGCCAAAATACAGCCACAATGATAGCATAATATTTGTTATGAAATAACATGGTATCTTAGTTTGGGTTTCTATCTCTCTGAAAAGGTACCCTGACCATGCCAACTCTTATAAAGGAAAAACATTTAACTGGGGACTGGTTTATAGCTGAGAAGTTTGGCCCATTGTCACCATGGCAGGAAGCATGGGAGCATGCAGTAAGACATAGTGCAAGAGAAGAAGCTGAAAGTTCTATATCTTGATCTGAAGGCAACCAGGAAGAGGTTCTCTTTCACACTTTCTTCACACAGGGCAGAGCTTGAACACTAGGAGACCTCAAAGCTTACACAGTGACAGACTTCCTCCAACAAAACCTACTTGAACAAAGCTATACCTCCTAATAGTGTTGCTCTCCATGGGCCTATGGGGGGCAATTACATTCAGACCACCACACATGGTCATACTGATGACAAAGCACCATGCCTGTTTAATTGGGAAAGATTTTTCTAGAAATCATTTTGGAATAACTTATGTATGTGTTGGGGATGGGGGGACATAGACAAGTACTTTCCAGAGATTCCAATGCTCTCTTCTGGCCTCCATGGGCACTGCACGTGTGTGGTGCACATACATACATGCAGTCAAAACACCCAAACCACAGGAAGGAGACCAAGTTCATTTATCTAGTTGATGCAGTACCTGTAAATATATTGAATTCCAATAAAATCTTAAAAGTTGAAAACTTGGTGTGATGGTTTGAATGAGCTCCCATATAGCCAGTCTTTCCTACTTTGTGGGCTCTTCTTTTCCTATCCTTTACCTCCCCAGTTTTACCCCCTAACATTAGATAGGAGAGAAACAAGGATAGATGGGAGAGAGCAATTAGGAAAATCCCTGAATCTAATTCCCTTCCTTTTGTTTTTTCATGGATCACAGCTATTAACAAACCCACAATCAACCTCCCTAATGACTGACGACCACTGAACCTTCCTTTTGACGACCACTGAACCTTCCTTTTGGAGCTCTAGCATTTCTATACCCTCTGAAAAGTTCCCAGAATTCCAAACATGGCACGATTGCAAAAATCATCTGCAGCTGGCAAAACCACACCTCTGCTAGAGCACAAGGCAAATCACAGTCAGCTGCTGTGGACAGTCCAAAGCAGCTCCATATCCCACACCTGGGATTAAAATGAAAACACATTCTTACAATATTTCTCTGTGTTTTTAAAAAGAAATCAAAACCCCAGAATTCTCACCACATTCATGAATGTTTGGTGTCCAGTTGGTAAAACTGTTTGGGAAGGATTAGGAGGTGTGGCCTTCTTGGAGGAGGGCTTTGAGGTTTCAAAAGCCCACACCATTCTCAGATCTCTCTCTTTCTCTCTCTCTCTCTCTCTCTCTCTCTCTCTCTCTGTCTCTCACCCCCCACTCCACCATAGTAGAATCTCCAGATGTGACTTCTCAGCTCCAGAGCTCTGCCTGCCTGCCTGCCCACTGCCCGCTGTCTGTCATGCTCCCTGACACAATAGTTGGCAGCTGTGAGCCCCAAATCAAACATTTTCTTATATAAGTTGTGATGGTTATGGTGTTTTTCCATGGCAATAAAAAAGTAACTTAGACCTTCGGTATCCCTCCCCTTCACAACCAGAAAGTAACAATTTAACAACTTATTAACAATTTAACCACAGCCTCATCTGATTCTCCTGACCAGCGACAACCACTGCTGTGATCACTATTCCAGCCTGCTCCGGACTGTCAGGCAGACAGGGTAGAGAGAGTTGATTCTTGTTTGCATGTGGCCATTATACTGGAAAGTTCGTTGGAAAATCACCTGGAAGCCCTCAAAAGTGCAGCGTTTTGGGGACACTTGTGATCCTCATACAGAAACCAGCCAGCAGAAACAGGACAGCCTGGTGGTCAGGCTTACAGACTAATGGAGCAGTACCATGAATAGCAAGTGAAGTTAGCAAACATGGAAACTATTCCATGCGTGTTAAGACTTGGGGGCTCTAAGGATACTAATATGTTCCACATGGTGGACTGGCTATCGGCAGAATTCTTTTATATGGACAGAGTTCAAGCATTATTGAACATCATCAGGAAAATCAACAGGAAAGAATATTAAAAGCATGCTAATGTTGGAGAAGACTGTTCAAAGGCAGAAGCCATTCAATGGCAAACACATTAACTATAATCATAACGGAAGTTTAGAAGCAGGGACCACACAGATCCCAGGCAGTGTTTGTTCCGGATGCTGAATCTTTATAGGTGGGGCGTAGCTAGTTATAAACTAGACTAGCAAGTTTGTCACCATTCATTGGGGGAACAAACTCAGTTAAGATTCTTTCCATACCATACTCTAGCAGAAGTTTGGATGTAAACATTTAAAAGTGGGGACCATGCCATCAAATGTGAATGAAATACTTAAAATTATTATTCATGCATAGAAGCAATTGAGGTGGGGGGTCCTGGGAGGAGAGGCAGAGGGGGTCCTGGGAGGAGAGGCAGAGGGGGTCCTGGGAGGAGAGGCAGAGGGGCTCCTGGGAGGAGAGGCAGAGGGGGTCCTGGGAGGAGAGGCAGAGGGAGACGTTCCGGTTTGTGTGATGATGACCTAGCTGATTGCTCATCAATTCCCAGATGAAAGCAAGGGGGAGGGTTCACCATGGAAAAGCTTCCTTTGAATAAGGTTTTAATTGAAGTATAATGTTCATCTAGATAGGTGCATGAATTCTAAGTGTGCGGCCATTAATCTCTCCTGAGCATAGATGTGACCTGTTTTCCAGCTCCTACCACACATGCTGGATTGTACATATTAACTTTTAAATGGAGCTGTATCCAAGTTCCCCGAAATAACAACTCTGATACTTAATCTTTTGTGAATAAATACTCAGGCCATAAGCTTTGGCTCTGTTCTCCATCTAACTCATATCTCAATAATCCAGTTTATTCTAGACTACGTCCTTCCATTGATTTAGTTACCTCTCCTCGGGTTTATGCATCTGTCTTATCCTTAGAGTTTAGGGCAAATCTGTCACCTGACTATTTCCCAGAATTCCTCATTCCTCTCTCTCTCTCTCTCTCTCTCTCTCTCTCTCTCTCTCTGTGTGTGTGTGTGTGTGTATCTCTGTCTCTCTCTCTCTCTGTCTCTCTCTCTGTCTGTCTGTCTCTGTGTGTGTGTGTGTGTGTGTCTGTCTGTCTCTCTCTCTGTGTCTCTCTCTGTCTCTATCTCTCTCTCTGTCTCTCTCTCTGTCTGTCTGACTCTGTGTGTCTGTCTGTCTGTCTGTCTCTCTGTGTCTCTCTCTGTGTCTCTCTCTGTCTCTGTCTCTCTCTCTGTCTCTGTGTGTGTGTCTGTCTGTCTCTCTGTGTCTCTGTCTCTGTCTCTCTCTCTCTCTCTCTCTCTCTCTGTCTCTCTGTCTGTCTGTCTGTCTGTCTCTCTCTCTGCTGGAAGTCTCACCTCCTATTTCCTGCCTCAGCTTATTGGCCATAGGCTTTCTGATTGATGGATGATGCTTCCATGCAGCACAAGAGATTCTCTTTACACTGGATTTGACTAATTCCAAGCATGGTGTAGACAGGGAGTCTTGTAGCATAAATCACCCTGCTCATTCAACAGTATGTCGGTGAATTTCCTCCATACTGCTGCATATCACTGCATTCTACCCTCAATGATTTTTGTCTTTTTATAGGACTTGAGAGTGAACCCAGGGCCCGGTGCACATAAGGCAAACAATCTCTCCTTTCCACTGTATTCCCGCCCCTACTTGCAGCTTTGATCCATCCAAAACAATGCAGGCACAAACACAGTTGTACCTGCCCTTTAGACTTCTGGTCACACTGTAGGATTACGAGTGATAAGAAAGGCAGGGTATGTGCTTAGGCCGATAGATGTGCCAAGAGTGACAGCCAGCCTTCCATGCTCTGAGCCGGTGTTTCTTGTTCCCTTAACCTTTCAGGGATGGGGTGGTGTTGTGATTGTCTGAGTTGATAATCATGTTGGTTGTTTGTAAATGTGTGAGGCTTTTCACTGCTGTGATAATTAATTACCCATGAGGAGCAGCGGAAAGGAAGGATTTTTCTTCAGACTTAGTTTCCGACAGTTCCATGCTTCTTGGCTGTGAGGGTTAAGCCGGCAGAGCTCACAGGGAACCGCTGTCATGAGTTCGGTGTGTTATCACTAGGCGAGTTCTTTCTTCATTTGACTCCCTGTTTCTCTTTGCATTGGAGCAAAGTGCTGGCAAAGGCCGGATATTCCAAAGGCCTAGCCCTACCCATTGTTTCTGGTGCCGGAAGAATAAATCAGTCACGTAGGTTAGAAAAAAAAACAATGCTTAAAGAAAGAATATATTTCAAGTGGAGAAAAGGGGGATAGGCAGAAGAAGAGGGTAGCCTGGCATTCAGAACTAAAAACTCAGAATAGAAACCTCAGAAAATGTAAGTGAATTGTTAAATACACAAAATAACTAACAGGGCATGGAAACCCTTTTCCGATCGCAGAATGCCTTGTATAAATCTAACGGAGCCTTCACATTTTCAAAGTGACTTCTGTGTATCCTTATGTACACAGTGCTTTGCATGAGTGGGCCAGGGGAAGCACCACATCTGAGGTGCTAGGCTCCCAAGTGCTAGGTGAACGATGCTGGCTGCCTCCTGACCATTAAACCAAAGGCGGGTGCTGTGCCTCCCAGGCCCTGTGCTTTGCCCCTTCCCCTGTGGTGTGCTGCTGAAGACAGAGCAGTGCATTGAAGGGTCCAGGGACAGAGGTCACAGCAGGCTGGGACATCTGGGACATGGAGTCACCTTAGCCCTCCTCTCCTCCTACCTAAACAGGGCCAGATAAATCCCCACACATATCTGTGGGTCATGTAAACATCCTGGGGTACATGAGTTTCCCAAGCCACACCTGCTGTGGACAGCTGGCTGGCTCTGAGGAGGGAGAGTCAGAATAGAGCAGAGCAGGTGCGAGCCACAGGAGAAGGTTGAAGGAGAACTGGGAAGGACAGCCAGGCTCAGATTGAAGAACAGAGCTCTCTGGGAACTGCAGCAGCAGCTTAGAGACAGTGCTAGAAGCTCAGTTACATTGTATCCTCCAGACTATGCAATCGCTAACTTGTAAGAACTGTGGCCCCCTGTGCTGGTCCCACGCAAGACTGGCCCAGCAGTAATCAGTCATGGAAGGCAAAGGGGCTCATCGACCTGACTCTTTGTGGCTGAGCTACTGGACTTTGGTAGATTCTGGAAGAGGGGAAATCGCTGTGTGTGTGAACTGTTGAGCCCGCTCACAGCACCGCAGACACATTACTAGACAGTCCCATGCTGTTGTGTTTTTATCTTAGTGGATATTTCTATGGGAGCAAAGCTTTGCTCAAGGTTAAATCCCAGCTCCTAAAACAAAGCCAGACTTGACCAATCAATGCTTATAGGATGGAAGAAACTGCATTAACTTTGAAAGGATGGAAGTTCATAACTTTAGCTGATGACAAGCAGTGCGGTGTCAGCATCACTGAGCCTAAGCCAGAAGGGTTTGTAAGTTAGACATTCCAGCCTGCAAGCTATTTTCAAATGTGGTAGTTAAATGTGCTTCCATGGAACTGGAATAACTATGTGAACAATCCTTGAATTTTGATGTGTTGGTGAGTGTACTCTGTGGGTGTATTTAGAGTTATATTTTTCATATTTTAGATAAGGTAACGTGTCGTGTGTGTGTGTGTGTGTGTGTGTGTGTCTGCTGGTTAGTTTTTGCCAACTTGACCAAGAACTCTCACACCTGGGAAGAAGAAATGTCAATTGAAGACTTGCCTCCCTCAGATTGACCTGCAGGCAGGCATGTCTGTTTCAGCTTCTGCCTCCAGGTCCCTACCATGGCTTCCCTGACAGACAATGGACTGTGCCTGTACGATACAATAACCCCATCCCACCCAAATTCCTCTTGGTCAGTGTTTTATCACAGCAACAGAAAGGCAAACTGGGACTCTCTAAAATGTGTCAAGACAGTCATGGTAATACACACCTGTAATCTCAGTTCTGGGCAAGCCAAGGGAGTTTGAGACTAGTCTGGGCCTATCACGAACAACAAAAAAAAAAAAACAGAGACATAACTCATGTATGGACTATGGTGACGTGGCTGTCTGTGCTGGACAAAGTTGGGGGCACTGTGTGAAGTTTAGGAAGGGTGTTAACTTCTTGTGACTATGACAGTCCAGCCAAGTTGAGTCCTGATGAGTGAGGCCCCCCACACTCTCCTGCCAAAGGCGCTATTCTTGAATTTGAGATCTACAGCCCTCGTCAGTAGGACAGAGGGGTCCCTGGTGGCTGTCCTGTTGGATCTATATAGTCAGAAAGCAGAGAGAGAGAGAGGAAGAGAGAGAGAGAAATGCTAATGGTCAGCTCACTTTCTCCTTTTCCCCCTTTTCATTTTTCATTCAGGCCAGGGCCGCAGACTTGTCTCTCCGTTTCAGTTAAACCTCTCTGGAAACACTTTCAGTCACACAACACAGGTGTATCTCCTGAGCATACCTAAATCCAGTCCATCACAGTTCAGATCAAGGATAATCAATAAAGTACAGGACAGAGTCTTATAGCACAGAGCCATATCTCTTTATCTGAGGCAGTTGAAAGTCCAGAGTAGAGAGCACAGAGGCCATGCACACAACTGTAATTCCCCGTGGCTCTGTTGGCCTTTGTATTGCCGTAACTCCAGCACTCAATACTTCATAGGAGCCTGATGAATGCTTATCAAACTGAAAAGCCTTCACCTTAGGTCTGATGGCAGCCCCTTTCTATACTCAGGCTTTACTGTGGGTGCTGCGTGATTCACAGCAAATCTAACTTTGCTTGAGCTCTGCTCACCTGTGGGGAGGAATTCTTCTTCCCCCAAGTTCCTCATTTCTCATTGTAGCCTCTTAAAATGTATTCTAGTTTCAGGAGAAGCCAGAGTTGATTGCAGGAAACTATAAAGAATCCACTTCTTTGCTTGTTTTCCTTTCCGGGCACTCTTGATGAAGGAGCCTGACTTAGCTACATGTATATCAGGATTCCAAGTGGATGGCACAGTTGTGAACAGAGGCCACGAGACAGCAGATAGACCACTGAGAAACTGAGTGATTCAGAACACCTCAAGCAGAGAGCCAGAGATGGTGTGAACTCAGATGATGAACAGCAGCCATCAGAATGTCTTCTGTAGCAAAGGGGTTTGAGTCTTATATTCTGGCCATTGATTTAGAAAGATGACTATATATATACACACACACACACACACACACACATATATATATATATATATATATATATATATATATATATATATATATATTCCTTGATGGATGCCTAGGTTGATACCATAACTTGGCTATTTCAAGTGGCCAGTAGTCCTGGGAATCATATAAAATTTCTTTCAAGTACAACATGTACTTTGAGTACATTTATTTATCTCTATATAAATGCAGCTGGTTTATAGACCTGTATAAAGTCACCAAAAAAAAGTGCGGTGTCCACCTTTCAAAGTCTGACTTGGTTTTTTTTAAAGACTTATTTATTTATTTTATGTATATGAGTACACTATAGCTGTACAGATGGTTGTGAGCCATCATGTGGTTGCTGGGATTTGAACTCAGGACTTTGGAAGAGCAGTCAGTGCTCTTAACCACTGAGCCATCTCTCCAGCCCAGAGTCTGACTTCTTTATCTTATTATGATCTCCATTACAATCAATCCCAGAAAATAGCACAACTATGTTCTTCTTTATGGGTAAATAACACTTAGCTGTCTGCAGGGTGTGGTTGTGAATGTCTGTAACACCAGCATGGGAGGGACACATAAACACAAGTTCAAAGCCAGCCACAGTTACGTAGTGAGACCCTGTCTTAAACATAAAACACAACTTCACCGTGTGCATGTGTGTGGTTGCATGTGAGAATGCATTTGTCTGTTTCATAATTTTGCTACTGCAAATAGTGTTGCAAGAAAGATGATTCTGACTGTGAACTCAATGTGCAAGAAATTAGAAGCAGAGAAATCCTTAAATTCCCATGGATGGTAAGAATCTGAAGTAGCCTTTGTCAGAGGGGATACAAGCTCTGATCCGGGCATTCTGAGAGCAGCAGAACTGGAAGGCTGCCCACGGCATCAGGAAGAGGAGGGAGCAGTGGGCAGAGTGAGAGCGCCCAGCAACAACAAGGCAGAAATAACAGTGGAAGGGGGTGTACAGAGCCATCCCCGGTCAGCAGGGGCTGGACAGAAGGACAGAAAGCCCTTGATCTTGCTAGGCATGGAGCAGCCAGATGCTACTGCTTAGGGTGAAGCTCTTGAAGGTGGCCATTGACCCACCCTGGGGACACCCAGCTCCTAGAGCCAGGAACAGCCACCCTTCTGCTCAGCCTTAGCAGTTAAAATCTTCCTTGGCAAAACAGACATAGAGCCACACCCTTAGCATTGCTGACCCCTTTGCTTTGGGAATGATGGTAAGACAGATGAAGCACGGTGGGCTGGTACAACTGACCTCAGCTCATTTCTAACACCATGGTTAACTTGTCCCTTGAACATTCTGGGGACGTTTTCCTGTGTCCATCCCCTTAGCAAGTAGCAGGCCTAGGACACAGCAGGGTACAGTCACCAGACTATACCATAGTCCCCAGGGTCAGACTGAGTCAGGTATGAACAGGTGCAATGCGGTAAGCCTGATTTAGAGCTGGTACCTCTGTGGTGCCACCTAGGGAAGAGAAGGCTGACTTGGGGAGGGGTGGGGAGAGACTGAGGCCACACTAAGTCACTCACACTGGTCCCATCACCATCAGCTCCTACTGAGCTCTGCCTTCCCATACCATGGATTAACATATGACAACCGTGGAGAATTTGAAAATCACGGTCATTAATTAGGTCTCTGGCTGGTCTTAAGCATCTCTGAGCACCACTCTTCACTTTGTTATGCTGACAAAAAAATTGAGTCTCTCTCCCCTCGGTCACAATGAGTTCCCTCTCTCCTTTAAGCAGGAAACATTTTCTCAAGTTACTGAAAGGCCCCCCAAAACAGGAAAAACACAGAGACGCACTCAATAAACACTTTACTTCCACAGACACCGTTGGGGGCCAGCCAAAGTGTGTGCTTGGGTGCTATGTACAGTTTTCTTTTAAACAGTGTCGGAGGGTTGGGTGGAATTTTAATACTGGATATATCACTCAATCTCATAGTAAAATGGCCCCATGGACAGACAGAAGGACTGAAGGCCTTGCCACCATCGACACCTGAGGTCAGTGGCATTTGGCTGGTTGCCTCTTTGGTATTTTACAAGCACTGTGTGTTGTCCAGCGTGCCCACACTTCTGGGCTGTCAAACACTCCTCTCTGCATAGGCTGGACATTCACTAGTAATGTTTGCTTCTGCCTCCTTTCTATAGTTAACTTTTATTATATGCTTATTTATTTAATGGGGGGTGCTCATATATACCACAGCCCATGGGGGAGTCAGTCTTTGGCTCTGACATGTGGATCCTGGCTATTTAACTCAGATCATCAGACTTGGCAGCAGGTGCCTTTACCCACTGAGCCATCCGTTGCCCCCACCTCCCAGTCATTAAAACTCTCCTCACACTGGATTGGCCAAATCCAAACGCATTTCTCTGGCCTCGCTGGACATCACATGACACCTGCCATTGAAGAACCTGCTGTTCTTCTCTCTCGCAGGCTACGTGCCCTTTGTCTCCCTCCTTCTCTCTCGCAGGTTACGTGCCCTTTGACACCTGCCGTTGACCATGTTCTTCTCTCTCGCAGGTTACGTGCCCTTTGCCCTTTGCCTCCCTCCTTGTCCTTGCTCACCAGCTCCTCTTGTACTTTGAGAGCATACGCTGCCTTATTGTTATCTTCAGGGATTTGAAGGGAGGTGTGTATGTGTGTGCACATACATGCAAGTGTGTGCGTGTGTGCATGTGTGCGTGTGTTCATGTGTACATGGAGGCCCCATACACTGAACAGGAAGACTAAGCCACCTGCCCAGCAAGCTCCAATGATCCGACTTTGTCCTACCTCTCTTGACTCCAGAATTAGAGGTGTGTGTCGTCACACCCGGCTTTTTATGTCAACACTAAGGGACCAAACTCAGGCCTTCAACTTACTTTACCACCTGGACTATCATCCCAGCTTTCACCTTCAGGTCTTAAAAAATGGGACCTCAAACATCATGAAAAGCCTTTTCCCAAAGTGTGTTTTATTATTTTTCTCTCCAGGTCTTCCTACTCATACACCCGAGGAATCTGTGCTGGTTCAGGCAGCATCTACTGTTTCATCAAGACAAAGATAAAGCCTGGGGTGTTGCTACAGACTCAGGGACAGCTGAGATAGGTCTATGCCCCTACATCCACAACTGCATGGAAATCCCAGGACTTATGGTCCTGCAGGAGCTGACACCTGCTGTAGGGCACGCAGATGGGCTTTCCAGCCATTGTGAGCCCCCACCCCACCCGACTCCTGAGCCCTGTGTACAGGACCAACCACTCTGTCCTCTTCCTTTACAGAAGATGGGGCAAATAATGAGGAAATAAAAAGCCAAATTTTCAAATGCAGAATATTTTTTAAAAAAATTAGGAACGGCAGTCATTGAGTTTGGGTGGAGTTGAAAGGGAAAACGTGACACAGAGGGCTGCTGTTGAAATGCATTGTGGGGACCCACAGGGACCTGAATCAGCAACCCCATCAGATGCAGGGGCAAGTCTCAGTTCAAGGCCATGGAAACCCACCCCCCTACACACACACACACACACACACACACACACACACACACACACACACACACCATGAGGCACTCATTGCTGCACTGACTCTAACAGCAACGTATTGGGGAATTTCAATGTCAGCTACATGAGAACACCTAAGATTCCAGATCAAGTTGGAGACGTTGTGTACAATACAAACAATAACAGCAGCAGCACTCCCACAACAATCTGAAGATACACACACCAAAAGGAAGGAAAACCATGTTGTCAGGGACACAGCACAACTCAATGGGTGGACAGAGTGCTTGCTGAGCCTGTGTGATGCTTTAGGGTGCACCCCCAGCCCCACGTGAAGCCTGAGAGTGGTGGTGTACACCTGAGAGAGGCCAGATGATCAGAAGTTCAAGGTCATCCTCAGATACATAATAAATTCAAGGCCAGCCTGGGAGACATGAGATTGTGTCTCAAACAAACAAAATATATTGTCACAGCTCTGTGAATATTCATTTTTGTGTGTATATCTTCTATATATACTATATATAACATATATTATATATAATCTTTGTAAATAATAATTCATAACCGACTTGCTCAGAGTAAGCTTGATGTCTGTGGGTATCTATCTCTCCATGTCTTAAGGACAGGGTTTTTCTGACTTGTTGGCAACTAAATATATAAACACGGATGTTATTTTACAATGTAACTTTATTGCAAGTACTTGGGTTTGTCTAAGCAAACATACAAGCATTTAATTGCCCTCTCACAGGCTGGTGAGATGGACCAGTCTGACCTCTCCTATCACCTAAGCTCCAGAATACCGAATGACCTCAGGGAGCATCTCGGCTTGGGTATCAGTTTTTATTTCACACAGAGCAGAACACTTAATAAAGCAATAACTTATATGACAAAAATCAAAGATCAAATAAAGCAGTGCTATTAAAACTAAAGGTCAGTTATGTACACAGGAGCGAGCTGACCAACATGTATAGGGTTGCTGTTAACCACAGCACATGAACATGTATATACATATATATGTCGATGATGTTGCCCATAGTAAACATATTCTGAGAAATACCAGTTACATAGAAAGTTTCCAGAGAACCCACCCTGTATGAGGCGTAATGGCACCCCTAGAATGATCTTTAGGGTGACTGAGAAAGGCTGGGCCAGGACAGTGGATAGAGCTTAGGGATTCTAAAACCAACCAGAGCCCAGGCTTCACAGTACATTTTGCTAGAGTGAGGGGACCCAGAGATCGGTGACGCTGCTCTCAGGCAGAATTCACAGGGCAGTCATGGGTTTTAGCTGGTGAATGAGTTTCACAGGTCAAAGTGCAAAGAGGACATCAAAGGCACTTTAGAAAGGACATTGATTAGGAACAGCTGCCCATGGGGGTCAGGATTCCCCATGACCCCCCTTTGAACCAACTCTGAGCCTTAGGAAGAGGGCTTGGCCATCCTGAGGCCTGTGATCACTCTCCTCTGTGGATCACTCTCCTCTGTGTGGATCACTCTCCTCTGTGTGGAGCATTCTCCTCTCTGTAGAGCACTCTCCTCTGTGTGGAGCACTCTCCTCTGTGTGGAGCACTCTCATATCTGTGGATCACTCTCCTCTCTGTAGAGCACTCTCCTCTGTGTGGAGCACTCTCCTCTGTGTGGAGCACTCTCCTCTGTGTGGAGCATTCTCCTCAGGCAGAGCTGTAATTGAAGGACTGGCTGTGAAAGGCTCAGTGTGGTGCCAACCCACAAGTGTTCCTGGGGTGGGAGGCAGCCTCATCACCAAGCAGGACTAGAATCAATTGTGACATATTAACCTGATTCGGGGACTGATTAATACTGTAAAGTTTCAGGAACTAGACCTGGTGATAATGAGGTAATGAAGATTTTCAAGCTGGCGCCCCCTACTCTGCCACCCTTGCAGAACATCACAGTGACAGACAGATTATGAAATCAGCCCTTCAACATATGAATGGATAGGGATAATAGAGCATATTTATAAGGTACACATGTGTGCTGTTGTCATAAACAAGACTGACATTGTGTCCCCCTTTCAACACATACCTTTGCTGTGGGCTTGGTCCTCTCATAACAGTCTAAACTCAGGCCCTGACATCCCTGGGGCATTTTTATGTGGCCCTATAAAAACCTGTCCTGTCCTATAGTTGGGGATCCACAAGTCCTGGATCTCCTAGGGCCCAAGTGGCTAATGAGAGGAAGGTTGTCATGAGACACCAGCCTTCAACATTGAACCTGGATGGCACTCCAAGGCCAGAGAATGACAGGAGATGTGGGACAACTCATGACTGAAGTGCCATTCAACCAACCAGACACTGGGCACTCTCAGCTGTCCCTCCCCCTGAGACTCCTAGGGACTGCTCACCTCCTTAAGCTTTTGAATGCTTCATGACCTCACCAAGAGCTACAGTAGTGTCAGAATAACATCAAACACTCAGGCTGGCAGTGACAGTCAGGTGACGACTCATACCTGGAAGGTTCCCTTTGAAGGTGTCAGGGTTAGGAAGGTTCTTGGCAACAGGGGGGTGCTTCACTAAAACCACACCAAAGATTTGGGGGCTCCAGGTACCATGTGACTGCTTCAACAGACTTTTAGAGGCACGATTATAAATGGCTCAGGGGTTTGTTTCATTATCGAAACATCAAGTCTAGAAACAAACTAACCGTACTTCTTATTCAAATATACAAAATGTGTCCTTGGAATTGTTCAGGTAACGCCTCAGGAAGTCAGTGAGCAGGCTTCTCTTCAACTAAGTGACCCTCACTTAGAGAATCCCCCGGCGCCTTCCAGAGACAGAAGGATGGTTCGGAAGGGTTAAAAGCTGGATCCATGGACCCAGAGGGAGGTAAGAGTGTGTCATTCCCACACATACAAACCAAGCAGAGCGCCTTAGAGAGGTCTTCCCGGGCAGACACGTCAGACTATGCTGAGCTCAATGGGAGAATGTTGGGGGCTTGGTTTCTAAGATACAGGCGCACTGGAGTCATCCCAGAGGGTGCAGCATAATGTCCCCACAAGACTGAGGAATGAATAGCTTCTCATGAAGAAATCTAAAGTCCATCAGGCTTGGGGATGTTGGGGCTTGATGGAAGCTGGTGGACTTTATCATACAGGCCCTCTTACAGGGTGGTTAGCTGGGCTGACTCCCAAGCAGGAGTGATGTATGATACCAGGGTCTCCTGTGGTAATTCACTGTCATTATCAACTTGACTGGGCTCAGGGTCATCTAAAAGGCAAAACTTCAAGTATGTCCATAAGGGTGTTTCTGAAGACCCTTGACTGAGGGAAACCCACTGCAAATGTGGACAGTGGCATCACATGGGCTGAGACTTTATACTGAACGGAAAGGGGGAAGATATTGAAGTTGCCTCGATCTCTCTGCTTCCTGTACACGGTGTGAACAACTGCCTCACGGTCCTGCCACCATGCGTTTCCTACTGTGATAGACTGTAGCCTCAAACCAGGAGTTCAAATAAACCCACATTCCATCCTTCCTCCCTCCTCCCTCCTCCCTCCTCCCTCCTCCCTCCCTTTCTTCCTTCTTTCCTTTCTTCTATACTTCCTACCAAATTGCTTTTGCCAGGTAGTTTTTCACAGCAACAGAAAACTACCTGACATACTTTCTCTTCAGCCTGCTTGAACAACCTGCCTGCAGTTCCTCATCAGGCTGAACCCAGGGAGCAATCCACAGGAACCTGCTGCTCACCGTTATGGAGCAGTGAGCTGCCTGTCTGAGTCCACATCGCCTCCATGAATAGACACTGCTCTTTAGGTTCCACGACGTAATTCCATGGAGAGGCTCAACTGTGTCCCTTGTCTCCTCCTGCACCCATGCCTCTCCTCACATTCAAGCCTCCCACCACATTGGCTGGAATCTCAGAATGACCTGATGCAGCAGCAGGCACTGGTGGTGGTGGTGGTGGTGGTGGTGGTGGTGGCGGCGGTTCTGAGCTACAGCCATTGCCTTGGAACATAAAGGCTGTCCCTGCTGAGGCACCCTGTAGACATCTCCTGAGACTGAGCAGAGCCCCCAGAGGAATCAGCCTGGGGAGCTGAGGACCTGCACAGACTCTGAGGTTTGTGGGCTCCTGGCATTGGAGTGTCCGTAGAAAGACCCTGGCAGGTACAGTGGCCATCTCAGGTTTGGTTTCAAATGGAGAAAGATCAGGCTGAAGGAGAAAGAAAAAAAAAAAGTAGTAAGAAAAGAGGCAAATCCCAGGAGAGTTCACCCAGCTGGAAGAGTTTGTCTAGTAGGGTCCAAGATGGAATGACAACCAGCTCCTGTGCTAGACGCTCCCATCATGACATGGGACAGGGACCTCTGGTGACAATGGGACATAAGTATTAATAAGTATTAAGTCACTTCCTATATGTGATAAAGCACGGGACACCCTTCCCACTGGAGCACAGCAAGGCTCTGTGTTGTAGAATTGGTCCAGGCATGTGTGTGGATTCAGGGGAGTGGCTGTGCCAGAGTAATCTGCTGATGTGGTGGTCCATCTCCATCTTCCCAGCTCTATGCCGACAACATGTGGTCTATCTCCATCCCAGCCCCCACTCCACCCTGATGCCATGTGGCCTCCCCTCCCCCTCCCCTCCCCCTCCCCCTCCTCACTCACACCTCAGGCCTCGGTTTCCTGAGCACCAGCTGTCAAATAGGAAGCTGAGGCCTCTCCTCCTGCCTCCTTTGTTGGCTGGAGCTGCAGGATCATGGCCTGCAGTGTTTCCTTCACCATCTGGAGTTCCCCCTGGAGAGACTGTAGACATTGTTAAGGAGCACGCAAGGAGGGGGCCCAGCTTCCTGCAGCCCCCACTGGGCCTGTGAGGGAGCAAGCCAGCCTTTGGAGAACAGGTGGACATTGACCTTGAATTACAGCTCCATACTCTTCCAAACTCTAGCCATTAAATATTGATGTAAATTTTAAATTTCCCTTTTTTAAAAAACCACCACAACTTCTGCTGGATCCAAGGTTATTAATTTTCAAATTTTGGTTTTAAAACTTTAAAGAAAGAGTCAATAGATGTTCAACCCATCTCACTGACTCTCAGTGAGGTGTGACAGTGTGGGCACAGAGCTCCTCAGTCCCCATACTGAGTGGGCGACTGTCACATCCAAGTGCTCTGATTGGAAAGGGAAGGTGCATCCAGGACCACTGTGAGAGGGACCCTCAACATCCACTGTGCATACGCACATTGATTGACATTATGATCCGGCCAACTCAGTGTCAGGGACTGTGGCCTGCTCACAAGGATCGCTCCAGTCCCTAGTACAAAGTCCTCTAAAGCTCTGTTTCTTCTGAATGGGTAACTCTGGATTCTACTCTGACCTGGGTTCCAGCTGTGGCCATTTGTCTAGTGTAGAATAAAAAGCTCTTCCCCTGTCTGGGTTGGTAGATTTGTTTCTTCTTGCATACATGGGCTACTAATTTCCTAATCTGCAAAGTGGTTTCCTCTGGAAAGAAAACAGCCACCAAGAACTCAGCAAATGATAACACAGGACAGATAAAAGCTCCCAAGAAATCACTTCTTTAGACATTCAAGCAAAACACTTGACCAACAGTCGTCTTTCTGTTCCCATATAACCAGATCCTCTGTCTCCTCCTTTTGGGCCACTGTAAAAATACAAGAGTTGGGTTGAGACAGCAAAAAGTGAAACCTCATCCAGTAAAGACAACGGGATAGGAGAAACAAGTTGGTAGATCCTAACTATGCCTAAGTCTTCAGGTGAGATTAAGCTGCCATGAGGTCAGACACGGAGGAAGCTGAGTTTGGGGAGAGGGCAGAGACCAAGCAGGCCACAGGTCAGCTGCACTGCAGTGCTGTTCTCCTCACATTCCATGTCAACACAGGGTCCAAAGAAAGCCACACCTGTGGGGGAGGGGTCTGATTAATAAAACTTCTCATCTTTTTAGAATAAAGAACTCCTAGGGATTTTAGGAATTATGCAAATGAGCCTCTCCTAAACAGACATGTCAATTCACCCTGGAAAGTTCGGGTACTTTTTGTCTTCTGGAAGATTCAGCCAATTTTACTTGTGTGTCATGTACATGCACTCCCAAGTTGGCCGCCATCTTTGCACCCTTGGAACCTGAGGGGAACAAGGGCACTATGCGTAGAGCAGGAGAGGAAGGGCTCAAGTGAAGAGCCTTTGGATTTTGTTGTAGAAAGGTTTTTTGTTTTTGTTTTTTTCTCCAGACCTCTGGAAAGATCTACTGATCTAGGGGGGGGCGGGGGGGGGGGAGGAGATAGAGAGTCATGTGACTTCACGAAAGCCAAAATCATGTTGCAGACTGAACAGCAAGCTGCAATTTGTCACAGGTCTGGTCTTTGTAAAGAGCAAGCAGAGTACACAGTGGTCCTGACGATGTCCTGGGCTCTGATTACCTTTGACACCAGTCTGGGCTTGCAGGGCACTTTAGACTCTGCCAAGTGATGACAGGGTCCTTCAGGGAATGTGTCACGAAGCCAAAAAGTGACACTCAGAAATGTCTGGGACCACAGAGCAAAAAAAAAAGGGCTAAAGACAGAAAAGTCACCAGAGGAAAAAACTAAATTATAAAATTAAATTAACACATCAGTTTCACACATAATAATTTCCATTATTGCACCAGAGTCAGTAAGATGGGAGCTCAGAATGCAAGTCCCCTGGGAAAATGACATCATGTGTACAGAATTGTCCCATCATCTGTAAGAGACAGACTCCCACATCTTAGTCACAGAGGCAGGGCCTAAGGGTGTGTGTGTGTGTGTGTGTGTGTGAGAGAGAGAGAGAGAGAGAGAGAGAGAGAGAGAGAGAGAGAAAGCCCTCACCTTTTGTAAGGCACTGTGAGGTTTATGGCTTATTTACCAGCACAATGGCTGAAAACATCATTTACAAAGCCTTTGGCATAAGAATCACTAATACATTAAAATCACATTCACAGCGGCTTGAGAGCCCGCCCAGCAGCTGAGAGCATTTGCAGAATTTGCAATGCAAGAGCGTATTTGCGGAGATCTTGCAGTGTAGTTCCCAGCACACACATCCTGGAGCCAATGTAAATCCAGGTCCAGGGATGTGACACCCTTTCTGACCTCTACAGGTATATGCACTCAAGTGCACATACACACACACACACACACACACACACACACACACACACACACCATACCACACCACACTTAAAAACAAAAAACAAATCTTTTAAAACATCGTGGTCATCTTTACAAAAGTTCACACACTCACACGTGTGTATGTGTGTGTGTGTGTGTTGTGTAAATAGTTGATGTGTGCTGAAATGGAAGAATCCAGAATAAAACATGGAACTGGGGGGGGGGGGGCAGGGAACAGTTACAGAGCATCTCAGTGAAATAGTTTTGGAAGAAATACTCCAGAGATAAGCCATTTATGGCTAGAAAATGATTTCAGGAGGACACAATGTGCTATCTTCCAGACAGTGGCCCTGGAAGGTAGATGCTTAAGTCTCCCATGCCTCTCAGATGCCCATGCATGCATGTCACGTTTAAATCCATCTGCACGTAAGAGAAAACCTCACAACTGTGTCTTACTCTACATTTGGGAGAAAGGAGCATGCAGACAGGAATTCTCTCTTTTCTTTTCTCATTTAAAAGATTGGCTGTTGCTTACCCTCTACTGGGTATCAGGTATCCCCCTTAGCCTCTAGCAGTCCAGAATTGGCTGTTGGTGGGGTCTAAACACCTAGAGGGGAGCAGAGAGCCAACATAAAGTCATGTGGATGGCTTGTTGGCTATGCTGAGAGTTCCAGAGGGATGGCAGCCCGGAGGCCTAGCTGAGTGCTCTGACTGTGCCGCAGAGAATCATTAAAGGGACAGAGAGACTAATGAGGAGCTTTGCGGGTAAGAAAGACAGAGGACTCTAATGGGGAAAGGTGCTGAGAATCTCTCCCTGATAACTGATCTGAGCAAAGACTTGAGAAAGCAGGCACTGCAGGGTTGTACTGCTAAGCTGAGTATGCAGATTCAACTTTAAACTCAGTAAAGGAGAATCTATGAAAGGTAATGGGAAATGGGCTGAGTCACTGTTCAGAGACCAAGGTCAGAGCCATGCACTTGGGGCTACACCAAACCATGCATTTGAAAAATAAAATTCTGTAACATTGTCCCACTGATGTTGCTGTTCAGAGGTCAAGGCTAGAGCCATGCACTTGGAGCCACACAAAATCCTGCATTTGGGGAAAAGAAAATCTGTAACATTGTCTCACTGATGGCGCAGTTTAGTAAAAGTACAGAGGGTCTTCAGGGCTGGGGAGATATCTCAGTTGGTAAACACTGGATGCGCAAGCTTGAACCTCCATTCCACCACCTAGGCAAAAAGCCAGGCAGGGTGGCATATGTGGCCACAGTGCTGAGGAGGTAGATTCTGTGAGACTCGTTAGCCAGCCAGGCTAGCTGAAGTGGCAATTCCCAGGATCAGTGAGAGACTTTGTCCTAAAAAGTAAAGTTAAGAGCAGTTGAAGACATCTGATACCAACCTTTGACTTCCATGTGCACACGTACACAAAGATGTACACATGCACACAGTCATCTGAACTGGTCTACTTTACACTGCTGGGTTTTCTCTTGGGGGGGGTGCTAGGAATTGAACCCATGGCTTTGCATTGTAAGCAAGCATCTGACCACTGAGTCACAACTTCAGCTCTTTTGTTGTATTTTCCCATCAATTAATTAATTTATTCCCTTTATATCCTGATCAAAGGCCCCCCTCCTAGTCTCTGCCACACACAGCCCTTCCCACCACATCCCCTCCCCTCCCCTCTGAAAATCAAGAGTCCCAACTCTCTTTTTATATTTTGTTATGAGAAAGAATCTCGGAAATCTGCTAAGGCTAGCCTTGAACCTGAAAACCTTCTGTCTAACTCTCCCAGGTAGTTGCAATTAAAGGCAATGCATGTGTAGTCAATGTGGACTACAGCAGAAAAGTGACCTGTATAGGGGGGAGAAAAGCCCTATCCACACACACCCAGAAAGTAGACAAGCATAGGGAATCACTTAACAACCTAGGACTCCACTTGGCTTGGGCTGTGCATATAGCTCTCTTCTAGCAATGCTCTCAGCAAACTAGGACTCTTGCCTGCAAGTGATGCACACATACATTCCTGTGAATAATGCACTGGATAATCTATTGCCAACCTAGAACCCCCACCTGCCTGGAGCAGCGGGCACTACCCTCTTTGAACAATGAAATCAGTTTCTCATCTCCTTAACAACTATCCCAGTAGGAGGGGCTAGACTGGTTTTAGATGCATGTATAATAAAGCAAACTGTGTCCTCAAAGTGCACCTTCGGGGAGAATCCCCTATTTTCCATTGTAGGCCTATGTGTAATCTGGCATATGTTTGACATCAGATGTGTTATGAAAAGAGACAAGAGAGAAGAATATATAACTTAAACTATGTCAGTTAAAATAGAGAACCACAGAAATGAGACATCCTTAGAAACTGAATTCCCACTCTCTATCTCCATGAAAGGAACCCTCAGGGCCCTTGAGTACCCACACTCATGATGTCCACTCTCATTCTTGAACACATGTTTTCTGGTCTTTCTGTGAAAAAAAGCACTCTTGCTACTTCTGCAAACCTGTATCTACTAATTTCGATGCTTTGAGTAAGACACCAAGGACCTAGAGACACCTAACCCAGTCCCTTTCCACTGGTGGCAAAGGGACCAGCTACGTGCACAGAGAGACCGTGTCAGCAGCCTCATGCTAAGTTCACACTGTGTCCCATGGGCAGCAGTGTCATCTTGCTCTGCACACATTGTCTGCTCCAACTTTTCGTACCCAGACCTCAGCAGAAGGTAGAAGGAAGCACAAGGCTGCCGCCCTCCATCAGCTGAGCACAGCGGTGCCTCGGAGAGCAGCCTGCCTGGCTCTGCACTCGCCACTATAAATTACTGAAGGTTTCCACAGATGTCCATCCGTCCTTCCTGCTCTTTGGTTTTAGAAGCAAAAGAGCATTTCCAAGGAGACAGGGCAATCGCCCCTCAGCTCTGTTACCTTGGCCTCTTTGGGCTACACACTGGAAAGTGGAACCAGACAGGAGCCCTTTGGGGCCGTGGAGTTTATTCATGAGCCTGGATACATTTAGTCTCTGCATGCCATCAAGACTAGCAAGACGAATCAACTGGGCACCGTGCATTCTCAATGAGCAGAGAGAATAGGCTCCCAAGAGGCTTCTGGACAGGGATGCACATACCACGGAAATAGAATCAGCCTGGTCCTTGCTCATCCGTGACTCAGCAGAGGCTGGCAGAACTGCCTGGGGCTTTGAGAGATGCCAGGATATGATCCTTTCCTCCTATAGTGAGCTATGGAAGTCAAAGGAGGAAAAACAAAAACAAAAACAAACAAACAAACAAATGAAAACAGAGAGGGGGAAAAATCCTGCTTAACAATTCACCAAAGCCTAAAAGCTTTTCAATGGAAGCATTCTGGATGTGGAGAAACGGTCACACAGACTCAAAGGGGGATTTTGGAATGGAGCTGCTAATTAGAATCCAGAACCTGTGAAATCATCCCTCAGGTTCAGACCACTGCTAATGGATCCCTAGCATGCCTAGTGTGAAGTCACAGCCCTGACCTCTCCCCAGAGGCCCCACATTCCCCTCCCCACCGCCTGCTCTCCCAGTTAACTGAGCAAGCGGTCACCTCGGGCTGATGGTTTGAGTTGTTCACAATGCCTGTACCTCAGGAAGCCTGCCAGGAGGACAAAGAAGCAGCCTGTTTTCCTCCATCCCCAGATCTGCCAACCCAGCCTTCCTCTCCTACCCAGCAGGCTGCTGTAGCTCTGACACCGACAGACTGTGCAAGAACTGTTCAGAAGGTTTAGAAGCCCACGCCGTATTGTCCCCAGCCCGCCCCTCTGTGTATGGCTCGCTGGTACACCACCTGCTTTGCTCCTGCAGGCATGTGTCTTACGATAAGGAGGCCCTACCCCGGGAAGAATGGGCAGCCACAGCATCTGGGACTCAAGTCCTCCAGAAAGGTGTCCCCATGTGGGTTTACGTCAGCACATTCCAGTGTGGAGTTGGATTAAACAGGAATCATCTGCTACGCATGCGCAGTGGGTCCTGGCAGCGCGCTTAACTGAATCAAGTGAGGTACCACCCTCACCGCGCTGCTCTTCTGTGCTATTAGTTGCAAGCTTTTTCTTTCAGCTGCGCTCAGCATTGTGCCTTTGATCACAAATGAAAACACACACCAGCCAGAGCTTGGCTGGGGGATTCCTGCAGCCTCTTTAGATGCCTTGATAAATTCTAATTTGAAACAACAGCTTTTATTTGTTGTGGAACCCCACGAAGCATTGTGAACACGGCTTCCTGTCTTGGGCCCATTGTAATACGGGAATCCAAGTGCTACTTCAGATTAAAGACACACTCTGTGTATTATTCTCACTCAGTGACACAGAACACGGGCTGGATTTTAGAGGAAAGCTGGGATAAATGTGTTTGTGGTATAGATGTTATCTAAGGAGGGCCTGACTCAGTACCCAACCCAGCACTTTCAGCTCTTAGTGGCATGGTATGGAATGTCCTGGACAGGGTCAAAGTGCTTGAACAGTTGTTCGAAGTGGTAGTGCTGTTTGGCGGTGTTGTGAAACCTTTAAGAGGCAGCTCCTGACGGGTGTAAGCTGGTCATCAAAGATGGGTCCTGTGATGGTTTGTATATGCTTGGCCCAGGGAGTGGCACTACTAGGAGGTGTGTGGCCTTGGAGTAGGTGTGTCACAGTGGGTGTGGGCTTTAAGACCCTCATGCTAGCTGCCTGGAAGCCAGTCAGTCTTCTCTTAGAGGCCAGCAGATGAAGATGTAGAACTCTCAGCTCCTCCTGTACCATGCCTGTCTGGATGCTGCCATGTTCCTTCCTTGACGATATTGGGCTGAACCTCTGAACCTAAAAGCCAGCCCCAATTAAATGTCCTTGTAAGACTTGCCTTGGTTGTGCTGTCTGCTCACAGCAGTAAAATCCTAACTAAGGCAGGTCTCAAGAGTACAAATCCTTGTCTAACACCCCTTACTTCTGACCTGACACCTCTACTTCTTGAGCCACTAAATATGCTAGAAGCCACACCACAAATTCCCATCACCCTGGGTGGCATCATCAGGTGTCATGCCCTCTCACCATTATCTAGATCATAAGCCACACCCCACTCAGCTGTCCCAAGACCTCCCCACCCCAGCAGACCTGGGACAAACCCCACTATTGCAGGAAATATTAAAAAAATGAACCTGCGAACTCTCCATGTTCCTGCTTCTCTCAAACCTGCCAATTTTCTGACCCTGCCGGGCCATGTTCCCACTCTAGTACCAGCACTGGTGGGCCACAACAGTATATCCCAGTGTGGTCCCACCCGCTTTGTCCCATATTCCAATAACCAAATAGATCTGCCATTCTCGAGATTTGATAGCACAATACCCAGTAACCTGGTAAAATCAAGACTCTTAAGCTTATAGTTAACCAATTAGATTTATGTATCAATATTGCACAATTTATAAGATGGCAATAGATAATTTTAGAGCCAATTGATAATGATAAAGCTTTAACCCAAATATTCTAACCTTTTGATAACACTAAGTCAGCCTTCATTCTCTCTCCTCCTGAGACCCCTCTGTCTCTTCAACTCTTAGCTCTGCCTCCCTTTTTCCTGTCCAATCACAGGCCTCCCCTGCACTAATGTAATTGGACAGGAAAAATCCTGCAGCTCCACACCACCACCACAGTCTTTGGCTCTGTGTCATTACCTGGCAGTAATCACTGTCCTATTTCATAGACAACTGTCCCCTAGAAAGTTCAAGTCTGTGTGATCTACTAACACGCTACCTCCTTCTCCTGCTTCCTGGACAAACTGCAGATTGCATTCTGGACTTAGAAGAGGCAAGCCACTGTGCAGAACAGAATTTAAAAACAAACAAACAAACCATGGAAATGGCAGCAGAGGTCGTTTAAGGAACATCAAGGAACAGCCCACTAAGTTCATAAGCAGGGGAAAGATGTAAAGTCACCATGAGATACGCTGACACTATTATTGGCCGCTCACCAGAACTCTTCTGAATGAGACCAATCTCTGGCTGTTCAAAGCTACTTAAATATATGCATGGAGATGAAGCAAAATAGGAACCAATGTTCTAAAGAGTCAGGCAATGAGAAGCAGAGACCAAAATGCCTGCATTTCCCACAAACATTTTAAAAAGCCAGGCTACTGAACAGAGAGTAATAGACAAGTAGATGACTGTAGCTACAGCAAGCCACTTGTGAGTGAACCCCTGAGGGGCATCAGAGCAGGTTAGCACCCCTCCCCATCTGTGTTCCTGAAATGGTTAACTTTTTAACTGACACCCTGCCCAGACCTAGAATCACTGAGAAGGAAACCTAAGCTGAAGAAGTGTCTACATCAGGTTGGCCTGTGGGCAGCACCTTTCCCCAGGCTAGATTCTGAGCTGTACAAGAGAGGAGGAAGCTGATTAAGCAGGCAGAATGGGCTTATTTGCTTCCCTCAGCCCTTGGGTGTGGATGTGAGGTAACTTGACTAGACTAGCCAATCAGGGAGTGTGAACCAGATAAACCTTCCCGCCCCTAAGTTGCTTTTGGTCAGGGTGTTTTATCAACAGCCACTAGAAGTAAAACTAGAACAGAACTCATCCACACCCTTCCAAAGAGCTGCCCAGTGATGAAGGCATGCACACATCACCAGGGATGCGTACTGCCTGTTGTACATACAAGTGAGCCTGTGTGTCTCTTGGATGTAGGCGTCTGTCGTGTGGCATAAGATACTGAGTTCGGTGCAAGAAAATATGATTATCAGAACCAAGGAGGACTCTGTGAAGCCTAACCATGAGTATGTGTTAGATATCAGAAAGAAGGTACCCACAATGGTGTTAGATTTTACACCCCCACTACCTATGACCTGCAGAAGGCAGGACAAAGGACTTCAAAGAAGGCTTTGGAACTCTTGGTATTAAAAAGGTCCTTGAGGAGGTGAAGCAGTGAAATTGCTTTGCTTCTTTCTGGTTGTTCCTCTATGCCACACAAACCCATCCTCATGCCCGCCAAAGACTCCATTTTGCTTTGGTCCTGCTGTGTGCCTGTCCCAGACTCTGTGGCTAACAGACCCAAGATGTGCCAGACTACAGATAACATCACCAGTTGCCTCCATCTGCTGGGGCGTGGGAAGGTGCTACATGCTTTTAGACTTCCTTTTGCAAAACAATTCCTGAGAGACCGAAAAGGATATGAAAGAGAGCTTCATCGCAATTGTACATGGCCCCGAGAAGCTGGTCTTCCAGGTGTAGGAGCCTCATGCCTATGGCTTCACACTTTTCTTCAACTTCAGCAGAAACGATGTGAGAATCCTGGTCAGAGAATGAGAGAAGATGTGTCAGTCACCTACAGGATGCAGTATGCACTCAGAAAGCGTGGACAGCTCTCCTGGTTTCCGTGCCTCAATGGGAAATCTGACAGAGATACCATTTCTCTAGGAAGTCACTCTCAAGAGTATAGGAGCCAAGCTCAAGTCACAACTGAAGGATAAACTGTGTGCATACAGACCTAGGGTCCCTGCCTTACCCCGTCTGTTCAAAGCCTGATTTTAGCATGGAGGCTCCCCAGACAGATTTGTTCGAGGGGGCCTGGGTTTTCCAGCTGAATTTTCAGACAATTCACAACACGATAGAAATGGTGACAAACTGGGCAGAGGTGTCACCAGAAAAAAATGAGCTTGCAGAGAAGGTCAGAGGAATATTTCTTTAAGGGCACTGGGATTTAACAGGGCACTCAGAATTTGTTTGCAAACCAGACTCGGCCCCCCCCCGACAGCCAGACTCTGAAGGAGACTTAATTTGCTTATTTATTTACTTACATGTGTTCATTCATTCTTGAGTGTGCATGTTCATGTGTGTATGGGTATATATGCATATGGAGGGGTATGCATGCCCATGTATGTTCATGTGTGTGGACACCAGAGGACAACCTCCACCATCATTCCTCAGGATTCATTGACCTTGGGTTTTTTTTAAGATTTTACATATATATGTGTGTGTGTGTGTGTGTGTGTGTGTGTGTGTGTGTGTGTGCCTTCAGACACACCAGAAGAGGGCATCAGATCCCATTACTGAGGGTTGTGAGTCACCATGTGTTTGCTGGGAATTGAACTCAGGACCTCTGGAAGAACAGTCAGTGCTCTTAACCTCTGAGCCATCTCTCCATGTAGAGAGCCACGCCCGAGCTGGTTCTGCCGCCATTCCAAGATGGCGCTGACATCCTGTCACCACCCCCAGCCTGGGACAAGCAAACAAGTTCAGTGCGCATGCGCTTGTGACAAAGCCACGTAAGTCACCGCCCATCCCGGGGCATAACTTGAGGTAATGGGCAGTCAGCCAATCCTGACGACACACGTCTCACTGAGGTGTATTTAAGTGGGACCCATCTTGGGCTTGCCCTCTTCCTCCGCATGATGTAATAAAGGTATGCTTGCAGAAGGATTCTGGTGTCCACGTCTGTTCTTGCCAGCGAGGCGGTAACGTGGGTACTTACATCTCCAGCCTGTGGGGTGTTTTGTTGGTTTGTTTGTTTGTTTTGGTTTTTGAGAGGCAGCGTCTCTCTAATTGGTCTGGACATGACTGGTTGGGCTAGGCTGGCTATCAAGAGAGCCCTGAGGACTCACCGGTCTCTGCTATCCCAGCTCAGGGATCACAAGCATCTGCCACCATACCCAATTGTGACAGAGGTGATGGTGTCTGGCATGGTGTCAGGTCCCCACTGGTCATCAGGCATGTGACAAGCATGGTTCAATGAACAAATCTTGAAGCCCCCTAGTCCTGTAGTATTTCCCCTTCACAGCCCATCCCACACAGGAGCAGGTGTCACCTCAGTGCATCCCACACACAAGCAGGTGTCACCTCTATGCCACTTTTTTGCCCAGAACCACTGCATGGCAGAGTCTAAAGGCTGCTATGGCACTGGCTGGTCTAAGCAGCATTTCAGTTGTCCCTCCAGACTCTCCCCACAAACTAACCTTGGCCAGAGTAGCCTGAGTTATCACCTTCTCTCCCTTCTCTTCCTGAGAGTACAAGTTCTTCTGCCTTCCTCTAAGCCAGGCCCCAAGCAAGCCTACCTCTCAGCTCAGACCTGAGTGACATGAGCTGTGAACTCACATATGGGCCATTGGCTGGCCATTCATCCCAGGGCTCCATGAGTAGCACTTGGGCTACAGAAGGCCACAAATTCTTAACAACAATGAACAAGGTCAAGGAAACCAGAGAGTAGAGGATCTGAGAATAAAGGAGAAAATAAGAAAGAAATGACTTAGAATTAAAGTCACAATATGAAGATAATGTTCTCTCAGCTAAGTGTGAATGACTCAGAAAGCTAAGTAAAAGAATTTTGCATAGGGATCAAGGTTCTACAGATTAAATGTACAAGCTACTATAAAAACTGCAACTAATTGTTGCAGGGTATTTGATCACTCTGTAAACCCCAATATTGTGTTACTTACTGAAGGAAAAAAATCCTGCTTCTAGTTGTGGTGTGGCTCAGCCTTAGCACATACCTAATCCTCTAGCTGAAATAGAATACAGACGTGCCCTAGCACACACCTTTAATCCCAAACCATGAAGGTAAAATTAGTTTGTAGAAAGAAACACTCATGTTTGAAAGTAATGTCTAATTGAGTGGCAGATTAGAGTAAGACCTGACAGAACAGGATATGCCCAACTCTCAGAAGAGAGAGGAAAGGGAAGCTACCTAAGGGGCAGTGCAGAGAGAGAGGAGGCAGTTCAACAGGGCAGTTTCACAGAGACAAGTTGAAGAGAGAGCAAGCTAGACACAGGAAAACACAGAACAAGCCAGAGAATGAGAAGGAACCAGGAGGTTAGAACATATTGACAAAGTTAGTATGAGGCCAAGCAGAGCAATTCAGGAGAGGTTGAGGGAGAGAAGCCAGCTTGAATTAGTCAATGTGGAGACCTGTTTGAGCCAGAACAGCTGAGTTGAACCAGCCAGCCAGAGTTCAGAAAGAACAAGAAAGGGTGAGTTTACTCAGTAGCAAGTCTCAGAGGCTGAAAACATTCTAGGCCTAGATTAGATTGTACAGATGCTAGAAGCTTCCAAGACTAGGCCTAGGTTAGCAGACAGAGGCATTAAATCTCAGAGACTACATTGCAGCAGGAGAATAAACGTTAATTTTACAACTAACATCTACCTATGATATAAAAGTACTCAGGCCTGGTGGTGTTGTTATGGGTCCTTAGATATCATACATGGTGTGTTAGCATCAGAACTTAGGAATATGAGTCAAATTCAGATACATGCCTTGACATTTTTCTCCATTCATTCATTCTGGAACACTTCAGTTTATATGCCCCCAAACTGACAATTCTTTAATAAAACAGTGCTAATGGAAACTAAAAATGCTATAGAAATCTCATGCAATGAAAGCATCTGATTGTGTGTGTGTGTGTGTGTGTGTGTGAGAGAGAAAGAGAGAGAGAGAGAGAGAGAGAGAGAGAAGTATAGGTCATTTGTAGGTAGAATCCTGAAAAGACACACAGTGAGTCCAACATACTTGATTACGATAGAACCACAACCCTTACTTCCGCTGGCTTTGGGAGAATGGCCCTATGGTGCACTCTCAGCGTGACAGGAGATGTATATTGTGAGAGACAGCAGAAAGAACATGGCTGCAGTTTCCCATCTTGCACACCCACCTTGGTGCATGTTAGCTGCCTGGAAGGAGAATAAAGTTGATGGCTCAGTAGTGGTGCACTCCTGGTGCAGAGTGTGTGTGTGTGTGTGTGTGTGTGTGTGTGTGTGTGTGTGTGTGTGTGTGTACTGCTCACTTGGGAGAGTATGGTACCCTCTTCAACAGGCTTCTCTCTAACTATAGCTCCACCCCCAGCCCCCAGGCTGTTGTCTTAGCTCCGCCCCCAGGCTGTGGTCTCAGCTCCGCCCCCTCCCAGCTCAACCTGCTTTGTCCCACTCCAGGAAGGGAGCTGTCCCAGCAGGAAGAAAGAGGCTTTGCTGAGACCTGCACACCAGTTTCTCCTTTGATGCATTTCTTTCTGTCATTAAGAATTCATCAATAGCTAAGAATAAAGGAGACAGAAGGTACTAGGACTTCAGTCTCCTTCCCTTAAAATAAAGACTTTCTTTTCAAGTAAGTTAGTTGTCCTTCAAAATATTTCCCAGAAACACTGAAAATCCCGTGTAAGCCAAAATGGAGCATTAAAAGACACACGTGTTAGTGGAGGTCCCACCAGGGATAGAACTGCCTGAGGCACAAGTCCCTCTGAAACTATTAAATATAGGTATCATCAAACTGTTGGTCGGCCCAGACAGAGGTTCTGAGAGCCTCCCAGGCCTCCCCTGAGAGTCCTCACTCCCAGGACAGCGTGCTCCAGGGTCTTGGGAGCTATCTATTGTTGTTTCTTCTTATCACTAAGGAAAATGTCTCAAAGAATCAAGCAATCTGGGCACCAAGACTGGTCTCTTCTATTCCACCTCAGGGTAATACAGAGCCCACTCTGAGTTCCTAGGGGGTCAGCCCCTAGGAAGGGAGGGGGCCGGCCACTCCCTCCAAGGCCAAAGTTCACATTGACCAGAAGCGGGCCCAGCACCCTAGCAGTGTCTGAAATGTATCAGTCATAAAGAAAAATCTGTATGATAGATACTTGATAATTAAACAATAATTATAACAACACCCCCGTCCCCTCTCAGAATTCTTGGCTGAGTTGGACTTTCTCGGGATCAGCAGTTCTGAAGATAATTCAGTGTGGGTTATATATATCAAAGTGTCTTTGAAAAGGGTCCTGTAAGCCCTCCTGTAATTTGCTCCTCAAGCAATCTTTTCAGCAATTCAAATTGTTATTTATTTTTTTTTACTTTTGTAGACACTCCAACGATCATTTACCCAGAGGGGTGACTGGTTTTCCCTGTGGGTCAGATGAACAAGAATCCACAGATAGTGAACAGTCTCACAGCCCAGCTCTTCCCCTCCTGGCTTGGCTCACACCCTTGTTCTAAACCCTTGTGATCAGGAAGCACTGTCCACACAAACTCTGAGGATCTGCTGTCTCTCTCCCCGCACCAGGCTGCAAGAGACCAGCATCCTGACATCGCTGCAGCCCCAGAAGCTGACCCTGCTGTGTCCCTTAAAGGCAGCCTCCAGTTCAATGTCTGTTGAGCTCTTCTCCCAGGTGATAAGGGTTAGATTTGTTTTATTCCTGTAAGGCCATTGTGGGAAAGACCTAGTCCCCAGTATGACAGGTAACTAGACTGCCAGGTGCTGCCCTTAGAAGGGATTAATGCCAGTGTCCGATGGTTGGAAGACTGCTATAAAAGAGCAAGCCTGGGCTTTCTAGCTTCCTATATCACCATGTGATTTGTTCTATGTGATGTAATACCACTTAGTGTAGCAATAGAGCCACAGAGTCCCTCACCAGAGGCCACACAATGGGGCTGCCTGACTCTGCACTTTTAGACTCACTGTGAACCAAATATACCTCTTTTCTTTATAAAGGATTCAGCCTTAGGCACTTGATGACAGCAAGAGAATATAAGCACATGCAGAAAGTCTTGAAGAAGCTTTGCTGTGTCTTAGACTATACTAGCCAGACAGTACTCTCAAGCTAGTGGGCTGAGCCAGAGAGAGAAGTCCAAACACCAAATGCCTGCCCATGCCTGAGCACAGCCCAGAATAACCTGTTATGGTGATCCCCATGCCTCTGGGACAACTGCTAGCCTTAAATGACCAAAACAGCATTTTATGAACTTGAACACATACATGCACATATGTGTTGAAAATGGGATCTGTCTCAATGTTGGTGTGAACTTTCCTTACAGTGTATTGAGGTGTGTCTCTGTATTCTCAACTGTTAATTCTGTGCCAGTAGAGAGCTGAGTTCTGACAGGATTCTGGTGTTGTCGTTTCTATGGCTCATCACTGGGTTTTCTGTGTGGATAGCTTGTTCTCCCACACCTGCCCACACGGTGAAGGTTGGGCAGTTTTCAATTTCTTAGGCAACCAAAGAGATGGGCCAGGTGTTGTCTCACTGGTGATTGGTTACAATAAAGCCAATATCTGGGGCAGAAAGTATGAGATGGAATATCCGGGCAGGTATAGATGCAGGAGGGATAAAAAGCAGAAGCAATGAATCAACAGAAACAAGAAAGAAGCAGAAATGGGAGAGCAGAGCGGAGCAGGGAGATAAAGAGCTAGCCAGTGCAGGGACACAGGACACAAGCAGGGCCATGGGCCACGAGCAGGGCCATGGGCCACGTGCAAGGACACAGGCCACAAGCAGGGATACAGGCCACTAGCAGGGACACAGGCCATGTGCAGGGACACAGGCCAGAAGAGTTAGGATAAACTAGAAGCGATCTGAGAGCCTTCCCCAGCTAAAAGCCATACGCTTTAACTACATAGAAATCCCTGTGCTTCATTTAAGCTGACTTCAGGTGGGTCCTCAAAAGCCCTGTAATATGTCTGTCTGCGGTGGGGACAGGTCCTTGTCTCCACTTCGGGTTAATCCTGTGGGGCAGGTCAAGGACCTGGCTGATGTCCACCCAATAGAAGGTGGGCTCACCTCACTTTAGCAGTCTGGGCAGGGTCTAGCCTGTGGAAGGTGGGTTCACATCGAGATAACAGACTTTTTTCTCCCTAGAATTCCTGTCCCCTACTTTAGCACCCTTGAGGTTCCACTGAGCCTGCAGGCCTTTCTGAGCCAAGCTATTTTGCCTTTCCTCTGTCTTTTCCTTGTGGTTGCTGGCCAGGGTCTACATATGCTTTAAAATTCCCCACCTAATGCTTTAGGCTTCCGTCTCTTTCCCTAAAGTCCCTCTGCCTGACTTGTGGCCAACCACGCCATGCCCATGCTTGCTTCATTCTCCTCCCAACAATATTGCAGATTACCTGCCCTGGGGGTTTCCTTTTAAACACTAACAAATTGTCTGTAAGCTTTCATTATTTGAGTGCATTCTCTGTTCCTAAGCCTGTTTGTGTCTGCTCTTAATTTATTTTTAAATGAGACTTAAGAACCTCAACTTCTCCAGTGTGATGGCTTCTTTCCTGCCTTACTGTGCAATGGCTTTTCTGAGATGCCAGTGATGGCTTCTTTCCTGCCTTACTGTGTAATTCTTTAATCAGAAGGTCCCTCTTCCCTGTACACCGAGACAGCATCATGTGACATATGCGTACATACATGCACACACACCCCACCTTTTATTTGCCTCAGAAGATGCTCTGTAACAACCTCTCAGGCAGTCCCTCCAAGTGAACCAACAACATTTCAAACATCATTTGCAAGTCACCTCGTGTAGTCAATCCCGCAGGCTTGAATGCCCGGGATAAACCCTTTCAGCTGTGTGGAAAGAGAACCAGTGTTACATTTCTGTCCTGCTCTCCCAGACGAAGGAGCCTGGTTTAAAGCAAAAAGCACGACTCCCTTTGATGAGCAGGACATTCGCATGACAACATCTTTCTAAACCACAGACCCAGATCCAGTGGCTGGCAAGATGTCCACCTATATGCATGGTGGGGACATCACTCACTCTATGCCCCACATCCCTGAGGGCTTTTGTACATCACTTCATCTCCCATAAGGATGGTTAGAACCTTGGATAGAAAATTTGGGAACACCAACACTTAGATGTTTTGAACTGGAGTTCACATGTCAGGGAATACATAATTATGGGTTTGGGGGTGAACATTTGTTAACAGTATCAGGCTGGAACTACAGCAAGAGAAAGTCTTGTGAACTATTATCATTCTGAATATGTGGCACTTTGGGAAGCTCACTGAAGTCATTGCTAGGTGGGGTGAGCTCTGGCTTCAGAAATGTCACCATCAGTGTAGACCCCCTGCAAACTCAAACAGACAGGCTGCCCCGTGGGCTATATACATGCATTGAGAGTGATTAAATAACTAATTTCTCAAATTGTTCTCAAAAGCCAGTCTAAGGGAAGAGGCAGGATGAGTCAACCAACGAACATGGAAAATCTTGTAACTAAGTAACAAATCAACTAAACTACCACAAGGATTTGAAGGGTCTATGTTCATATAGGAAGTCATACAGGCCGGATTCCAAAGCCACTGCCAACCTCTACTGGTGGTGGTGATGGTAGTGGTGGTGGTCGTGTGTGTGTGTGTGTGTGTGTGTGTGTGTGTGTGTGTCTGTGTGTGTCTGTGTGTGTGTGTGTGTATGTCTTTCTGTAGTTCCAGCCTGATACTGTTAACAAATGTTCACCCAAAAACCCATAGTTATGTATTCCCTGACTAATTTCTCAAATTGTTCTCAAAAGCCAGTCTAAGGGAAGAGGCAGGATGAGACACTGAAGTCAACCAACGAACACGGAAAATTTTGTAACTAAGTAACAAATCAACTAAACTACCACAAGGATTTGAAGGGTCTATGTTCATATAGGAAGTCATACAGGCCGGATTCCAAAGCCACTGCCAACCTCTACTGGTGGTGGTGATGGTAGTGGTGGTGGTCGTGTCTGTGTGTGCGTGTGTGTGTGTGTGTGTGTGTGTGTGTGTGTGTGTGTGTATGTCTGTGTGTGTGTGTGTGTGTGTGTGTGTGTGTGTGTGTCTTTCTGTAGTTCCAGCCTGATACTGTTAACAAATGTTCACCCAAAAAACCCATAATTATGTATTCCCTGACATGTGAACTCCAGTTCAAAACATCTAAATGTTGGTGTTCCCAAATGTTCTATCCAAGGTCCTAACCATCCTTATGGGAGATGAAGCGATGTACAAAAGCCCTCAGGGATGTGGGGCATAGAGTGAGTGATGTCCCCACCGTGCATATGGGTGGACATCTTGCCAGCCACTGGATCTGGGTCTGTGGTTTAGAAAGATGTTATCATGGGAATGTCCTGCTCATTGATGGGCAAGAATGTAATCTGCCTGAGCTGTCATCTTGTTTACTGTCCTCTGCCATAACTCAGCCAGCTCTCACAAGCCCCTCTTTTCCTCAGCCATGTCATAAAATGTCTGTAATAGCCCACCTTTCCACAAAAACAAAAAAAACAACAACAAAAAAAAACCTCATTCCTACAGTCAGGGAAAGACAGGTAACTGAGTAGACTTCTCCAGTAGCTGGCAAGCCATGTGCATTTAGGAATTGCCAGGCTATGACACTATCCAAAACCCTGCACCACACACACACACACACACACACACACACACACACACACACACACACACACACACACACACACACACACACTCTCTCACACACACACACACACACACTCTCTCACACTCACACACACACTCTCTCTCTCTCACACACACACATTCACACACACACTCTCTCTCACACACACACACACACTCTCTCTCACACACACACACTCTCTCTCTCTCACACACACACATTCACACACACACTCTCTCTCACACACACACACACACACACACTCTCTCTCTCTCTCACACACACACACACACACACTCTCTCTCTCTCTCACACACACACACATCACATGCTTATAACCCACAATCCGATCTGAGCCCCAGGGTGTCTGCTCTGTTGCTGGGTCTCATTACCTCTCCTACAGCTTGAGGTAATCCAGATGCGACTACCACCGCTGGAGCTTAGTGGGTGTGCTGACGCCTTTCCTTGGCTTACTGTTGCAGTCATGGACTCTGGGCTGTTTTCCAGAATAGTTTCTTTGCAAATGCATTCCAGGGATGCTCTATGGTCTGTATCTTTCCTTCAAAAATACAGTCTTCATAAAGAATCACTCCCTCAGACAAATGCCCGTCTGACACAGGAAGAATATCTCTCAGATCTATTTGAAATAGGTTCCGTGATAAGCTTCACTTTCCACACCCATGCTGAGAGCTACAGTCACTGTGTAAATTCCATTACGCAGAGAGGCACACATTAAGACTCCAAGGGTGCATCATTATTATACTGGAGAGTAGAAACATTCGTCTAAATTCCACATTGTATGGCCACACCCTGAGTGGGTGGGCTTCTCTTTAAAAAGCATCCAGATGTCTGTAGGGGCAGAAGGCATCTGAATCATTTAGACCTCTTTAGGTCTGAGCAAGACGCTAGTTGTCTTCAAGTGCCCTGCGCTCATTCAGAGCTTTGAGATGCAAGTTTACGACAAATGTGTTCGGTTTTATTTAGTGTTCAACAGAACCGAAACCTCCCATAGCAGGGAAACAGCGACTGCAGTGAGAGCAGGCCTCCCCCGGGTAGGTGAAGGGCCTGGGAACCTGCCTTTTGTGTGGCAGGATTATTCAGGGGGGTTTGGGCTGCTTCCCTTCAACACACTGGGCTTGGGCGTCAATGATGAGCAAACCAGGGGCCAGGATGGGGCTCAGTGGGTAAAGTACCTGCAGCACAAGCACAAGGACTCATGTAAAAGACCTGGTGTGCTGGTGTGCACTGGGGAGGCTGGGACACAGAGGTCCCCTGGGATTCACTGACCAACCAGTCTAGCCTTCATGGTCAATTCCAGGCTAATGTTCCTCTCTCAAAAGACAAGATATAAAGTACCTGAGGAATGATACCCAAAGTTTATGTCTAGCCTCTGCACAGATACATATACATACACATGCACACACATATACATGCATACATATATATAGATGCACACATATACACACATATGCATACAAACACATATACACATGTGCATATATACATATACATACATGCATACACATACACATGCATACATATACATACATGCACACACATATATATACATAACACACATACACATGCATGCACACACATATACATGCATACATATATATAGATGCACACATATACACACATATGCATACAAATACATATATGCATATGCATATACACAAATACATACATGCATATACATATACATACATATACATACAAACACACATACATGCACATAAATATACACATACACACATATACATATATGCACAAATATGTACACATATACATACATACACATATACACACATACTTGATAAGCACAAACATATATATATGTATATATAGATATATATACACATATACACATGCACACACAGAGACACACACAGAGACACACACACACGCACACACACACAAATTAAAATTGCATAAAACCAAACTTGAGCAGACCAGATTTCAATAGGACCTTCTGAGGAAAGCCAGTCAGCAAATGAGATCTACAGCATCAGACAGTGCTTGAACATTTTCCCTCCATGAAGATTCAGGGTCTGGGAACGGTGACAACATACCACCATGACTCCTTTGAATAAGGAAGTACAGAGAGGAGCTGGAGAGATAGCTCAGAGGTTAAGAGTGCTCACAGTTCTTCCAGAGAAGCTGATTGAGTTGGGCACTCCCATCATGCAGTTCACAATCACCCACGACCCCAGCTCCAAGGGATCTGACATGTTCTTCGGCCTTCTGTGGATACCTCCATATATGTGGCACACACAGACAGGCAAATAAAAATAAATATTTTAAAACATTTTTTTCTAAAAGAAGAAAGTATAGACAGACCACAGCTGCTGGGGACTCCTCCAGAGGAATAAGCTCCAAGACATCTGTGGCTAAGGATTCCAACTAGCAGAGTAAGGCAGACCTAGAAGAAGAGGACCAAGTGCCACCTGTCACCCATGTGTGCTCTAAGTCTTAAAGTGTAGCACAAACAAACCTGTGTGACAATGAGACCCTGAGAGCCACCTTTTTCAAAGGTGAGCCTTTCCTGGAGTTTCATTGTTGCCATCCCAACCAGCACCACTTTGTTCTGTAGCCATGGTACCTGCAGCTTGCCTGGAGATGACGGCACTTAGGCTGGCGGAGCCTGCCCCTCATGAGGCACTGTGGTATCCCCCAGATGGAACAGAGTAAGGGCCATTTTCCTTTCTCATACTGTAGCTCTACCTTGTCAGGATCTGCCCCAACTTATGTCAGAGAGATGAGGCCTGCTTTGTTATGAACAGGGTCCCCGTAAAGGCACAAATAGGGGGAAGTGCTGGTGGATGGAAAAACAGATGCCCAGTATAGACAGACAGAACGATATTAAACTATTAATTGGGAAGGAAGGGGTAGCAAGACAAATGTGTGTGTGTGTGTGTGTGTGTGTGTGTGTGTGTGTGTGTATGTGTGTGTGTGTGTGTCTGTACACATATATGTGTATATATGTACATATGGATATATGTAAGGCGAATGTCTGCTCTACACGGCCAGGCCTCTTGCTTGTTCTAGCCTAGATAGCTAGTCCTGGCTTACAACTAGCCTCTGGGAGACAGGAAGATCCTGTCTTTAACTGCCCTGGTCCTGTTGAGGAATTAGATGTGGCCTAGGTATGATGAAGGATAGAGTGTTGTTCCATTTCTAGAAATGGGATGCCCTGCAGGGGTGGGGAGTCTCTCAGCTGCCAAAGAACAACAGTGTGCATTTGTTAGTGGAACCTGTGCTGCCAGGGTGTGAGGGTGTCCTTGCCACCCTGTGGTGACTGTGACCACCCTGCTGCTTGTCTATCCCTCAGCCTTTGCCAGCAAATGACAAAGACTCTCCATGGTGGGAGACTCCAGGAGCCCTGAGGTCTGTTTTCTCAGATGCACTGAGCTATGGTTAATTAATGGAGGAAGTGCAGATGCCCCAACCCTGGGCCCTTGAGCACAGAGAGTGATTCCACATTTTTCCAAAAGTACAGGAAGCATGCAGATCAGAGGAGCCAACTTCCTTCCCTGGGGCAGGTGAAGGAGGCTGGCAGCAGGCAGGGACATTAATTAACAGAAAAGGACCAGCAGGAAGGAGCCTCTCACTGGCTACAAAGGAAAGCCCTCCCTTACCCACCTGCTCTTTACATCACACCCAGGGTCCAAGGCCAGGCTGGAGGGCAGAGAGCTCAAATTCTGATTGGTTGAATGGTTTCTAAATCTGTTTATGCCAATTGTACTTAAAATCCTAATTATATCATTTAAATATGTACCATACGAAGCAGTGCAATGTTACTGTAAAAAGAAAAGTTCGTATGCACATTTCTTTTAACAGAAAGCCTTGGAAAAAGATACAACAATATCGGAGAGGGGCAGAGAGGAGCTGGACCCTGGAGGCTGCTTTGAAAGTGTTTCTTAAGCGTTCTGTCCACTTTAAAGACACCAAAACTGGAAACTACATGGTAGCTTGTAGGTAAAGCACGGGCAAGAAGGGGCTCTCAGAAGCCCCCGGGAGACCCCTTGGAAGACTTTGATCCACTTGCTATACTGAGTAATTCTCAAGTGGGTATCCGTGTTTGCAGTGTCTGAAAAAGAAGACTGAAGGGGCTTGTCACAGGTAGATGGAGTCCCACACAGGGGAAGGGACGCAACAGAGATGGCTCAAGAGGACTCTGAGCAGGCAGCACTGATACATTCCTGCTTGCTGCGACCCTCAGGTCCACCCTGGGGTCCAAGCACAGTCCTTTGCACCTGCCTGCACTGGAAGCTCTCATTGCTGTGACCAAAATCCTTGTTATAATTAACTGGAGAGAAAAGGATTCAGTTTAGCTGTTGGGCTCGGACAAACAGTTTTCCAGAAAGTAACAAGAATGTAAAATTCCTAACACAGACATCGTTCCCATCTGAGATTCAGGACTGTGGCCCAGCGTCGGCCTTTCCGTTCAGCTTCTGGTTTCCCTAATCTACATTTCCAAACTATTCCACATCCATCCAACAAACTAGTTCCAAAGTTTTAAGAGCCACCGAACCAAGGTCATTCACCAATGAACTGCTTGCTGACTCTCCATATAGATTTTCTGTATTGTGACTTTTCAGTGCTCTGACCAGTGGGGGTTATGGAGATGAACCTTGGAGAAGAAGAAATGGGGAGGAGATGGGGGTGCCACAAATCCCCGTGACTCCTTAAAGAGTATTGATCCACTGTACACAGTGTATGATCTGATGTGGCTCCTAGCATACTGGTGAGACAACACGAAGGACCAGAGGCCAGGGCTGTGGCTGCTTCCCTGCCTTCACAGACATCTCCACAGGGGATTGGACCCTCCCCTACAGGCTCCCAGACAGGCAAGTCAGATTTGGCTAAACAACACAGGTTCACCCCTATTTTCTCTTAAATATATTAACGTACCCTAATTGGCTAAAAGTCTACATATAAGCTCATGTAATAAACAATAAAGTTAGATCTGCACTCTGATGCTGGTCTACGGAGTCTGAATCCTGGGCAACTTTGTGGGCTCCGTCTCTACTTTCCCCCACTTTCTGGTCCCTGTTCTCACAGTGACCAAAGCATGCAGCATCCATCCTACACCTTGTAAAGAGATAAAGGGTTTGTCTGGGCTCATTGATAAGAGGATTCAACACAGGGCTGCTTGGCTCCCTGTGCGTGGACAGAGCTTGATGGCCGTGGAAGTTGCAGGAACAGATGACCACTCATCTTCTTGTGTTTTAGTTTCTTGTGTGTTGTTGTGATAAAAATAGATTGGGAGAAGTAACTAAAGGGAGAAAGGGTCCATCCTACACCACAAGTCAAGGCTACCGTCTTTCCCGATGAGGTGGCCACAGAGGCCAGGGGTTTGTGTTCGGGGGTCACATTGTAACCATGGTCAACAAGCAAAGAAGGACGACTGCATGGTCCCTACATCTCAGCTTCCTTTCTCTGCTGGCACAGGGACATAGTTGGTGGTTGGTACCTCTTGCTCCCATAGGCCAGGAGGACATGGTGGAAGGAGTGGGAGGCAGGTTAGTCACACCGTACCTCTAATTAGGGAGCAGAGAATGAACAAGAAGTAAGGCCCAGCTCCGACACTCAGAAAGCTTGTCTTCAGTGACCTACTTCCTCAAGGAGGCTCTGCCAGCTAAAGGTTCCAGCCTTCCCAAACAGTGCCACCCACCGGGGACCAATGTTCAAATCAGAGAGCCTTTAGGGAAAAGGTCACATGCAAAGCACAATGGTCAGGAGGAAGAAAGCAAGACAAGGAGGGGCGAGAGACAATGTGCCCCCAAAGGCCACCCTCACCCCCCTCCCACTGACCCAGGGTTAGGTTGCACCTCCTATAATCTCCCCAGATTCTCAAAATATTGCCACTAGCTAAAGTCCAAGCCCTAACACATGACCTTTCAGAGGGATGTGTGTTGTCTAAAACATAACATTGTCCATTTTCCCTCAAACCAGGACATTGCAAACAAACACAAAGAAAAGACAAAAAAAAAAAAATGCCCAGAGTTTCCCCTGAGCTATTTCTAAAGGCTCCCGTGTCTCATAAAACTTTAATTAAATAAATTTGTCACACTTTCCCCCTTTGTCAGCCTGTCTTCTGTGAGATATGATTCTGTGGTGACTGGGGAAGGGTACCCCTGACATTCTGGACGGCAGCCTCAGAAGAAACAAAGGTAAGGTGTGTGCTGTGTCTTTACTGCCAGTTTCTTTGCTTGCAGAAAGCAGTAGCAATTTTCAAGTTGCTAAACATACGGCGTGGGATACCTCCGTGGTGCGCCAGCTTCTCTCTGGCTTATTTTAGCTTGCTTGGTGGCAGCTTCTGGCTTGGAAAGGACACAGCTCAGAGGGAAGTCAGAGGGAGTCATGCTGTCCAGGGAGCTAGGCAGGAGGGAAGCTCATTAGAATAAGAAAGCAGCTGGCGTGGGCAGGGAGGCTATAGTCGGGAAAGAAAGGATCCCAAAGGTATTGGGGTCAGGCACAGGCAGCGCCCCTTCAGTACAGGAGCCTAGAATGCTGTTCTCTGCCCTGCTCCTCGCCCCCAGCTTCTGCCTGGCTTCCATGCAAGGTTGGAGCCATCCAGAAACCAGGGCCAACAGCAGCATGAGGCTCGGCAGAGAACTCCCAGGACGTTAGAAAAGAAAGGGTTCTCACAATCTGTGCACACGCATGCCTTAGCTGGGCTGCTGACTTCCTCTGGAACAAAGCGTCATAGAGCCAAGGGTTTTGCCTTCACGGACTCCCACTGCAGAATGAAGGTAATGGCTTTGAGTTAGCCTGGCAGGGACCTTCAGCCACAGGGCTGGTGTTCACTCCCTGAACAATGTGCCTCCGAAATACATATCACTGTGCTGGCTAGATAAGCAAGGAAAGGCTTTGAAACCATTTCCCGTGGACCTCTGTAAGAAGCCCATGATTTGTCATGGAAGATTTGGATTGAAAAGCAATTGCCTGCCCCCAGGGTGTCATGCTTCAATAACAAACCAGTGTGAGGTGGCCCAGCACAACAGAGCCCTGCAAAGCCAAGCACACCTGGAGCTGCAAAGCTGCAAAGAAACATTTTGCCTCAAGATAAACACATCATTCCCCGAACTTCAATAGCCACCCCTCAAAAGCAAGACAGGAAGGCAAAAGCACCTTCACCAGGGACCCCCTAACCCCCCCTAACCGGCATACCTCTGAGCCTCAGGGGTTTAAAGCCTTCCAGCAAACACAAGCAAGACGGCCCCTTTGGTAAACCTTTTTCTCCTTAGGCACATGTCTAGTTCACCGCTCAGTTCTCTTCCTGATTATGGGAGCAAACTGGATTAGCAAAAGCTGTTTGATATGTGGTCTCCAGAAAGGCAGAGACACAGAGATCAGCACGAGCTAGGCTTTACCTTGTGCACAGAGTCTGCAACTAATGTGGCACAGGCTGCTCTGCTCATATACACCTCACCTTGACCGTCTGAGCCCTCTGAAATAGTGAGCCAAAGATGTCCTTTCCTCTCCTGATTCTGTCAGGCATTTGGCCATGGTAATAGGGAAGGTCATTAATGCAACTAAAAACTTAGTTCCGATTACTCTCTCTTGATTTTTATAGCCATTGTTATGTGTATGTGTGTGGGTGTGGGTGTGTATGTGCAGGTATGTGTGTATGAGCTTGCATGCATGTTCATGTGTGTGAGAAGGGTGTGCATTAGTGTGTGTGTGTGTGTGTGTGTGTGTGTGTGTGTGTGTGTATGTGAAACAGGGTCTCTCACTGCCCTGAGGCTCACCAGTTAGGCAAGCACAGCAAATCCCAGGGATCCTCCTGTCTCCACCTCCCCAGTGCTGGGATCACAAGCCTGCACGCCTTACACCCAGTCTATTACATGGGTGCTAGGAATTTAACTCACGACCCCACACTTGGACAGCAAGCACTTTACCCAGTGAGCCATCCCCAGCCTGTGTTATTACTGGTATTGTTTTGGTGAATAAGGAAATATGACCTACCAGGAACAGAGACATAGCCCAAGCAGAAAGACCCCAGGCTCAGACCTCCACGCTCTGCCTCTCTCCCTCTGAGCACTCGAGTCCTGAGCCAAGTCCACTGTTTCATGTACAGTCCTGGTTTTAGACAGGCAGACATTGCTTTAAACTCTTAGTTACTTCTAGAAAGTTATGTGCAATAATATCCACTTTTTTTTCTTTGCTAGAAAGCCATGATTCAGACATATACACCATCAGGTGATTACACCACAAGACAGAACACATCTCTCACCCCTCCCAGGTTCTTCTTCCCAGCTACCAGGCAATGAGACTGGTCTCTTGTCCTGTCATTTTGCCCTTCCCCCCCCCAAAAAAATCTATCATCTTAAGATCCAAGACATTAGTGACCCCCAAAAGATGCTGGTCTCACTAAATGCTAAGTGCTCACAATAGCTTCTCCATGGGGACAATGGCAGGCAGATTTATGAGTTCAAGGCCAGCCTGGTCTACAGAGTGAGAAGCTTTAAAGTATTTGGCAAGTTCTGCTGCTTTTCAGATGGAGCATTGGGTGACAAAGGGGTTTTACTCAAAACCAACCCAGCTGAGGTCAGCCGGGACCCAGAGTGACTCTATTCACCTTCTCATGGGGGACATGCATTCAAATATAGGATCAGGGCCAGTCCTCAGACAGCATAGACACAGCAACCAGATGTTAAGCTGAGCACAGGGCACAGGGTCTATTAACATAACAGCTCTGCTCCCACCCAGGGGCAAGAGGCCCATGGACTGGCCAGGGTGCTCTTCCCACCCTCCCTCCCATCTTACTGAGTCTTGGCAAAGACAAAGGAATAGAGCAAGGCTGGAAAGTCAAAGAGAGATAGCATGAGACAGGCAGCCACTATAACCAACCTCTTGTCTAGCAAAGTGAGGACCTGAGAGAATGCCTGAAAGCCAACAAACAAGGGACTTGGAAGCCTCAGAAGGAAGAAGGACATGCATCAGGGAAGCCTCAGAGGGAAGGAGGACGTGCATCAGGGAAGCCCCTCTGGACGTAGGGGAGAAGGGGGTAGAAAGGGAAAAGGAGGTATGAGGGAGCCTTCTCCACTGGTCAGGGTCAGCCCCTGATGTAAAAAATAAATTAAGTGAGCCAGGCATGGTGGCGCACGCCTTTAATCCAAGCACTCGGGAGGCAGAGGCAGGTGGATTTCTGAGTTCGAGGCCAGCCTGGTCTACAAAGTGAGTTCCAGGACAGCCAGGGCTATACAGAGAAACCATGTCTCGAAAAACCAAAATAATAATAATAATAATAATAATAATAATAATAATAATAATAATAAATTAAATAAAATTAAAAAAATTAATTAAGTAAGTAAGTAAAATCACGTTCTAATATAAATGCACATTTATCAGGCCAAGTTTATCAAAAGGTATCAGGCCAAGCAATACGGCTTTCTGCTCTTTGTTTTGCTTTGATTTAATGAAAACAGGAACCTCAAACATTGGTCATGATCTGTTTTTGGTGAAAATGGCATGTATACATGCATTAGAATGTTTGAATTCATATATGATACATTGTAACCTATAGGCTCCAGAAATACAATAAAACATATGATATATAATATATTGTCTGTATAACAACATATGTTGAATAAGATACATAGTGTGTACTATATGTAACAATATATTTACTTCCTTAGAATAATGGGAGTATCTAAAGTCCAGTTAAAAAGGAAGCTAATTATACAGAGAAACCTTGTCTCGAAAAACCAAAAACAAAAAAAGAAAGAAAGCTAATGTGCCAAACTTTTCTTTTTGTTTATCTACATTTTAAGCTTCAAACAGTTATATGCTATTTTGTTATCATACCCAAGAGTTATATTCATTTTAAGAACTTCGTGAGGGTCTATGGAAACTCTCAGAGTTCTGTTTGTTCTTATCCCCAAACTGCACACGATGAACCCCCAACAAAGCCACACACACAGGACAAACCTCTTTCCGTGGGCCTGCTGCACGGTGCGGTGAGGGAGCTGAGTGGGTATCCCACTCCTGGAGCACCTGCGAGGGGGACTTTTCCTCTTCGGGGTGGGGTGTTCGAGGGACAGCCAGGGCAGCTGTCTGGGCGGCCTCTCCTGTGCTGTGCACCTGCTCCTCGTCCTCTGCGTGTGGGCTGCTGCCTGCTTCCTGGAGCTGCAGGCTCTGTATCAGCATCTGACACGCCTCCGAGTCTGCTTTCCACACTCTCCCAAGCAGCGGGCACCTGCAGCTATGACAGAGGCAGGCAGGCAGGCACGGACATTAGCCCAGCAATGGCTCACACTACCGATCTATGGCGTGTTTGTGTCAGGGGTCCCTTCACACACGCACATACACACAACATCATTTTACAGAGGCAACAACAACCGGGGGACACAGAGGGGCAGAACCTGTGTGTCTGTGTTCATGGTAACATTCATATGGGTCCTTCCTAGCTGTCTGGTCAGCAAGGACACCCAGAATCTCACTTATGCTTCCAAGAAGAGCTACCCAGTGTGGCACATCCTACCCTCTATCCTGCCCAGCTCTGACAAAGGCTTCCACAGGTGCTGTTCTACTACCTGGAATGTCACCCCTCATCCTCCCAGCAAACATTGTATCACCCCTGTCACCCACTGACTTACATATAGCCTGGGTCCAGGCCAGCAGGGACCTAATGTCACCTGCCATTCTGCTGTGCCCAGCAGCACACACCCACTTATGCATCCCACACAGAACCACGGTGTCTCAGACTAAGCTTACACAGCCTGCTCTTGGGGGAAGCTCTTGCTCTACCATGTTGCTAGACATCCAGGATGGATCTCTGAGCACTGTCCAGAGTGTGCTGGGAGGTAGAGACTGGGGTGTGCAGAGAGTCTCATGGAAATGGCAAGCTCCATGTTCAGTGAGTGAGTGGAGAGAAATAAAGGAAGACATCTATTGTCAACCTGGGCCAACCCCCAAATCTTTTCTTCTAACTTCTACATGGGCATTATGGCAATACATGTGCATGCATGTGTGAGTACTCACATACACACACAAACATACACCAACACGTACATGCACACACATACATACCGATGCATACACACATATACACACACCAACACATATACATACACATAACACATACACATACACACCAATGTATACATACACACACATACACACTAACACATACACACACATATATACACCAATGCATATACATAAACATACACACTAACACACATATACACCAATGCATATACATACACATATACACTAACACATACACATATATACATCAATGCATATACGTACACATGTACACACACACCAAAACATACTTTCCTTTTTTGTAGAATTATTTATTTAATGTATATGAGTACACTCTAATTGTCTTCAGACACACCAGAAGAGGGCATCAGATCCCTTTACAGATGGTTGTGAGCCACCATGTGGTTGCTGGCAATTGAATTCAGGACCTCTAGAAGAGCAGTGTTCCTAACCACTGAGCTGCCTCTCCAGCCCCCAAACATACTCTTCACTGCTTCTTTTGAGTCTCATTTTTTTCCCGTTCCAATCTTTCTTCTTGCTCTCTTGAAGTTCTAATAAAGGTACTCAAGAGTCTATATTTCTGTCTGAGAAGTTCTCTAACCATATCCACACAAGTACATTTAAATCTTCAAATATCAAATACTTTAAATATTTAAAAACAAAACAAAACAAAACAAAACAACAACAACAGAAGTTTCTCTCAAAACCCTTACACACTCACTATCAGCATCTTTAACATTTTCTAGGCCAGCATGACTGATTTCCAGAATTTATAACTTTATCATTCTGCAGACTTAATGTAGAGTCTTTGTTTTCTCTCCTTCTCTCCTCTCTAAACTGAAGATACTCACTAGTATGTTTTCCAGTTTGGGACCCAATACAGTCAAAGCTTCTCTGTGTCCCCTGCACCCCAGGAGCCAGTGGGGACCATGGAGCAAGCTGCAGGGCTCTTAGGGCTCCCGGGAAAGAGGTCAACAGCTCTCTTCATTATAACCTGTGCATTGTCACAGTAATTAGTGAAATATGGTGGTCTCTCATCTGAGTGAAAGTGGGACTGGTCCTGAGCTGTCTCTAGAACACACTCACCAAAGTCTAGGTGCCAATTTCAGAGGTGCAAGCCACGTGGTGAATCACGTATGTGGGTGTAAGATGGTAGTGTTCCTTGTGGGCTATGTGACAATTTCTTCAAGGGTTGAGTTTCTGAGACATCTGCTCTTTGCATCTGTTTATACTAAAGAGAGCCACGGTTGGTTGTATGTGGGGAGATGCCTGCTCTTCCTGCCCAGGAGAGTAATTAGGTCATTAACAAAAAATGCTCCACCAGCGACTCAGTGCCTCTGAGCCTTGTGAGGACAGCAATGATATTTTGAGCTGTAGTAGCTCAGAGGTCTGGGTAGAGAACTGGGCCCCAGCACTGCCACCACCTTCTCAAAGGCTAAAGGAGGCCTACAGGCTCACAGAGCACAGGACGGAGTGCGGAGGCCTATAGGATCACAGAGCACAGCGGCCATGCTTTGTTGGAAATGATGCTGGCACGCAGGGATCTGGGGAGGCAGCCTGCCTCTCTACTGTAGAAGTAGGGACATCCTGGACATAGTGGCTCATGGGTGTGGCCCCAGTCCTTGTGAGGCTGAGGCAGAAAGATTATGGTAGATTCAATGCCAGCCTTGACTATGTAATGATTTCTGGACCAGCCTGAGCTAGAGTGAGACATTCTCTCAAAACAAAAAACCAGAACCAGAACCAGAACCCTGGAAACCTGAATTCTAACACAGACACCTGAAGTTTCAGTCCTTGTCACCAACCCATCCTTCCCGATACCCTTTCTTTTAAAGGAATTATCTTGTTCTCTGGAAACTTTGAAATCTTCAGGCTCTTTTACAGTCCCACCATGAAGGAAAACATCCACCCCAGGGGACAAAGGTGATGCTTATAAATTCTCAACAGAAGCCACTTGAAGCATGTGTCTGCATTCTTTCTATTCCCTGGACAACTAAAATCTCCAACAGAGAGAAAAACACCACTATTACAAATGTTTACATTTATTCTTTGATTTACTTTATTTTTTAATTAACAAATGTTTACATTTTATTCTTCGATTTACTTTATTTTATATTAATTAAAAGCTTTTAAATTTATTTTCACGTGATTGGGTATTTTGTCTGCATGTATATCTGTGAACCACATGTATGCCTGGTATCAGCATAGGCTACAAAAGGACATCCAACCCTCTGGACTAGACTTACAGATGTTGTGAGCTGCCTTGTAAGTTCTGGGAATTGAACCTGGGTCCTCTGCAAAAACAGTCAATGCTCTTAACCACTGAGCCATCTCTCTAGCCCTTTCACTTTCTAGGGAAGTTTAGCCTGATTTTAATTCATGTGTCTGTGCAAATGCACATAGAGGCTAGAGGTCAGCCTCAGGTCCCTCACTGAGCCTGGAGTTTGCAGATTGAGCTGTGATGGCTGGCTGGAAATCCCAGGGATCTGTCCTTCTCAGCCTTTCCAGTGCTTTGATTTCCAACATGCCCCCAGTCTATGGGATGGTGCTGCTTACATTCAAGGTGGGTCTTATCGCCTCTGGAAAAACCCTCAAAGGTGCACCCAGGGTGTATTGTTCTCCTAGTCACTTCACAGTCCAACCAAACTGACAAGATGAAGCCCCATGTCCTCAGGCCTGGATGGTGCCACAGGTGTATCACATCATTCTGCCATTTAGTCCCCAAGCAGCCTCACAATTAGCACTACACTGTAGAGGCTTCAAAACATACTTTGAACTCTGCCATTCCTGTGCTTGAACACCTAGTGCCTATCCTCTTTCTGGAATCTAGGCTAATCTTGTCCACTGATCACGTTAGCTTGGTAGGAACAAGGCTCAGGACTGCCAAGAGAGGAAGGCCATGCGGTTTCCAAAGATCTTCTTGGATTCTTGCCCTGCAAGGAAGCTGCCCATGTTGGAGTCATCAGGCTAGCAGATCAGAGACAGTGGCCCTGAAAGCTTAGCTGATGGCTACTGTCTGCAAGGGATCTGAGCCCCCACCCCCCCCCGGGGTGGGGTCTGTGTTACTAAGACTTTCCCACGTTCACACCGCACTAATTGTGAACAAACTGAAGTGGTTGGGTTGGAGCAAGCAGAGCTCTATCGTGCAGTTGAAGGAGTCTGGGAATCTCAGAAATCACACATAAGAATGACTTGCTTTCCTTTCTAGCTATGGAAAGCCAGCCCACCATGGATTGCATAAGCACTCCCAAAGCTGCAGGTTATCAACAAATCACATCCCTATCTGTTGTGATAAAACACTAAACAAAAGCAAGTATTTGGCTTATAATCACTGAAAGAACACCCACTGGAAAAGTATCCATCCTGAGGTTAACAAAGGGAAGCCTTCCTGGTGGTAATTGTTGTGGAATTGGCTACATTAAAAGTTAAAATCTCAGAGTAAACATGGAAGGGCCATTCAGTCTGGCTTCTTGACAGCTCAAATCCAAACAAACCAAACACAAATTTCAAAGTATCTATACAATGTCTAAGGGGGAGAAAGCTTTCTAAGCAGCTCGGAAGGACAAAACAGAAATATCTAGATGTTTTTGGATATATATGTATGCATATACTGAAGTTGGAATGTATATATATGATCAAGGCACCAGAAAATCTAGTGTCTGCTGAGGGTACACCGTCCAGTAGATGATGATATCTAGCTATGTTCTTATATGGTGGGAGGAGCAAAGATGCTAATATTATAACTGCTGAGGGCCACACCCCAGTGACCACTACACTGGGGAGTAAGGATCAATACTTTAATTGAGGTATCCAGGTCATGGTAGGTTATTTAAGAAGTCTGCAATTTGATGGGAGAAGAAGCAAGAGAAAGGGGGGGGGGTTGGATGAGAGAGAAGAGGAGAGGATGAGGAGGGAGAGGGAGAAGCAGGAGAGGCCATGAGTACAGGTCACTTTATAAGGTCATGCGGGAAATCCTGATAGGATCCTGCTTTTCTGCCTGTATAGTTCAAGGTGGCGGTGTGTGATGTCATGGTTGGTGCCTGTGCTACAAACTGTGCCGGCGATGAATAGGTTGTGGGTCAATGGCCCCTGCGTTCCAATATCTACAGGGTTGGTCCTCAGGCACAGAGATCTGAATTGGCACAGGTGACAACACTCACGTGTCTGACACCTAACAGGTTCAGGCGGGCACGGCTGGCACACATCCAGGAACCCCTTGGTGTTTCAGGCTAGCTTCACTCCTAATGCTGGAGAACTAGGAGTCCTGCCAAGGTTCAGAGCCATCTTCCACGGTGGAGGCCAAGGCAGCCCAGTGCCCTCATCCTTCGGGCTTGTGAGAAAGGAAACCTTGTCAGAGCCTTCATCCACCCACTCTAGAAAACTGCCTCAGGCTGGAGAGATGGCTCAGTGGGTAAGAGCACTGACTGCTCTTCCAAAGGTCCTGAGTTCATATCCCAGCAACCACATGGTGGCTAACAACCAGCTGTAATGAGATCTGATGACCTCTTCTGGTATGTCTGAAGACAGCTATAGTGTACTCATATAAATAAAATAAACCTTTAAAAAAAAAAAAGAAAAAAAGAAAACTGTCTCAAACTGCAAGACGGCCATGAACTGCGTCTACTTACAGAGAATTGTGGGGTGCCCATTAGGCATGCATAGGAGAGGGCAGTTTGAACCTCCTCAGGTAAAGGGAAGCATGTGGTTGCCAAGCACCGAGGGTGCACGATGGCACCATCATCCTATGACCCGGCAGGTCTCAGCTGCAGGAGAAGTCACTGTGACAGGGCGTTGCTGCGGTCACAGCCTGAGAAGAAATCTGGGACCTGCTGGAGCTCAGGGCCAACTCAGAACTGTACCAAGGAATTGTGTGCAGACATCTCTATCCATCCAGGCACACAGAGTATCATAACAGCTGAAATCTAAATTGAAGTCTAAAAATAGCACAATAAAATTACTTCCTTCCTTCACTCCACAGAGAGCAAGTGGGCTGACACTCACAGCTGCAGGGCATGGCTGACTTCCGGAGTTCGCATGGACAGAACGGTTACACAACTGCCCCATCTTGTGAACACATTGCCCATCCCAGAGAATGGGGGAGCCAGAGCAATTACCCGGTCGGTGGAAACTGATCATGGACATTTGATTATAGTTATTAATGGGGAGAACGGGAGACAGACCGCTGAGCGGCAGGCTAGCGCTAAGTGAATGTGTATGAGATTCCTGGAGGGGGATTAATTTCTGTTTGCTTTTCATCTCTCAGCTACCATCTGAATGTGACACCAAGTCTAAGCGTGGCCTGTCACAGCCTTATCAGTATTCAGTGCCTTGCATGCTGGTCACATTATCTCCGCTGGATGTTCCAAACGAGGGGTCTCTTGCTGTGGGGATCGTTTTCCTCTGATTCTAATGCGGGACTGGGGTTAGCTAGTGACTGGCTTTTCAGGGGAGAATCGTACCTTGGAGTGTCAGAAAGACATTCTTCAAGCAAATATTTGCCTCTCTGTGTGTTTCCCACTGGCACTGAGCACACAGCTCCTAATCTGGAGGGTGCATGGACTATTCTCAAGCCTTCGGCCCCATCAGAGGATGCTGGGCTTTATCTGTATCTCAGCTATGAGACCTCAAGCTCCTCAGGCAAGCCAGGTCCCATTGTCCCTCTCCCTGTGGTGGCCTCTCAGCCTCTGTGCATGGTTAAGTGACGCACATGCAGTGCCAGAGAGCACGGAGCCGGAGCACGCTTTGTTGTGCCTTGAGTTCTGCCCTTCTCCAACCACAGACAACGATGACCTTATCAAGGCCTTCTTGGGGGCTTTCAAACCATGATATAGAGATAGCCCTGAAGTGTATCCTTCTCTAAGGTTAGCAGACAGAAGGCCCCCAGAGTCCATCAAGCCACACCAGAAAGATGATTCCTAAGTCATCCAATCTCTCTACCATCTCCTGAGAAGCAGGTTGCTCCCGACATTGGATTGTGAGGTCCAGTGGGGAGGGAGGTGTCCATCCAAATGCAGCCCAGTCAATAACAGCAAGGGGATCACCTGACTGTGATTAATATTTTTGAGGGTCAGTGGGTCAAAGCCAAAAAGCCAGTAGTATAAGAACCGTTGAGAAGACAAGATACGTGGGACACTCTATTCACCCCCACATGAGATCAGCATCATCTTTCTGGGGATTTGACTATCTGGACATCAGTCTTCTGGCTGTCAGAAAAGAGTTCAGACTAAAGGAGTTTCAGACAAGAATGAGGCTCCAGGCTTCTGTGTGAATGTCCAACACACGTGGCCAAGCATGGCCATGAGAGTGACCTAACACATTGCGACTTGTTTAAAACACAAGGGAATTACAATAGAAAATTTTGGTAGGGTCCTCCATAGTGAACTTTGTAGATGAATGTGCTATGCCACAATGTCAAAAGAGTGGTCCCTCTTAGATGCTGAAACCTACATGGGACCACGTTTACTCTCAGACTGTTCACCTAAACCTGACTAGCCCCCTCTTCTTATTGAAAGGACTAACAGTCACTTAGAGATGACAGGTCAGGCAAACTCCAGGGGCAGCTTTCCCTTCTGACCAGCAGAAAGAGGAGATACCCTTCAAACCCCATCTCCCCTTCACACTCCAGTGAACCACACAAATGAGCACACCTGTGCCACAGCAGCCTCAGGGGCCACTTCTGTCCATCCTGTAACTGCCAGCACTGCCACACACCACTGTCAGAACAAGGACAGTTCCACTGAGAGCAACCAATAGAGAAATCCATGCAAGAGTCGATTAAGACAGGCTTGAGCCAGCTGATGCATTGCGCCGGCCTGCACCAGCGCCTCTGGGGAAACCACGGCATTGCTTACAGTCTCGTGTACAGAATAATAAAGGAAATAACTTGGCCAGATGGCCTGTGTAGATATCACAAGTTATCTCTTAGTGATTCTCACCTTAGGCTTCGTCCAGGAAGTAATTATATGATTTCCATTGGAAACTTAAAAATTGTAATTACATTTATGTATGTATGTGTGTGCTCCACACTCATGTGTGTTACAGTTTACACGTGGTGGTCAGAGGACAACTTGAAGAAATCAGCTCTCTCCTTCTACCAAGTGGGTCCCAGAGGTCAAACTGAGGTCACCAGGCTCCATGGGAGAGCTTCTACTGAACAAGCCATCTCACTGGTCTGGAGACTTTTCTTTTCTTTAGCATAGCTCAGTGGGGTGAACTGCTTGCTGCACAGGTCCCCAGCACCCACATAAAAAGCCAAGTGTGTGGATACACACCAGTGCTCTCGCACACAGAGCATCGCCGAGTTTGGGATGAGTGAGGCTAAGGAGTTCTTCTTTGCGGCTTGAGGAGGGATCTAGCGCTACACGCTGGTGTGACTTTAAGCTGTAATGGCACAGAGCCTGGTGTGTTTGAACATGGGACTCATCCCCCAGCACAGGTGCTCTCATAGCAGCCGCAGGAGGCAGGACTCAGGCAGGAGGCAGGGACAGGAAGGAGGGACAGGCGGAGGGGAAGTGGGAGCAGACTGACTCTGAACCCCGTGGGTAGTGCTATATCAACCGTGTGCTTGCCGAGGCTGTGGGTGAGACTCACCAGTGAAGGGGAGAGCCGTCACTGACAGTCTTGGAAATGCCTGCCTTCTAGAGGGAGAGTCTGAGAACCTCCCTCCAGCAGCAGAGACTTTAGAACCCATCTGTCTGGAGGTCACAGGTTCCTGGCGCGTTGTCAAATTAAACTATCATGTAATCTCAACACGCCCTGGAATCATTAAAAACTCTTCTCGTTTCATTAAAGACAAATTGGATCTCTGCCATTGATATATTGACTGAAGCTTAATGGCTCTTTAATTTCTCAATTCATGGCCAAATGCATCAAAAAGACTTTTGCCTTGAGTATGTTAAACTCGTCTGAGGTTGGACACTCCCTGGTAATTGTCTTTGTGTGTGTGTGTCTTTTCTTGAGACAGTGTCTCATATGGTCCAGGCTAGCTTCAAGCTCACTATGCTCAACATGTAGCTAAGGCTGACTTTGAACTCCTAATTCTTTAGCCTTCACCTGGCAAGCACTAAGATTACAGGACGCACCACTACACTCAGGAACTTTAAATGGATGAAAACCACCCTGGAATGTGAAGGCTGAGAGTGAAGTGGTCATTGGAAGTGTCCTCTGGTGTGACATAGCTTTATCAACCTTGATTCAGGACACCTGTGCTGAACTTCACAAGATGCTTGTGAGACCAGCCCACCGGCATTCTCTCCCATAAGTGGTCCCTTCCTAGGGATGTCTAAGGATTAGCAGTCGCTGTGGCAGAAATTCTGTTGATGTAGCTGCCTGAAAGCTGCTGTGTTCCTGTGAGGAACCCCCCCACTCATTCACCTCTAAATAAGCCCAATGAACTCCTCAGTCCACCAAGCTGGACTTGGGTGGAATTACTGTCCTGGAGGCCCTAGCTGGGGTGAATTTGTCCAGATTTCCCCAGGAAAAGCCATGTAACACATGCTATCTCTAAAAAATGGCCTCACATCCATGTAATAATTATAGTCAAGGACAAGGAAAATAACATCAGTAATCGCCTTCCTCCCAGGGACTCACTCAGGGCTGACACCATGTCACACAGTGGTCCTCCTGGCATAATGCCCAGGGTTACGTCAGGTCTCTGCTTCTTTATGGACCATCTTCTCCAGGTGACATGTCCACTGTCTCTGGGAACTATCTAAAGAAAAGGGAATAGGGAGCTGTGGCAACCCCAGATGCTCTTGGACGTCTACAAAGGGTCACTATGCAGAGATGCAGAGCTCAGGAGACCCAAACAGCTGATTCTGGGCCAGTGATATGCAAGGTCAGGGCTCTCCGGCTCACAAGCTCCAATGCCAGGTGTGTGGCTGTGAAGGCAGCAGGTGACTCTAGGACCTCAGCCAGGCGATGATGCTATGTGTGGGAACCACTGCAGGCTCTCAGTCTCCACCAGCCTCCGACAAGGACTCAATTGCCACTTTTCCTTCCACCCTCTGCGGGAGCTGCAGGCATCTGGCCAGAGGGCAGGCGACAGAAAGAGCAGACTGTTTACATAATGAGGTTGAGAACTTGCCATGACCTTGAGGCTTACTAAGAAGGCTAGAGAGTCTCGCTTGCTTTTAGAAAATAGTTGGGGGGGGGGTTTGTTTCCAGTGTGAAATTGTTTGAGTGTTCTTGTATGTGCATGTGGACGTGTGGATGTGGGTGTGGATGTGGGTGTGGATGTGGGTGTGGATGTGGGTGTGGATGTGGACGTGTGGATGTGGAGAGGCCCAAGGAAACCTCAGGTACCAGACACCTTGTTTTCTAAGATGGGGTCTGTTGGCATTTCCTCTAGGCTCTACCTCACAGTTATCTGGCAACAGCCAGGTGTGCCTGACTCACTATAAAAGGGGCTGCTTGCCCCCTCCTCTCTCTCTTAGTCTTCTACTCCCTTGCCCTCTTCCTTCTCTGGGCCTTCTTTCCCCACTCCCCTCTTCCTCTTTCCACATGTTGAGGTCAGCCTCTACTCCTATATGATCTCTCTCTCTCTCTCTCTCTCTCTCTCTCTCTCTCCCTCCCTCCCTCCCCCCCCCCATGCCCTCAACTCCCCTCCCCATGCCCTAACTAAACTCTATTCTACACTATACTGTCCTGTAGCTGGTACCTCAGAGAGACGGGATGCCTTGGCATGGGCCCGAAAAGGCACCCCCTTTCCCCACACCAACCTCGTTCTATCAAACATAATCCTGGCTCATTCTTTCTTTTTATAAAACACAACAGGGTCTCTCATTGATTTGAAACTTAAAAAGTAGGCAGGGCCAGCGAGCCCCATAAGTCTTTCTGTCTCTACCTCCCCAGGGTCGGGATTAAAGCTTGTACCCCCACATCTGGCTTTTTACAATGTGGGTTCTGGGGTCTGAACTCGGGTCCTTGTGTTTGTACATTAAGCACTTTTCTGGCTAAGCCAGCGCCCATCTCTCAAGGCAGATCTTTTTCACTCCATCATATTTTTTGTGGTTTTATATTGCTACTGTTGAATAATAGCTCTCATTTATCCAGTCATTATTGCATATAAGAAGCATCCTTTATCTTCTGCAATTGTCTCATTTTTATGATAGAAAAAGGGGGCTTGGAGAGATTTATTGTGTAGTGAACAGCCGCAGCTCAAGAAGGGATCACACTCAGATCTAGACAAACTCATTCCTGAGCCCAGACTTTAAACCTGTGCGTGCACTCAGCAACCAGGAGAGATGGTCCAAGAAGCTCCCGAAGAATCCCATCCCTGAGGGGGCTGGAGAGATGACTCAGTGGTTAAGAGCACTGGCTGCTCTTCCGGAGGCCCTGAGTTCAATTCCCAGCAACCACATGGTGGCTCACAACTATCTTCAATGGGAGCCGATACTCTCTTCTGGTGTGTCTGAAGACAGCAACAGTGTGTTCATATATGTAAAATCTCTGTCTCTCTCTGTCTCTCTCTCTGTGTCTCTGTCTCTGTCTCTGTCTCTGTCTCTCTCTCTCTCTCTCTCTCTCTCTCTGTGAGTGTGTATATTCCATCCCTGAATGGCACTTCCACTCTGACCCTGGATTTGGATTTGAGGGTACACATCCTCTTTCAAGGATGGAGGTAGACACAGTATGCTTAGAGGTTTTCTGACCTGTGTTAGAGATGGGGTCTTAAGATGACCCATGATAAAGACCTCAATGGAAGTGAGATGCTCAGGGTATTTCCTGTGGTTGGTGCTTTATTTTAATTTGTAATGCCGAGGCGATCGGGTGGACTCTGTCAGTCACCTGTGATGATTGCTCACGAGGGATTAGTGGCTTCTGAGCCAACCTATCAGAAGAGCTGAGCTTTTGGCCAGAGCTCAGAGCTAGCGCTCTCTCTCTCTCTCTCTCTCTCTCTCTCTCTCTCTCTCTCTCTCTCTCTCTCAATTGTCCTGAGGACTCTTGCCAGCAGAGAGCAGGCAGCCTGCAGGGAACACTTGCTTATGGTAGTGGGTGATGACTCTGGGAGCCTTTGGGCACTACCAGGCTCAATAACTCCCATTCTACTGACTTCTCCCACCCACCCCTGGCTCCCAGCTTGAAGGCAGGCTGTTGGTGTGAACTGAGAGGTGTGTCTGGGAGCCATGCCTTTCTCTGGCCTTGCTCAGCTCTGTTGAAGCCCTCTGGGATGTTAGCTGAGTAACCTACCTGTCTACCATTGCCTGTGAGGGCATTCTCGCCAAAACCTCCAGATAATTATCAGGTAAATATTAGGGTTTGTTGTTGTTGTTGTCGTTGTTGTTTTAAGAACCAGATCTCCTTTAGAAAAAGGTTATCACGCTCTTAATTCAAAATAAATTGGAGATAAAACACCTGAGTTCCCGAGTGCTCTTCCTACCATGGAGTCACACACAGGGGTCTCCGAGCACCCTCACATGCAGAGACAAAGCCCGCCCGCCCGCCAGTGTCTTTTCTGCTTTGATTGTGAATGTCTGACTCACCCTCAAGCAAATACTTGAGAACTGAAGTAGAGCTCAAGGACACAAAAATAAACCAGCAGCCACTAAACTGCATTGATGCAACCACTTCAGATTCAAGTCCAGGAAAACAGAGCCCACAGAAAGAGGAGAGCTTCTAGAAAGATAAAGGATGTTCCCCTCCAACCATGGACACAATGGGCTCCGTGGGTATACACAAAACCAGTGTACACACCCTGGGTGCGAGCAGGTGAGGCCTGGTCCCTGACAGCCTCAGGTGCTGGGTTTTCATTGGACATAAGGACTTTCTCTTCCTCCACGGTGGTTACAGGCATAAGATATGAGATTGTTGTAATACATGTACTTCACCTACAAAGGGATGAGGGATAGAGAAGAAGAGTTGGGAGGATGGAGGGAGAGGAAGGGAGAGAGGGACAGGGAGGGAGGGATCATGGGGAGAGGGAGGGAGAGAGTGGGAGACTTCTGTGTCAGTCACTGGGTACCATCATCTTCTGGTTTCTTTTGTTTTGTTTTTGTTGTTTGGGTTTTTTAAGTTTGGTGTGTATGTCTCACGGGCTGGGAACTGACTAATTAGTCTAGGCTGGCTGGCCAGTGACCCCAGGATTCACCTGTCTCTGCCTGCCAGTGACCCCCAGGATTCACCTGTCTCTGCTTGCCTAGTAGAAAGTTGTAAGTGCACACCATCACAGGGGCTTATTCAGACTGTAGTCTAGGGATCAAACGCAGGCCCTCGAGGGTCCAAAGCCAGCACTTTACCAACAGAGCTGTCTTTCTTGCACCATAGTAAAAACCTCTGAGCCAAGAAAAGTTGTGGTGGACACCTGTAATCTCAGCCTTGGGAGCCTGAAGTGAGGGGGCCTGAGTTCAAGGCTCACTTAGGCTGCAGAAAGAGACTCTCAGAGGAACTGCAGGCAAAAAGGAAGAATTCTTTAGTTCTCCCTTTGACTCGCTCAGAAGGCTAACAGAGAATATGTGACAACTGAGAAGATGGAAATTAAAGCCAAATTCAGCCCTGAGGGGAAAGAGCTAAATCAACACCTCCATGTTTGCTGTTACCTCTGTAACAGTCTGAAGGGATGGTGAGTGGGCGAGGCTCCTTGGAGTGGCTTTGTTGTGTTTTTTAATATTCTACTGTGAGTCACCAAGATGGGATGCCAAGGCAAATGGGTCTGGGCATTATATCTATATATCTACATGTCTACATATCTAAATATCTATATCTATATACCTATATGTCTATATGTCTATATATTCATATACATTTCTATATCTATATCTCAATATAAAAGAATCAACTCATATAAAGGAAGAGAAAATAAAAAAAAAAAATAGGGGGAAAGATGGCCACTTCTTCCTGAGAGTTAGTAGGTCATAGGTGCAGGACTGCAGTTGGGGAAGTATCTGTCTGTCTGTCTGTCAGTACTTATGCTCCAGGAGTCCTAAGATGATCCTCTCTCCCTCTCTGCCTTTCTCTGTCTCTACTCCCTCAACTCCCCTCCTCACACCCTAAATAAACTCTATTCCGTACTATATCTGTCATAAGGCTGGTACCTCAGGGGGAAGGGATGCCTCAGGATGGGCCCTCAGAGGTCTGTCCAAGAGTCTAATATGACTCTAAGTCACACCTCAGGTGGTCTACATGCCTGAAAAAGAGGATATCAGGAATAAGATGGAGAGAGGCGTGTCAGAACACTCCTGCCAGTACATGGCAGGAGAGCCAGCCTCAGATCCAAGCCCCTGAGCTTCCTGCATATACTCCTGACACTCAGTCCATGATGGCCAGCTTTGACAGGGCTTTCCCCAAGTCTAGGGGCAGCAAGGTCAGTTGGTGGGTGGAAGAACTTGGCTTGCAACCTGAGGCTAATCCCACACCCCAGCATCCTGAAGGGAGAGGCCTTGGCACTGTCCTGGCAGACAAAGGTTTAAGGCAAATCTATTCCAGAGCCACTTAGCAATTTCCAAAATAGTAGCAAGATGTTTCCATAAAACCAAACTGGCTGCCAGGGAGGAAAGGCACAGACTACATTGTGGAACTTGTTCCCTTAATTAGGACCAGATCCCGCTGGCTGGGGTTTATTTCCAGAAGTAGACATCCCAGCAAACCAGAAACAGCTTGACATGCTGTGGAGTCCCTAATGCTTCTACGATCTGAATTCCTAATTGGGTTTAAAAAAAAAAAATCAACCAGGAATTTTCATGCTGGTTTTGATTCGGGATTCAAAACAGAACCGACAATGCGGATTCCTGCATTGTTCTGTGTGTAAACTGGTTCACAGTCCTCAAGACCCCTTCAGCGGCTGCGTAGAAAGCAAAAGCAGACCGCAGCATGAATTCTTAGCTCGGTATCCCAAAGAGGCTTTTCTTATTCCGAGATGTGAGAACTGCCCTGTGTTCTCGCCAAGATGCTTTTAAACATTCTAATCTATTTGCTTTGTCAAAGGGGAGCCTGGGCTAGGAGATGTTAGAACAGCACCTGCTCCTTCCCCTGGGGATGCTGGGTGTTTTCCTGCTTTCTTTGTTAATGTATTATAAAGACTGACTGGCTCCTTCCCTTGCCTTCTCTGAATTCTAATAAAGCAAGCAGATATACCCAGAGTCTATAGGGCAGGAACCCCCACTTACCTGCTCAGCTGACCCTCCAACACTTCCATGCACTTCACAGTGTTTGCCTTCAAGCGTGTTTCTGCAAGAAAAACCCAACGTGAGCACAGCTGTAGCCCAAACTGAGAGAAAACCACAAATACTCATTTAAAAGCTGAAAACAAAGGATTGTTGGTCAAGGGTCTAATAATAACAGCATGCTGTATTTGAAAGATCCTCAAGCCCATCCAAGTGGCTGCCTAGAGCCATGTGCTGGAAGGATGCAGAGGCTCCTGTTGTCTCTGCAGCTGGAAGCAGGCACAGATAAAGACATTGGGCCACGCTGGCTGGCTTGATACTTATGATTTCAGCCCATCACTGTGCATGACAACACCTCCCTTCCAAAACAGATAGCCTCTGTTAATGAAAACTGGTATGCACTCACGTTTATAAACAATCTGGGCTTTCAAACTAATACATTGTTAAACAAATTAGATACTAAATGCTAGACTCAATGTTAAGCTTTAAATGTGAAATGTCCTCCAGAGGGACATTATCTGAATGCTTGGTCTCCAGCTATCAGAAGTGGGTCCCTGGGGCCAGCTCTGCCGGTGGTATCTGCTTCTGGCTCCAAGCTGTCTTCTTCCTGATCCATCAAGATGTGAGGCTCTGACCCCGATGCTCATACTGCGGCAGAGTGTCCTCCAAAGGAAGTATGTGGCTACAGACTATTCACAAAGAATGCACCTTGAAGTTACTATCTGCTTTTGCTTCAGCTTGACCAAGAATGATTATGAACACAGCCATACCAGTTCGCTCCCCCCACCGCCTCCCGCCCCCCCCATGAGGATCAGGATGACTATAGACACAGCCACCTCTGTGTCTACAATAGCCATGCCTGACCCAACATTATGGAATTTTTCTCTCTGAAATCATAAGTCAAAATAAAATTGTCTGGGAGGTGGCTCTGGGCAAAACAAGGATGGATATGATCGAAACACACTGTAAGAAATTTTCAAAAGGATTAATAAAACTATTACATAAAAACATGAAGAAACTTCTTTTCCCTGAAGTCCTTCTGCCAGCAGAAATGTAACCAATACCTAAGCTTCTGTGACCTCATAGCCTGATGACTTTCCCTGGGATGGTCAAACTGTTTCCTGTGCTTTCCAGCTTGCCTGGAGGCTGACATCAGGGCAGATTGCTGTTGGGATAAGAGTTTCCTGACCCTGAGCACCTGCCACCACCACACCAAACCCCACCACACTAAGAGACCTTGCAATATGTACAGAGTCAGTTCACAGCTCTAAAGTCAGGCCAGAGTGTGGACATGTAGTTTAGACTTCTAACTTGCAAGATATCACAACCACCAACACGCTGACTGAGAACAAGGGCCATCTTCTCTTCTTGCTCCCCTGCTTGTCCATCCTGAGTCTGCCAGAGAGAGAGGTACCTCTGAGGGACTGATGATCCCCAGAACAAGGGAGGGTGCTCAGGAGATGCCAAAGGGAAAATCCATGGGCCTCAGGCTCTTACAGGGGGAGAGGCACGAAGCAGTAGTCCCCACTTGCCACCTGAATCCAATATTCAGATTATGCTACTATTAGAATGGAATTCAAATAATTAGTTTAATGACTCCAAATTAAGTGGAAGCTAATTGATGATTGAATATGGTAAATTTGTAAAAATATTTAGCAGAATACATGCCACAAGCATAGGTTGGTGCTAAAGGTGTTTAACCTAGGGCTCATTTCATGTATGGAACTGTATATAGTATCATTTGTGTGTGCATGTGTGCGCTCATGTGTTTGTGTGTGTATGTGTGTGTGCATGTATGTGTGTTATGTGTATGTGTGTGTGTGTGCATGTGCATGCATATGTGTGAGTGTGTCTCTGTGTGTATTTGCATGTGTACATGTATGTATGTGTGCATGTGTGCATATGTGTGTGGATGTGTGTGTGTGCATGCATGCATGTGCATGTGTATGCATGTGTGTATGAAGAAACCAGAGGTAGCCATCATGTATTACTCTCCATCTTACTTTTTGAGACTGGGTTCTTCTCTGAGCCCAGAGTTTACTGACTTGACTGGTCTGTTCTCTAGTGAGCCTCGGGGATCCTAACTTTCCAGCCCTGGGAAGGCAAGCATATGCCACCGTGCCACCCAGCTTTTAAATGAGTGCTGGTGTTGAATTCTGGTCTTCCTATATTCTCAGCAGGTAATTTACCTACTGAGCCATCTCCCTAGCTCCCTCTACTTTTTATACTTAAATATAAAAAGGATCTAGCATCAAGGGACCCAGGGGGACAAGGCTAACTAGCTAACATGCTGGTACATTTGCTTCTTTCTTTCTTTCTTTCTTTCTTTCTTTCTTTCTTTCTTTCTTTCTTTCTTTCTTTGTTTCTTTCTTTCTTTCTTTCTCTCTTTCTCTCTTTAAATCAGTCTTTCTTTCTTTCTTTCTTCCTTCCTTTCTTTCTTTCTTTCTTCCTTTCTTTTCTTTCTTTTTTTTTTTTAAAGGCAGGGTTCCTGTGTAGCTCTGGCTGTCCAGAACTCACTGTCTCAAACTCAGAGATCTATCTGCCTCTGCCTCCTGAGTGCTGGTATCAAAGGTGTGTGCCACCACCTAGCTACAGTTTTCTTTACAGGTTTCCCTATGTAGAAGCCTAGATGGCCTGGAACTTGCTCTATAACCAGGGTGGCCTCAAATTCTTAGAGATCTTCCTGCCTCTGCCTCCTGAGTGCTGGGATTAAAGACATGCACCACTATAGCCAACTCTTACTACATTTTCTAAAAAATACTTGTTTTTATTTTATCTGTATGTGTCCCTGTGTATATATGTGTGTGCTGTGTACATGTGAGTACATTTTTAGAAACTGAAAGACCTTTTCTTTGGATGCAAACACACACACACACACACACACACACACACACACTCACACTCACAATAACAGAAGTAATGCTTAGCCTATTTTTGCAAAAGTAAGTTATCAGATTTCAAAGATCAACACTCAAGCACCAATTTAGCCAAAAACTTAACTTTCATTTGAAAAAAAAAAATCAGAAGAAAGGTGAGAAAAAAACGAAGAAAAACTGGAATCCTGACAATTTCAGATATCCAAGGCACTCACCACCCTCCAAGTTTGTTTGGAAAATTAAACCTTGTGCAAAAATGCAGTGTGATCTCAGCAACTCAAAAGCCCCGGGGATGGCAGAAGTTGAGGGAGATGATCCTGAAGACGCTCTGTCTTGGCACATGAAACAGAACATGACTGCACAGGGCCTTGAGAACTGGGAGAATCCTTTCTACAAAGCCATTCTACATGCCTGTAATATCATACTCAAAGGCAGGAGGTCAGCGCCACCATGGGCCATCTCCAAGCCTCTATGTTTTAATGTTCATATACATCTCGGTTCATTCTTCCAGGCTGTGTGTCCTGCCTGTAGTCACACAGCCTGCAGAGTTAATACTGCAGTGGTATATGGTGGTTCTGGCTAGATAGGGCTCTTGAGAGAGAGCTCTGAAGCTGGAAGCTTATCACCCTCCCGAGTTGCTAGATAGGGAATGAGAGTCTCCAGAGCCAGAAGCATCGCCAAGCAGTCACAGAACGTTGCAAGGCATTGTTCAGACTGTGGGCTGCTACCCTCAGACTCCCTAGTCTGTTCCTCTAGTGAGGGATTTGCGGAGAGAAAGGACAATGGTTGGCTGTGGATCCCAGAGAATAAAGATGTGCTAGCAGAAAGGGCTCCTCTTTGGAGTTCCAGCTAACACCGCTGCCATACCAAATCCTATGTTGGCACCATGGATACCATAAAACACTGGGCCCAAGAAAGCCAGGCTGCTCAGAACTGGCCCAAGTGCAGAGTTGAGATAACGCTATGTGATCAGCTATGGATGGGTCATCAACTCCACAGAAGAGAAGGTAGAAAGAAGGTAAAATGGGGAAGGAACCTCTGAGGTTCTGATTTCTGGCTCTCTTTCTGGCTGTTGTAACACATCAACTCGGAATAGCTACTGTTACCTACCTGAGACAAGCACAAGACCAAGTCAGACAAAATTCCTGTAGGATGGGGAGGCCTTGGAGGCCCTGCCAAATTGGAGGAGCTGTGGCAAGTTGATCAATATTGAGGGAGGAGGGGAAGGAGGGCACCCCCTTTGAGGATGTGGTCACTGGTAGGTTGCTTATGCTGCAGTAGAAGGCCACATATTCATCTACAGATGGGCGGTGCTAGCTGGACTCAGGGAGTTATTAATAAAATAAGAAGATATGAAACTGGATGAAATTGAGAATCAGGGCACCCTAGGGAGCTGAATGGAAACAGGGGTGAATGGCTCTGTGCCATATATACTTCCCTGCACATATATTGTAAAAATGTATGGAATGTTCACAGAATAAAAAAAAAAGGTGTCCCAAAAGAAAAAGAAAGCAAAGCAAGCCAGTTATGGGAGCCACCGTCACAGGGTGACCTCGAAACAAAAGTGAAGGAGCCACTCCAGGCATCAGACCTGCTGGGCTCCTCAGGTGGGGAGGTGAAGCCTAAGGCTTAAAAGAAGATATAAGAGGCTTAAAAGACAGGCATAAAAGAGACTTGGAGGAAGGGACCTGAGAGAGGATTTTTTTGGTGCCTGAGTGGGCGAGGGTAGTTTAGAACAGCCATGTAAAAAAACGTGTAAGATTTTCATCCATGAATTCTGGGCATTGTCATTCCACTTCACCTTCCCTCTAATCTTCGAGTCATCCACCCACCCCCATCCTGCATTGGGATTATTTGGTGGAGCACAGGATCACACACAGGAGTAGGATGGGGTCATAGGGGACACAGTCTGCCTGGTAGGATAGGCTCCATGTCCCCATCATGGCCATCACAGCCACACACAGAAGTGGATGTAAACCTGGATTCACTCTTGTGTGTTTCTCTGAGCCGGGTGAGAGAAATACCATGTAGGACCTCACACCATAAGCCTGTAAGTGGCATCAAAGACCACTGGACGAAACCATCCTCGGAGCAGAGCAGGGCAGCGTTACTCGAAAACCTTCTTGTTCAGGAAGGAAGAGCAGCCAACACTCACGCCCAGCTTCCAATCTACCCTGTGGGGTGGCAAGAGGTTGAGCTCCCATGTGCCAGACCGTCCCTGAGCCCAGTGTGCACCTGAAGACAATACCAACCTTCTGATGCTCACAGCTGAGGTGGAAGGGGAGAGCAGGAAGGAAAGGAGGCTCTGGAGGTCAGGGAGCTGCTGTGAGCTTTGGCTGTGCAGGGATAAAGCCCGAGCTCCACCTGCCAAGTTTGTCACCAGCTAATTGGGTATCACATGTCCTGGTGATCCCCACTTTCCCAGATCCACCCAAGTTTCCTCCAAGCCATCTCCTGACGTCCTTCGAGCACACAGCCTGATGTCAGCAGGAGTCAAGGACAAAAACGAAAGCCAACTGCTCACAGAACGCTCTCAGCAATAAGCAGCCTCACTTCCAGCCCGAATGTTCCTTGATGGAAAGACCGGCTGGTCCGCCCTCCATCCCCGCTGACAGCAGCAGGTTCCAGGGGCTGCTTTTCTGCTTTCCATTGCGTTTAAATGCAGAGAAGTTGTGACCTAGAGATTAATTTTCGGTATTTCGAAAGTTGCTTACAATGTTGATTTATTTCCCTTACCTAGCAACATATGTGTGAGAAAATACACTCTCTGGTTCCCTTTCTTCTGTCAACAAGTGCGTGGATGTATGCATGTGTACATGCATATGCATGCGCAGGCATGACCACATGCATACATGCTCACGTGCTTATACACAGATGTGTGTGCTTCATGTACACATATGTGCTTGGATGCTTGTAAGTTTGCAAGCATGCTTGTACTCATGTAATGCACCCATATGCTGGCATGTATACACGCATGCTCGTGTGCGCTGTGTGAGCGTGCAGGGGTGTGCACACACAGATATCATTCTCTTCACTCCCTTTTGCCAGACAGATCAAGGCATGCAATCTGTACCTTTCTTTTGAAATGGAAAACCATCTTAAAATATTTGCTGTGGAAAAAACAAATCCGAGTTTGATCCTCTTAGGCTAGGGAAAGCGAGGCCACCCTGGGCGCTGGCGGGACAATGACTGCGCATCATCACTGAGTTGAATTCTCACAGTGCTGCTCTAAATCCCTTTGACGATAGGGATTTAAGGCCCAGGGGAGCCGTTTGGAGGAGGAGGAGAGAATGAAGAAATTCCACCGCAGCTCAGTGATCTACCAAAGCCCAGCCTTTGCCACATGCTCGGGGGTCACTACCCAGCTGCCAAGAAGCACAGCAGTGAAGAATTCTAACTCACAGCAGGAGATCCTGCTGTCCTCCTAGCAGGAACACCACAGTCACACACTCTGTGGTCTGTGCTCCTCCGCCCCAGGACGGGGTCCTGCAATACTAGTAAGAACACAGGGTCACTGGGCTAGGAGCTGGCTCTACTAGTCATGTGCTTACTGCACAAGTATGAGACCCAAACCTCCTCCCCAGCATTCATGTTAAAAGGCTGTGAATGGTGGTACACACTTGTAACCCCAGCACTGGTGGTGCAGAGACATGTGAATTCTGGAACCTGCTGGTCAGCCAGACTGGCATGATCCATGAACTCCAGGCCAAGGGGAGACCCTGTCACAGATCATAAAGTGATCCTAAGAAGGGACACCTGAAGTTACTGCCTGGCCTTTACAAGTGTACAGATACACAAGCATCTACATGCACATACACGGACAGACACACACACACAGACACGGACACACACAGATAAAGTGTAGCAACATGAGGAATCTGATGCCTCATGCACTGTTGCATCAGCAGTGGGAGGAATCTGACGCGTCATGCACGGTTGCATCAGCAGTGGGAGGCACCTCTCCACAGTCTATGAGTGAGCAGCCCCAGCCTGAGGCTTCTCATACCAGCAGGCCTTAGCAAGCTGGAGCTTCCAAACACTGCCAGCTATTCTAATGTCAAGAGCCTACTCCAGCTGTGGTCTCGACCTACCCTACATATCTCCACATAACATGCTGCCCCTTTCCCTGGAGAAAGGGCCTCTTCCCTTTGGGGCTGCTGATCTTCTTCACTCCACCCTGCCATGTGCCAGCATACCTAACGACACTTGCCCTGGGCCTGAGTCCATAGAACTTTCCTTCTGGAGTGTTACAGCATGGCGGAAACAACTGTGGAGAATGCTAGTCTCCAAAGCTAGCAGTAAAGGCTTGGGTGGGGATGGCTCACAATGGCAATGTGCTCAAAGACAGCATGAGAATGTAGTGGGCAGAAGAGGAGAGAGAAGGGTCTGGATAGCTCCTGGGGCAGGGTTACCATCTTCTGTTGTTCCCCCATGCTGGGCCTCCATCTTCCATTGTCCCCCCAATGCTGGGACACTATCTTCCATTGTCCCCCCATGCTGGGCCACCATCTTCTGTTGTCCCTCTCCCATGCTTGGCCACTATCTTCCATTGTCCCCCACCATGCAGGGCCACCATCTTCCGTTGTGCCCACCATGCTGTGCCACCATCTTCTGTTGTCCCACCCCCCATGCTGGGCCACCATCTTCTATTGTCCTCACCATGCCTCCATTGTTACCTCTGGAGTCAACACAGGACCATTGACTTGGCTTCTGTATCCTCACTACCCAGGCATCCTCCTCAAATGCCTCCTGATTCTGTCTACCTCTACCCTCTCTGGTCCTCTAGACCTTGCTTTCTGGCCCTGTGGCTCCTAAAGAGCTTTCAACATCTTCAAACCATCCAGGTTACTGCGGTGGCTTGAATAGGTATGGCCTCCATAGACGCCTGTGTTTGACTGCTTGGCCCATAGGGAAGATATTAGAAGATATGGCCTTGTTGGAGTAGGTGTGACCTTGTGGGAGGAAGTGTGTCACTGTGGGGGTGGGCTCTGAGGTCTTATAAATGCTCAAGCTTCGTCCAGTGTGGCACACAGTCTCCTTCTGATGCCTGCAGACATAGGTAGAACTCTCAGCTCCTCTAGTATCATGTCTGCCTGGATGCTGCCTTGCTTCCCACCATGATGATAATGGACTGAAACTCTGAAAGTGTAATCCAGCCCTAATGAAATGTTGCCCTTTATAAGAGTTGCCTTGGTCATGGTGTCTCTTCACAACAATAAAAAAATTTAAGACAGTTACTCAGGAACATGAATTCTCCCTATGGAAGCCCCAGCCCTGAACATAGTCCTGGGGCCTGAGGAAATACAAGCATCCAGTTCTGCATCCTCCAGTGGTGTGCTAAATGCCACCCACAGGCTAGCACACCATTCTCACGGGTATCAGACTATAGCCCAGCACTGTGAACCTCTGCTACTAAGGATTATAACCTCACTAAACACAAACCAGATAAGATGTTTCCACAGGGAATAATCATAAGAGGATGTAGTCAAAGAGAACTGAATCAGCCAAGGAAACAGACACCAGCACAGACTCTGGGCTATAAAACCGTCAGCAATGGATGAATGACAAAGGACAGACAGACTGACACTGGTCCTGGAAAAACAAGGTCCAGAGGGGACAAGGCAAGAGCGTGCGGTATCTCGGCTTAGACTGCATCTACCCTTTGGTATCCGCAGCAGGACACCTTCATGCCTCCTCAGGGATGGTGGAGACTCAAGTAAAGTGGAGACATTTCTACACCTAGCACCTAACACACATTTTCCCTCTGCTTTAAACCAGCTCTGCTTGACTTCATCCCTAACGCAGTGTTTGTGCCATGGAGATCACAGTTGTGCCGTGTTGTACAAGGAATATGAACAAAGGGAAAGACCTGGATATGCTCAACCTAAACGGTCAGATGCAGATATCTGCACCCAACCAATGGACAGAAGCAGCTGACCCCTGTTGATTAATTAGGGAAAGGCTGAAAGAAGCTGAGGAGAATGGCTACTCTGTAGGAGGACCAGCAGTCTCAGTCTGGACCCCTGAGATCTCTCAAAGGCTGGACCATCAAACAGGCAGCATACAGCAGCTGATACGAGGCCCTCAACACACATACAGTAGAGGACTTCCGGGTCTGTGTTCATTCAGAGATGATGCACCTAACCCTCAAGAGACAGGAGGCTCCAGGGAGGTTAGAGGTCAGGTGGGGTGGGGGGTGGGGACATCCACGTGGAGACAGGGGGAGGGGTATGGAGGAGGTATGGGATGTGGAACAGTGGTTGGCAGGTGGGGTGGGGAGGGAATAAAATATGGAGTGAAAAAAATTAATTAATTGATTAATTTTAAAAAAAAAAGAATTCTCTTTCACCAAAAAGTTGTTTGAATCAATGGATGCAGAAACCACGGATGTGGGGGGCGGGGGTCAACTGTGAACCCAAAACTAGACAGAAGGGGAGCACGGGGGCAAAGTATGACAGGAGAAGAGAATCACGTCATCAGGCAGTAAATAATCAAAGACAGTACAGTACAAGCCATTGTCCTCCTGCCTGGAATGTGTGTCCCGGAAGCTATGCCCATGGTCTGGGGTGTTGACATTGCCGCCCTTGGACGGGAGTATTTCTGATCTCTGAGAGTGAGTGTGACTTCCCAGAGTTTGTTCTTCCAAGAAAGATGTATTATAAATGGCAACCTGATCCCTCAGTCCCTCTCTGGCATCCTTCTGGTCCCCAAATGCAATCTCTTTCCCAAGGACCCTTGTCATTGGGAAGCCATGGGCCACCAAGTTCTCATTAGTGGCTGAACTCATAGGATACTCAATCTTGAACTTCCAGCTGCCAAAACCGAGAATCAAGTGGCCCGCTCTTCTTCATCTGCACACAGGTACTCACAGCAACAGAGTGGGCATCACACTGTTGCTTTACAGATATTCAGAAATCAGAATGAATCTGCTTTATGTGGAAGATGCACAGTCCTTCCCCACCTCTGCCGTGCTGTGGAAAGACCAAAGGAACCAGCCTGAGCCCCCTCCACAGAGAAGAGATTCCTCCAGCCAAGGAGAAAGTGAGAAAAAGACAAGCACCCGGATCCTAAGAGAAAACTGTGCCCCTCCCCACCCTCCCAGCAACTGGATGCCACCTGCTCCAGGTCACATGGACAGCAGGCTCACAGCCTCTCACCCTATAATGTTCAGGAATGTGAATAAGAAAACATTCAAAAGGACAGTTACAACACTTATGAGTTTAATTTACACGTTATAGCAAAGGCTGGGGCCGTGATGCTGACCCCAATGAGTGAAGTGTCTGCCGTACAAGCATGGGAACGCAGGTTCCTGGCGCACGGGACATCCAGCCTGGCCATGCTGGTGAGCTTCAGGTTCCATGAGAGATGCTGTCTCACAAAAAGAAAAATGGTGAGGAATGATTGAAGAAGATATCTGATGTCAACATACACACATAGGCACACACACACATACACACACATGCAGACACACACATGCAGAAACATATATATTCACACAAAGACATACATATATTACCCAGATATGCAAGCACAGACACACACTCTCTCTCTCTCTCACACACACACACACATATACACACACTCACAGAAAGCCATATATCACCCAGATACACAAATAAACACACACATATGCACACATGCACATGCACATACATATACATACACTCACACATTCAGACACATGTTTACTCACACAAAGACATGCATACATCACCCAGATACACACATGCACACACACACACACACACACACACACACACACATATATATATACTCACACAAAGACATACATTACCCAGATATACAGAGAGAGAGAGAGAGAGAGAGAGAGAGAGAGACTAAACTGATAAAATATTCCACATACATCTTAAAAAGATCACACCCCGAGTGAGTCAAGCTCTGTGCACCTCTCTGGTAGCCCTGTCTGAGCCTGCTTCCCACCTGTGGCAGAGCCAGAGGAGCAGATCAGTTGGGAGGCAGGATAGAGGCTAGCGAGCGTGCTCAGCGCATTGCACACAAGCAGCCCGTGGTCCCCACAGCAAGAGTGGAGGAGAGCAGCAATTCAGGCAGAATCTCATTTCAGTTTCTCAATTCAGAAATCACATTTGGGATTCTTCTAAAATGGAAACTGAACAGCAACAATCTGCAGTATCCTACTAACAACAGCCAGCTCCCTCCTTCCTTCCCTCCTACTCTCCATTCTCCCCTCTCTCCTCCCCTTCCTCTTCTCCTCCCTCCTCCTTTCTATCCTCCCCTCTCTCTTCCTCTTCCTTCTCCCCTCCTTCCTCCCCTCATCCTCCTTTCTCTTCCTCCCCTCCTTCCTCTTCTTTCTCCTCTCTTCCCTCCTCCCCTCCTTCCTCCCCTCCCTCATCCTCTCCCTCCTCCTCTCCCTCCTCCCACCCTTCTTTTCCTCTCCTGCCCAACCTCAGGAACACAAGGTTCATGAGAATTTAAAAATAGCCTAACAGATTTCAAATGGAGTACATTAAATGGGTCCATTTTCCACGCCTTTCATTTTGCATTATGCGCTGGTTGTCTGGAAGCACATGGAGTGAGCGAGGAGGATACGACATTTAAAATCTAATTTTCAGAAATTGGGTCCTAAGGCAGAACAGCAAAGCGCGTTTACACGTAGAGTCCTGCCTGCAAATCGATACTGGCAGAAGTCTTGCCCGCTAGCCCAACAGCCTGGCCTCAACTCACAGAGCCACAGAAACCAATTCACTCACTCGGCAGGTGTCTAGTGAGCCCCTGCTAGGTGCCAGGTGGCCGCCTGGTACCCCTGTTGTTCCTGTACTGTAAGTTCTGTGGCCCTCAGGACCTTGTGAATTGATGAGGGAATGCATGGGCAACACACGGGGCCTTTACCACATGGGGGAGGTGGGGAGGGAGAGAGGATGGGATAGGAAAGCCAGTGGGGACCTAGGAAAATTGTTTCCTTGGAAGTTGAGGACAGGTGAAAGGGGTGCGCTGCCCTGAATCCCACACAAGGGGAGGAGGGGCATGGCCTATAAAAATTTAGTAGAATTGGATTCTACTCAAGCAGGCAAGAGCTCACACACAAGAGGTGGGGGATGTGGGCATGGGAGCATCCCATAATAATCCAGGATAATCCCTGAAAGTAAGGATAGAGGGATAGCAAGAAATGAGGGTGAGGTAGGCGGAGACCACATCTGTGTTAAGTCCCCGGCACAGCGAAGCCACTCAAGTCTTTACTGCAGAAGGGTGATCTGGCTGCTCCTGGCCCAATGAGGTACATTGTGGCTGGACGGATTAGAGCTACCAAGCATTACAGGTGAGGCTGCAGAAGTCTGGGATGTGGAAGGTACTTGTCTGGTTCGAAGACATGAATGCAGCCATCTTGAGTGGTAGCCTCCACCTGAGTTACCCCTGCCGCTGCCGAGTGACGCCAGTCACTTTTCCTCACGTGGTTGAAGATGAAACCCTGGAAGAGATACTCGGAGCTTTGCAACCCACCCTGGGGGCGGGAGAGCTCTGAGCAAGGTAGGTACACTCCACCCTGGGTGAAGCCACATCAGTCCTTCCGACAAAGCCCCAGGACCCGCTGGTCTTGTGCCATCTTTGAGATCTGCAAGTACCCAACAAACTACACTCTGCAATCCATCTGTCTGTGTTCAATGTCACAGCACCATGAGTCGGTCCCTCACACGCTGGGACCAGACTGTTCCAGAGCAGGTGGCTTCGTATGCAAAGCTGGTTGAGAAATAGAACTGGCAGACTGTGGTGCTAGACCGGACTGGTCCACATGCTCAGCGATTGCAACAGAAACGAGAACTGGTGTGAATTCTGATGTTTGTCATCTATGATGTTATCACCTGATAAATAGACAAAAACGCATCTAGCAAAATAGATATGAACTGATATTCCAGAAGTGGACACAGGCAACTGGTGAATGAGGTTAGTGACCACACTGTATGGCAGAAGCTAAGAGAACATGAGCTTGTGCAGTAGGCATGAGCTGTCCTTTTAAATAAGGTAGTAATACACACACTGAAATGGTGGAGGTGAGGTTACACAGACAGAGAGAGAGAGAGAGAGCAAAGGTACCAGCTGGCTCCTCTCTTGGCGATGGGCAGCTGACAGAGGAAGAAGGTGGCCAAAGAAGACCTGAAGGGTTCGGAGTTGAATGCACACTTAGGCATCTGCATTTGTGACTCGCTGCTCTGACCAAATACATGACAAAATGCAAGTCTGGGAGGAAAGATTTAACGTGGCCTACGGTGTGAGAGGATGGTAGCCATCATGACTTGGAGCAGAACACCATCCTGGTCCTGAAGATTAGCACATGGACATTCTAGGGTAGTTATTCTACCTACCACACTGGACAGAAAAGGGAGAAGATGGATATAGAATCCCAAGAAGTGGGAACTGTAAAAGATGGTATATCTGCCAGGTGTGGTGGTGCATGCCTTTAATCCCAGCACTCGGGAGGCAGAGGCAGGCGGATTTCTGAGTTCGAGGCCAGCCTGGTCTACAAAGTGAGTTCCAGGACAGCCAGAAAAAAAAAAAAAAAAAAAAAAAAAAAAAAAAAAAAAAAAAAAAAAAAAAAAAAAAAAAAAAAAAAAACTGAAAAAAAGAAAAACCCGAAAAAAAGGTAAACAGAGACTGAGGACACCTGGTGTGGATGTCTGGATGTTCACATACATGTAAACACATGCATAGGCACACGTGTAGGCACACACACACATAAGCACATGCAAGTAACACATGGAAGGTTGCAGAGGATTCACAACCACATTCACACACATGCAAACACGGGTTCAGAAATTTGTAACAGGCTTCTGTGCTTCTGTCCCTGGTGACTCCTTCACCCTGTGGAAGCCGAATCTCTCCCCATCACAAAACCCTTCCTGCCTCCAAGGAGACCATAGTAGCCTACAACCACGGTCCCTATAGCCCACAGATGACCCACCTCTCAGAAAGCCAGCACCAGCAGTGTGAGCCAAGGGGACAGTTGCCCAGCAGGACATCAGGACTTCTGTAACCCAGCAAGCATGATCACCCTCCTGTTAGAGAAACCAAGCTTCCTGTGCACCAGAAGCAGACCGTCAAGCCTTCCCTCACAGTCTGCTATGACTGGTTCCCCGCTGGTAACCGAAAGCACTCAGTGCCGGCAGAAAATCCAGTCTCCAGCCCCGCGTTGCCTGGAATTTGTTTTAAGTATTTAAAACACATTGGGCTTGACACCAGAGTGGCTAATAAGTTAATGTCCCAGGTATTGCGGAGGAGGAAAGTATGAAATTATTGGCTTAAAATGATCCCAGTGAGACCATTTCTTCTAACAAGATCATAAAATGCATTTTCTCTATGAGCCATATATAACAGGCTTGACTATATAACAAAATGCAGATACAGGCTTAATGGAAGATGGAGCCTGTTAGATTGTAGATTAAGGTGCAATTCCTGCCTGATACTGCCATTTCTGGGCAGTGTCTATTGGCTGATATCCTTTCCACCAAAGGGCCCAGAGATAAGTGTACCAATTCTGCTTATCACAGGGACACGAGATAAATTCAGAGCTAACTGATAATGCCTTTGACCAACAAGGAGAGATACAGGGAGTGTAAAGTCAAGTTTTCATTCCACAGATAGAATTGGAAAGACTCTGTAACTATCTCAGAGTTCTTATGTTTGAAAGGGGAGGTCACACCAAGAGATTGTGACAATATATTAATTTTGCTTTTGTTTCATAAACAGGTCTCATGTAGTCCAGACTGGTCTTGAATTTGCTTTGTAGGTGAGGACGCCCTTGAACTCCTGATCCCCCTGCCACTTCACAGGTGCTGGGATTACACACATACACAATACTCAGTTTATGTGGTGCTGGGGATGCATCCCATGCTTCATGTACGCTTGGCAAGCACTCCACTGACTGACAGAGCCACGTGCCTGGTCCCATTATGTTTAAGTATGAGAAATAAATATTGAAATTCCTTTGGGTTTGATGTTGGCTGCGGGTGTTTTGATTCAGAACTTTGCTCATCCGACAGGAGTTAAGGAGACTTTTCTTAGGAGTCTCAACTGAGGAACTGCAGGAAACAGCCTGGCCTGTGTACATTCTGTGAAGGACTGACTTGAGTACATGATACAGACACTGTTTTCAGATGTCTTGAAATCTCTTTAGCATATCTCTCTTTGTCAGACTTAGAAGGCATCGCCTGTGATGTCAGACACTCGGGCATGTATTGTATCTTTAATTTTTTTCAAACCTTTATATTCAATGATGGTTCTTAAGTGCCTTAACCTCCCTGTTAGACCACCACCAACCAGAGGTGGTAGGAAAGAAAGGATACAGGGGAAGTGGGCCTGTTTAGAAAGGTTCTTTGGAATAGCTCCTGTCTACGTTGTCTGGAAATCTGCAGTTTAGTTCACAGGTCAGCAGTGGCAGCTCAAACCGTTCACAAACACTTCACAGATATCCCAGCAGTCCAGTTTGGTAGAGAAGGGATGGCAAACAGGAATCAGCAGTGGTGGCACTACCTAGCAGTGGTGGCACTACCTAGCAGAGACAGACAGACAGGCCTCAGCCACAGCGTGAGTCAGCAGAGAGGACCAGGGCCAGCAGGAACGCCGGGAGAAGCTCTCAGCTCTGCCTCTCTCAGCAAAGTGAAGATCAGTGAGAACTTGAGACCCACAAGCGCTGCGCTGCACAGCACAGCACAGCACTGCACAGCACAGCACTGCACAGCACAGCACTGCACAGCACTGCACAGCACAGCACTGCACAGCCAGCTCTGTAAGCAAGCCTAGCTCAGCCCCATCACTGTCTGTCGAGTCCTATTTATATCCTCCAAACATCATGTGTCCTCCACAGGTCTCAACATGTGTCTTGTTGTAGCACAGGTATCTGTCTCAGCTGACATCACTCTGCCAATCAGCCTGAGTCCACAGAAGCAGCAAGAAGCCAAGACATACCACCAAAAGTTTTTTTTTTTGATGTATTCCTCTCTATAGAGTCCAGACAAACAGAGCTCAGCTATGCGAAATAAGACAGAGCAATACATGTATGTGGTTAGCAAAGAATCCTTTATCACGTGTCTTGTTCACATTGTTTGTTTTAGTAGAACATCCTTTCTCCTGTGTCCGCTTCAATGAGATGTTCCTTCACGTGTTTGCCTTAGTAAAACACCATCCAACACAACTGACTTTCCAAAGAACTCTTAAGTTCCCACTTCTTATATGGTCTGCCTCTAGCTCGGGCTTACTGTGAAGCAGTCTGCAGGCTGCTCCCAGGGTCTCAGTGTCTGCCCTTTCCCTCAGAGGTCATCTAGCCACTCTCTAAATCAACTCCATGGAAGACACAAATTCCAGAGTATGCTGGTCTGTGTGGGGTGGAGAGCAGGGACACTTCCCAACATTCTTGCCACCTATTTGGAAAGGAGAGTCAGGTTTCAGTTTCCCATCTGATCCAAATGAAGACCTCCACATGGGCTTCAATGCCATAGACAGTCCATTCATGGGAGATGTCCAGCAACGACTGGCTACAGAAGAGCTCGGCAACTTAGGAAGGACCTTGAACTCACAAACCAGCATTTCCATACCTCACTTACTTATCTGAAGACCAGGGCGATTCCCTTCTCACTCCCACAGGAGTCCAGGAGATTCATGTCCTCACAGCAGCTGATAGTGGCCATTGATGCCAGACTGGCTCTCCTCATTCCCACCATCAACATCAGAATGGAGGCAACGGCCAAGGGACATTAACCTCCATTTCACACATTGTTACATGGGAGTCTTCTAGGGAGTGCAGATTGAACTTCATTTTTAAAGCAATTTAATAAGGGCTCACTGGGGTTGAGGCCTGACTTCTGACAGGCTGCAGAGGAGCGAGCTTGAGCCAGGAACACAAACAGACAATGCCGGATACAGACAGCACCTGATCCATGACTGTTCAGTTAGGAACCAGCCGTGGCCTGAGTCACTCATCTGGCTTAGAAGGCCCAGCAAACGCAGGCGATTGGCTGCTGGAGCGTCAGTCATCACAGCAGCAGCAGCTGGAGTGGGGCTTCATGTCACAGACCTGGCAGTGGCAGTTCCATATGCCCCAGCCACAAGGCAGATGGTGCCACCAGGGCACAGAGGAAGAACAGAGTCTTTGAGATGAGACCAGTAGAAAGCCAAACACACACAGGCCCATCGAGCAGATATGTTCCCCAGCTTCAGATCCATGTTTTTACCTGCACAAGAAAACTCAGGATGTCCAAATGGGAGCGACATCAGCGTGAGCAATCATCTCACGTGGACACACAAGCACACAGACTAGATCAGGCCAGAGAGAATTCCATTTATCTCACGTGGACACACAAGCACACAGACTAGATCAGGCCAGAGAGAATTCCATAGCAGACCATGGTAATACACCTGATGCCACAGGCTCCCTGTGAACTCAATATACCACCAAGCTTTTCTGCCCTCTGGACTCTTGCCTGGGATATTTAAATCACATGGTCAGAGGCTCCAGTGGGTCAAAGGCCAGTGTTGGGGGGGGGGTGTAAGGGGAACATTCTGCCAGCTTATTTACTAAAAGCCACCCCCCCTTTCTTTTCTTCTCTATTGACAATGATAGTAACGGGCAAGTTGATCTCAGACTCCCAGCTTGTCCTGGAGCCCAGGGATTCCCAGTGACTTCAGACATGCAGCTGGCCTTCCACAGCTACCACACATCCATGCTGGACACCTCTGCTAACAGCAACCCCCTGTCTCATTCAGGTTCCCAACCAAGCCAGGAGCCAATCCAGCATCTCTGTCCTCCTCACCAAGTGCTCCTTACATAGAACAGAACCTGAAGTAACAGACAACACGCTTGACTTTAACCAAAAAGAAGAAACAGAGAGACCTGGAGAGGCGGCAGCAGCCCTCTCCCAAAGGGAATGAATACACAAGAGAAGCCGTGTGTCCGCTTCCAAATCAACGTTGCTGGACTCCGGAGAAAACCCAGGGCCATCCTCCAGTCACTTCCTTCTTCCCTTGGTATTCCTGCCTTCTGCAGACTCTCTCCTTGGCTCAGTTTCCTTGAGCTTCCCTAGGCTTTCTGGCCCAAATAAGCTACGGAACAATCTCTAGCCCCACCTGCCCACTTGCTCTGAACTCTTTCCCATGGAGCCTCTGATGAGCTTGTAACTTGCACGTTTTCAGAGGGGGCTTGTCTGTGCTCTATGTGGGGGGTGAGGAAGTGCCACCAAGTCCCCACAGAGCCTGGGAAGAGCAGCTCTCCAGCGAGCAGAGGCCACAACAACAACAACAAGTTTCAGCCATCCCCACCATCTGGGTTAAAAGTTCGTTCTTTGGACTGCAGGGCTGTATTGTCACAGAGACTCCTTGGGACAGGATTTCCATATTTTGTCTGGAGCTGGAGCGGGAGCCAGGGGTAGAGCAGAGGAAGCGCCACAGGACAGTGCACTCCGGAGGGCCAAGCTCCAGGGAAGTTAGGTACCTTCTAGACACAAGGGAACAGCTTCTGTGTGGAGAACACCTGAGAGAGAACAACAGGCCCTGCCAATGCTATTGTCCCTCACACAGGACTGACCGGACCCAGGAGCCTCTTGAGCTGCTGTGGGGATCTCTTCTGTCTTCCCAGCATGAGGAAAGCTGAGATGTGAAAACTTCAAAGAGTTCGAGGTCATCTTAGGTTCCAGAGTGAGTGCCAGATGTTCTGAGGTACGGAACGAGATACTGTCTCAGGACTGAGTAAAGTTAGATAGACTGAACCCACATAGCCTCTAACAGGATGCCGACAGCATCTTAGGAACTTGGCGTAGAACACTCATTAAGGATCTGTATTCATTCCTTTCCTGTTTGCTGTGACGCAATGCCCAACAGTCTTGGCCTGTCTGCCCTGTGACTGAGACACAGAGAAAGACTGAAAGCAGAGACTGCTGTGAGCAGATGGGTGGAAGGTCAGCTTTACAAAGAAATCGTCTCTGCCACAGAAGAGCGACACAGGTCCCCTAATTCCTATGGCATCGGACACAATACCAGAACAGAATCTATACTCAGGATATGAGAATGTTCCGGACACTTCAGCTACTTGCATGAGGATGCTGTAGCAACCTGTCATACAAATATCTGTACACACACACACACTAGTAGCAACCCAATAACAATGCTCTCAATGATCCAAAGTTAGATCTGTGCAGATATGTATCGTTCTTGGGCTCAGGGTTGTTTTGTTTTGTTTTGTTTTGTTAATATAAATAGGATAAAAATAGCAACCATGTAGACCCCACTATAGTAAGGCTGTAAATTCAGACTGGGAAGAAGAAGGCCAAACCTGGTGTGTCCAGGAAAAGAAGGTTCTTTTGTAGCTGAAGAAAAATTAAGTCAGAAGGAGCCTCCATCCACCAATCATCTCCAAAGCTGTGGGTTGGCTGTAGAGGCCCTTCAGTCCAGACACACGTACTCACAGACCTGAGGCTCTCCAGTATCCCAAGTAAGAATTCCAGGAAGCAGACAGAGTCCTGAGAACATGCATGAAGCCATGAAGACAATGCCACATCCCCTTGGGAGAGTCTCAGCCTCTGATGTAGCCTTGCTTAAAGAGGTCACGGCTAGAGTATGAGAATTGAGTTTGAGCTTGACCCCTCTCCTCCTTCATATCCAGAAATCCTTAGGAAATTTGGTGGATGAATAAATCTCTGGCCAGCATCTAAGTCCCAAGGGCTTCCTCTCTTCTTGTTTTCTAAGCTTTCTTTCCTGCCCTGTTAGAGGGCCCTTCTGGCCCAGCCCTTCCTTCAGCCCAGTCTCTTAATATTTAACACTGAAAACCTAGCCAATAAACTCTAGCCTATCCACATGCTGCACCCTGGCTCAGACAGAACAGGCTGGGGCCAATTGTCAAGAGGCTGTGTGACCCAAGCCAACTTGTAAGATCACCTTGTACCTTATGGTCAGCAAGTCACTGTGGAGAAGGGACACAAAGTAAGTGGGTCTGAGAGAGCAGCCTGCGCCCTGGGGGCAAGCTGCAGCTCATACCTGTATGAACCTGTATGAACCTGCGTCCTGCATCCGTCCATCCTAGACTTTACACTCAGCTTTTCCCAGGAGTAACGTACTGTAAGACCTCCGGAAACAGGGTCACTCCTGTCCCAGGATGAGTTGGCGCCCCCCAAAACACAAGAAACTGCTTGATGCAAACTACAGGAGGGTTTATTATCAGCCAGCTGAGGAGGAACTCCTTTTGACATGAAGGGCTGGGGAGTTCTACCAGAGTGGTAACAGTAGGGGGCTTTTAAGGAAAAAGTGAGGAATTGGAAGGAGTTGGGAGGAGAGTTGGGAGGAGTTGGGAGGAGTTGGGAAGAGTGGCTACAGCTCTTCTCTTGGGGGGGGGTGTCCTTGGTAATATTACAAGGCATGAGGAGTGGGGAATGAGCTATAGCTCTTCTCTGAGTCTTTGACACAGGCAGGCAGGCACGCCTGGCTAGGTCACCTAAGGTAGAAAAAGGCTTCTTGCTAGCTTTAGAGAACAAAGAGCTTCTTACTGGCTGTATTCTTAGAGATGGGGGTGGGGGGAAACAGGTTGGAGGAGCATTTAGGGGCTTTACATTTCAGGGGAAAACACTTTGGGGTCTCACAGTACTAGTGTCCCTGTATAAGCCTGCTTTCAACATGGGTTGCTGCAGGTGGCCTATTGGCATCTAAGGTACTAGTTTGCTTATTGTTAGATGTGCTTCCTGTTCCCTTATACATTCAAAGCAGGGTATGGGGAAGGTAGGATTGCCCCTTTCTCAGAAATCAGCTGACAGTAATGAAATTGGGAGGAGAGTATTCCTGAACATGAGGGAGAGCGCTTTGCTCCTTTTCTGACTTTAAGGGGGAATGTGAACATCCCCATTCAAGCTAGCCCTAGAGATGAACGGGCAGGCAGAGAGGCAGCTGTCCCTCAGTCCACTGCTGATGACCACCAGGTAAGCAATGCACCAGGCTGCCCCATGATTGCGTCTTTGCCCAAGCCCAGTTCAGTGTATCCTCAGAGCACCGAGGCCCCACAGAGGCACACATGCTGCAAAAAGGCCAAAGGTTGTCACAGAAAAGAGCAAAAGGGAAAGATTTAGTAGTGGCGTGTGGACGTGGGGAAAGTAGATCAGCCATGCTCCATGGAGCTTGTGTGCAGCACTGTCCGGGCTGGTTAGTCCTGCGAGGCGAAATAAACAGCTGCTCCCGCAACCCAGGCAGGAGGAGGAGAAGGACGAGAGATGAAAGGGATCCAGACTCACGGAGAAAGGAGATGGTGACAAGGACACTGTCAGCTGGTGATTAATCCAAGGCTTCCTTAAAAGTCAGCAGTGGCCCTGCCTGTCATAAGCACCTTGCCACTCGGCTAGCTTTCAAGATTCACCTCCCACTTTCACTGTGTCTCTGAAGTCTGGTAGAATACCTGCTGAGTCTCTAGGCTCTCTCTTGCATACCTCATGGCCTTGCACCCCTCGTATGGCCTTGGCCCACCCTGTGTCTCACAAGCTGATGGTGTGAGAGCCTGGGCCTCACATTCATCAGTGATACCCCAAGGCAGGCAATGACTGCCCTCACCTCTACGTCACTCACAGAACCTGAGGCACTAAACACTGGACACTTCCCAACTTTGTGTAGGAAGTTTTCTACAGTCGTTCAGCTCAGTCCCAGCAGTGGAATCTCGGGCACAGGTGTGAACAGCCCAGTGCCCCACTTTTGGTGATACTTCACGACTCCTCACACCAAAGCTGTGGGGAACTTGGTAGTAGCAGTTAGGAAACCATAGCCCTGAGTCCAGGCCCAGCTTGGCTATGAGGAACATTGTTTTTCTTCCCTAAGCAATATAGAATCTTCTGAAAAACTCATATTCCTGCTCAGCAAAACTGAGGATATCCAGCCTATGGTGGTTTGAATGAGAACTGACCCCATGGGCTCATATATTTGATCACCAGTCCCAGTTGTTGGTGGGTCTGATTGCAGAGGCTCTGGAATGTTTAGGATGTGGTGCCCCCAAGGAGGAAGAGCACGTTACTAGGTGTGCTAGTGGGTGCACACGAACACACACACACACACACACACACTCAACCCACTTCCGCTTCCCACTCTAGGGCCAGGAGGTCACTATGGGTGACTTTGATCTTGCTCCACGCCTTCAACCCTCGTGCGCTCCATGGAGACGCTTGATGAATGGATGTATTCACTGAGAGCGCCCTGTGTTTCATGTTTAATGGGAGAAATCAATCCCAGGGGTTTCAGTGTTATCAGGAATCATCCGGGTGAAGGCAGAAACTGATTCAAAATAATCAGCATTGGGTCACACCCGTCTGCTTCCTCTTCCCGGATCGGCCCCTGGTCCCCCGGCCCCCCGGCCCTCCAGCACCCCCCC
>LR756424.1:236749-277338 GCA_902729485.2 Mus minutoides | reverse complement strand
CCTGCACAAACATCATGACCAAGAAGCAAGTTGGGGAGGAAAGGGTTTATTTGGCTTACACTTCCATACTGCTGTTCACCACCAAAGGAAGTCAGGACTGGAACTCAAGCAGATCAGAAAGCAGGAGCTGATACAGAAGCCATGGAGGGATGTTCTTTACTGGCTTGCTTTCCTTGGCTTGCTCAGCCTGCTCTCTTATTGAACCCAAGACTGCCAGCCCAGAGATGGTCCCACCCACAAGGGGCCCTTGATCACTAATTGAGAAAATGCCTCACAGCTAGATCTCATGGAGGCATTTCCCCAACTGAAACTCCTTTTTCTGTGATAATTCCAGCTGTGTCAAGTTGACACAAACCTAGCCAGTACAAAGGGTGACCAGGAAGGATGATGAAGGAGGGTACCAGGAAGGATGCCGAAGAAGGGTGACCAGGAAGGACACTGAAGGAGGGTACCAGGAAGGATGATGAAGGAGGGTACCCAGGAAGGATGCTGAAGGAGGGTACCAAGGAAGAATGCTGAAGGAAGGTGACCAGGAAAACAGACAGTGAAAGAGGATGCCCAGGAAGGATGCTGAAGAAGAGTGTCGTTTCTGACTTCTCTGATAACTGCATCATCCCAAACTGTGACAGAGATATTGAGAGAGAAAGATAGAAATGATGTATCGGATAGAAGACCAGCAGGAGAGCCAAGTCCAGAAAGTTCTATGTCTTGAGGTGGGGAAAAGGTGTGGTTCCCATTCATGTGACATGGTACATGAGAGCTATGTCCTGAAGAATGAGGGACTAGGAGTCAGCCCCTTACAGTGACAACAAGCTCACGCAATAAGCTCACACAGTGCTGCAATGCAGGGAGCATAAAAGCCAGGGCTGTCTTTCAGACAAACCAGCAGTGATCCGGACCCAGGAAGAGCTGGCTTCTTTCTGTCTGTGGTGCAGCACAGACCCCAGGGTCCATCACAGAGGACACTTCCACCCGTGCCTTCCGCTCCCTCTGGCATTCGTCCTTCACCCAGCATCTATGAAATCTGGTGGCCTGCAGGCAGAAGTATAGGAGAACCTAAAGAGTCCTACCTCCATCCCCCCAAATCCTCTCACTCTCTAAAGAAAAGCTCAGCAGTGCACACAGAGAGGAGAGTGCACCCCTGCTCTTCGGAGGAACTGACAAGCTCCTTCCGGAAGTCACTCGTGGATGCCAACACGGCTGCAATCCTAAAGGCTCAAGGTATAGCGACTGGAGTAGCACAGCACAGCCTAAGAGCTGAGCTAACAGCTTTCAGAGGATCCCAGGCTCTGCATTATACTTCCGGGCCAGTCCTGGTATCCCAAACCAGGCCATGAGCCGGAATGTCTGAGCACCACAGGTGTCTAGAGGAACTCTAAGTTATCCTAAGCCCCCTCCTTTCCCCAAACCCAGCAGAATTCTTAAGGCCCCTTCCAAAGCAGCCACCCCTGAAAGCTCTCTGTCTCCACCCACCCGGCCCAGTGAGCACCACCTCTTTCTGGCCCCACTCCTGTTTGGCTCCTCAGTGGCCTCTGACCAGCTCCTCCCCCAACACCCCCCCCCCCCCGCCTCATGTTGTAAATTGTCTTTCTTCTCTTGGATACTTTTAATCATGAGTGTGTGATGCCAGGCTCCGGGTTGCCTGACATCTCTTGAGTACAACTCATTTCTACATCTTGTGTGGACAGAGCATGATTCCAGAAAGCCCCGTGATGATGTCACCACCACCATCCCACAGACAGGACCGGCATTTTCTTCCCCCTCCCTCTGTTGCCCCTATGCTATGAGGCACAGCATGTGTGCCATACTGGGTATAGCTAATGGATCCGTGGATTACAGGTGGACGGGTGATGAGTTAGCATGCTCCCTACAGAGCAGACTCCATACCTGTCCCCGGCCAATCGATGAAGTTCAGCCTACCAGAGAGCTTGATGCTCCAAAGCACTTTGAAATCCACAGAACAACATGGCAGCATGCTAGCCAGCTGTACCAGAAGAAAGACTCCCACAAGATTCAACAACACAGCTCCCAGGATGAAGGAGGCAGAGTCCAATAAGCAGAGAAAGACGTCCATCTGGACAGCCATCAAGGAGAAAGATGAAACTGTCTATGAACAGCTTTGGACTCACCGGTATCATAATCGCCATCCTCGACCGCTTTTTCTTGAAGTTTCTGAAGCTTTAAAATTAAAGAAGAGACCTGTGTTGGTGAGAAGGGGAAACATAAGACATAAATCACAAATTAATTCAAGCGAGTTCATTTTGTAAAATTTATGAGCACCTAGAAACTATTTCAAAAGCGGGCTGTCTGGATGGCTCGAGGATGAAGGCCTGTGGTGCCAAGCCAGAGAACCTGAGCTTGGTCCCCAGGACCCACACAACTCCCACAAGGAGTTCTCTGAACTCTGACCTCTGCACAAATACCATCATGCACACATACACACATATAAGTAAAAAAAAGTAACAAAAAAGTTAAAATCCTGAAAAGCAATACTGTTTTTAAAATAGGGAGACTATTTTAAAAGTGAAGTTCTCCTTAAACACTTTTTAAAGCATACACAAACACAAACATACAGTTTTCCAATGCCAAGTGCGTGTTTAAAAAAAGTTATTTAAACAAAAAGCACAATTTAAGCATGAGCTCCCCAGAAAGACTTAGAATGTTACAAATACCACAGCGCTGTGCCATTATCAGCAGTGAAGCGCTACATGGGGAGAGGGAACACAGACTGCAGTCCAAATGGTCTCTGAGCATGCGCTAATTCTCAGAGCATCGAGGCAAGGGTGAACGTGGGAAGCGAGAGCCAAGAGGAGCCAGGCACCAACCACAGCTGTCTCCAGGCTGGCCAGCCCAGGAGGGGCTGTGGCCCTGCTCAAAGGGTCCATCGCAAGGAAGCTGCTGTCTTGGGCTGGACATGTAGCTCAGTGGTGAGTGCACAAGGCCCTAGTTCCATCCCCAACACAGGAGTCGGGGAGAGATGGACAAAGGACTGGAGAGCCACCAGCAGCCATGCCTTCACTCCCAGAGCAACTTCCTGAGGGGCTATGGCCAATACTTGCTTCTAATCACTGAAGCTGGATACTGAGGAGATGAGAAGTGTAAAGACCTGAGCTCCATGTTCAGAAGTCATACAGAAAACTGGGCATAGTGACCCATGCCTGTAATCCCACCTCACAGGAAGAGGGGACAGGAGAGTCCCTGAGGCCCACTGGCTTAATCGGTGCACTCAAGCACTATGATAAAATTCAAGATGACACCCAAGGTTGTCCTCAGGCCACATACATACCCACACACCACACACTCATACACACACACACCACATACTCATACCACATCATACCACACACACACTCACACAGGCACACACATATATACACATACATCACAAATACCATATACTACTCACACACCACATAGCACATACCACACACACATATCACAACACACACACACACACACACACACACATGTACCACACACCACAAACACACTTACACACATACACCCCACACACATACATACCACACACCACAGACACATATACATACCACACACACACATACACCACATACCACAAACACATATACACACCACACACACATACATCACACACCACAGACACATATACACATCACACACACATATACCATACACCATAGACACACATGTATACATACGCACACACACACACACACACACACACACACACACACATGTTCACAGTCTCTTGGTAGGCGGACCTACACAGCCTACATGGGGCAATGAAGCAAAACACGGGAGGATGGGGCCTGCCTGATAAGGCTTCTCCCACTCCAAACTTCTCACTCTTTCCAAACCTGAGCTGGCTGTCCCACCCTTACCCTCCCAGTGTCTTATTTTATCGCATTTGTTTGCTATGGGGTGAGGCGAGGTAATGGCTCGCAGAAGTTAGCTCCCTCTTCCACCATGTGGGGATCTGGAGACTCAAACTCAGGTAGCCAGGCTTGGCAGCAAGTGCCTTTACCCACTGAGCCATCTTGCCAGTCCCCAGTGTCCTAAGCCAAACAAACCACACTGCAGGTCAAACGTTGTGGAGACGCATGGGCCCTGTCAGAGAGGACATACCAGCACCTAAGCCACACAGCCAGAAAGCGGAGAGCAGAGCATGGGTGTTCAGATGTGGAGGAGACAGATGTGCCACCACATTTTACAGTCAGCCATCCCAGGAGCCATTGCAGCTTCTGGGACCAGCACTCAGTCAACTGCCAGCTCCCCGCCTCCACCCAACACTGAGTTTGAGGTATCCTGATTACGGAAGGACACACACCTCCAGCTGCCTGCGGTTGCTCTGTAGGTAGTCCTGCAGCATGGGCTCCCATTCCCTGAGCAATGTATGCCATCCATGGGCATCCTCCCAGCTGCTGCCCTGGTCGCCCCGCCCACCAGCGGAGGATGCATCCTGGGAAGAGAAGCCAGCATCCGAGGAAGAGTCCGTGCTACATTCTGGTTGCCTGCTGCTGCTCCGTGTCACCTGAGCCAAGTCCGCCAAGCCTGGAGCAGTGTGAAGACTGAAGGTCCAGAGATGCCGAGGGTCCCCGTGGGGCCTGTCTGAGCCGGATACGTCAGCTGCCATCTTTTGGGGCCTCTGATGCAGAGGTTCAGCCTCTCTGGATGGCAGGCAACCTTCTGCTTCTCCGCGTTCCCCAGCAGCACCGAGGGAGAGTTGGATGAAGCTGAAGCTGGAAGTAAAGGTGTCTTGGAAGCCGGAAAGGGATGGGATGTCAACGGGACCATTCAACGCCGGTGATGCCAGGGGGTTCACCGTCTTCAGGCCCCTTGATCCCTTGTTCCAGGCTGCATCAAGGCTAGGAGCCGGAGACGTAGAGCTGTCTGATGATAACAACTCTTGCCAACACCCACTGTCCCCAGGCTTAAATGACCCAGTCAGCCTCTCAGATTGTCTGCTGTCATTCTTGGAATGAACCCCAAAGTGCACTGGTCCTTTTCTCATAGAACCCTGGGCTGGGTGCAGGTGGCCCTCAGAGGCCACAGCAGGGACAAGGGAGCTCTTGAGAAAAGGCTTGCCCACCAATGAGGCTTGGCAGTGGCTCCCAGGGTCAAGTCCGCACTGTCCAGCCTTGGACTGTGAGTGGTGGGACTGCTGGCCTGTCAGCCCTGCTGAGCTCAGGCGTGGCATGCCCACTGCTGGAGAGAGGAACCCGATCCCAGAACCGGCTGTACTTCTCATGTAGCCTGGTCTCCGTGTCAGCCGCCGCCTCTGAAGGGCTACTACTGCAGGCGGTGAGCCATGCTCACTGTCTGAGAAGAGAAGAGAAAACAGTGTATGTTATTGAATCAGTAGGAGCTGCACATGGAGGACATGCTAGCCATGCAGGTCTCTGTGGGTATACCTATCAAAGACACAGTGTGAAAACTCATGATCCCAAGCCAGGCATAGTGGGACACTCCTATAATACCAGTCCTTAGGATACGAAGGCAGAAAGGTCAGGAGATCAAGGTCATTCTTACCAGCATAGGGAGTTCGAACTAGCCTAAGCTACTCAACACCCTGTCTTTAAAAATCAAAAGAAAGATGGTGCTCCTCTACAGATGTCCAGTCAGCCCAGCATCCCAGCCTTCTGCTGGCAGAGCAGCAAGCCCTACTATATGTCTGATAGAATGTCAGTGTCCTGGGGACACAGCCTCGGTGGCTCCCCAGCGACTGTCCTAGTGCTGATGATACATAGCATGTCCCTCCAGGAGAGGGCTTGCAAAGCAAGCCACCTGACACCAAAATATCAGCATGTGACTCTGTCATGTATTCCAGTCACTATCGAATGACACTTGGATTTGTAGTATCCAGGTTCCCACATTCCCAGTGCATTTCCGAGGCCTCCGTGTCTGTGATAGTTTGTATATACTGGGCCCAGGGAGTGGCACTATTAGAAGGTGTGGCCTTGTTGGAGTACGTGTGTCACTGTGGTCATGGGTTTAGACCCTCATCTTAGCTGCTTGGAAGTTAGTCTTCTCCTAGCTGCCTTCAGATGAAGATGTAGAACTTTCAGCTATGCTTGCACCATGCCTGCCTGGACTCTGCCATGTTCCCACCTTGATGATAATGGACTGAACCTCTGAACCTGTAAGTCAGCCCCAATTAAATGTTGTCCTTTATAAGAATTGCATTGGTCATGGTGTCTGTTCAGAGCAGTAAAACCCTCACTAAGTCACAGGCTGTGACACAGAGGCTGCCTGTCTCTTCATCTCACACAGTGGACTACAGGGGCTGAGTCCTCACCTAGCTACCCTGTAGAAATAGGAACAGTAAGGAATCCCGTCACCTCACTGTCTGGTCCAAACACGACCATATCAACTGCTCGTTCTGTAACCTTCTACAGGCTGTTTGACTTCTGTGTGCCTCAGTACCCCCCCCCAGCTAAGGGGGTGATTAGAAGGACCCCATGTACAAGGTTCTTATTAGCATCTGTATAAACAGTTTAGAATAGGACCTGGAACATACTACAGGCCTGGGAAGATGGTTGTGGTTCACAACCATCTGTAATGGGGATCTGATGCCCTCTTCTGGTGTGTCTGAAGACAGCGACACTGTACTCACATACATAAAATAAATATTTTTTTAATTAAAAAAAAATTAAAGATGAAGAAAAACATACAGTGTTGACCTTTGCTCTCCACATGGCATGGACCCAGACAAATGTTTTCCCATTAACAAGGACATATGCCACACTCACAAAAATACCATGCCAAATATATACACAAAGCTGAGGGGGGTGGTACACACCTATAACCCCAGCTCTCAGGAGGTAGAGACAGGAAGATACCTAGGGTTCTCCATCCGGGCAGCCTAGTCTAATTGGCAAGTTCCAAGTCTCAGAGAAAATCAGAGAGAGTGTATGTGTGTGTGTGTGTGTGTGTGTGTGTGTGTGAGAGAGAGAGAGAGAGAGAGAGAGAGAGAGAGAGAGAGAGAATGAATATGAATGAATGAATGAATGAATGAATGAATGAATGAATCAGAAGTTTGTGGTTAACTCCTGAGATCTCATTCTGACTCCCCAAAGCCTGCCTCAGCCCTGAGCCTTGTCTCCCTCCAAGTTCATCCTTTCTCCTTTCTCTTCGTTCCAAACTGGGATGATGACTGCTGTGACAGGCAGTCAAATGACAGATTTCTGTTCCCTGTTACTTCATGACAATATATTTGGGCCATTACAGCTCTGGGGTAGCTGATGTGGTCATTTCGGTACCCTATCTGTCCCTTCCTTCTCTGTTACCCTCTTCCCAGAACCATGCTCACCACTCTGAAAACCATCAGAGTCCCACCAGCTTGGAACACCCACCAGGGCTTCAGAATTCAAACGGAAACAGAGGGAGCCCCAGAGGGACAGCTGTCCCTCCACCCTCTGCAAAACTGGCAAGAGCCGGGAATCCCATTGCAGAGAACACTGCGTTCCGGGGGGAGATGCTTACAGCTTCACATCCTAAACAATGAGTCTGGCAAAACCTTATTGTCTTTTGGGGCAGAAGACTTCCAATTATTTTGTAACCCAAATGCCATCAGTTAAGTAGCTGTCCTGTTGTTCAAAGAGCACTCCTAAGCAGAGAGTAACTTGCTAAAGAATGATTCTTTCCAAATGCCTGTGTGTCACCCCCCTAGGGTCCTAACACCATAAACCCCAACTGCTCCAGCCATGGCCTGTTAAGTCTGAGAGCCACAAGCCCATTGCCTACAGATTAAGACCAGACAAAGAAAAGTTTATACGTGCCTAGGGACACACACACACACACACACACACACACACGGACACACACTTATCAAACACAACAGACACAAGCAGTCCCACTCTGCAGCTAACTGGAGGCTCACATGTTCCATCTGCTGCTGAGGTGACCACAAGTGTTCAATCAATGCTCAGGTACTCAGGTAGACGACTGAGCAGAGGCACTGATATGCAGTTCTGAAAGGAACTTCTGAAATCTTCAGGGTCCAGGTCAGGAAGATTTTGAGCCTTCCATAACCAAAGTGCAACACACACACACACACACACACTTACATACACACCACATATCCACACTCTCACAAAACACACATACACACATAAACACAGGCACACAAGTGTGTGCATACACAGTTTTTGTTGTTGTTGTTGTTTGGGGTTTTTTAGGGGGGGTTGGTTGTTGTTTTTGTTTGTTTGTTTTGGGTTTTTTTTTTTTTTGAGGGAGCCTTTGAGGTCCGATAGGACTACAGATCAGTTCTCGCTCACACATCCTTCCTGAAACATGACCTCATGGGCTGCTCTGGCCTGCAGCTGAGAAAGTGCTGCGTTTATGGCTCGGCTGGGGAAGGCCACACTTCCTCCTGACATTGAGCACAGTCAGCCCCAGAAAGAGGCTCAGCCAGACAGGAAGGAAGGAAGGAAGGAAGGAAGGAAGGAAGGAAGGAAGGAAGGAAGGAAGGAAGGAAGGAGAGGCACCAAAAGGGTGAGGCCTAAAGTGAGGGCTGTACTGGGTAGCCAGGAAACAGATGTGCTCACCCTGCCGTGGAAAACCCAGAGATGACCTCATTCTGCCCGTCTGACCTAGAACGCAGAGCCAGAGGAAGGGCCTGGAGCAGTCACTTCATCTTTGCAGCCTCCTGCTCCATAAGAGAGATTCTGGGGAACAGAGTGCAGAACCTTCCCTCCTCTCCCAGTACAAACCACCTGATACAGAACACACACACACACACACACACACACACACACACACACACACACCCCATACCCTGCAGCTGGCCCTGTGGCTCCAAGATGGTAGGGAAGGGACAGACAGATGGTTGAAACCAAGCTAAGTGTCAAAGGGCCTCTTTGAACAGTCCAACAACTCCCTGGAAACCCTGACTGAGAAGATGCTGGAAGAGAGAGGTCTCAGGAAGGAAGCTAACACTTCACAAGGGAGCCTCAAACTGCTGGTCGCTGCTCAGTTAAAGTGACCCAGAGCAGCTGGAGGCTGTCCCGATAAAGACGGAGCAACACTGGGAGCTTTAAACTGGCCACAGAACTAGAGATCACTGGTGACAAGAAATAGACTTGGCTGTGTTCCCCAGCCAAAAGCTGGCCAAAGCCCAAAAGGTCAGCTCACACTGCTCGGCACAGTTGGCTGCCTCTGACCTCAAATACCCATTCTGAGTTTGTGGCCACACAGAAGAGCCTTTACCTGACTACAAATTTAAAACCAATATGAATATAAAGAGATTAATTATTTCTTCCTCAATTGCCCTGAGAAGGTGAACTTCTACTTTTGCCAGAGGTTCTCTTTATCCTAGGCTGAGTGTCCATGCTACCACAATAAAGACCTCATAGGACCAGAGCAAAGTGGGATGCTGAGCTTGGTGGGAAGCAAGGACCGACAAGCTCCTGGCTGTCCACTGGAGACACAAATGTGCTTTGGGGAAAAGGATCGCGCGTTCATCTTGGGAGTTACTCAGTATGAACCCAACGTAATAAGGAAGGTTGAGGCCATGTTTAAATGTGTACTGTGTTTACCTTGCTGTCAACGTTACAGCACAGAGCTGCTAGAGAGATGACTTAGCGGTTAAGAAGGCACGTCGCAAGATGGGAGAGATGGCTCAGTGGTTAAGGGCGCTGGAAGCTCCTCCAGAGGACCTGAGTTCAGTTCCCAGCATCCACAATTGTCTGTAACTCCAATCCCAAAGGATCCAATGCCCTCCCCTGGACTCTGGGACTCATGAGCACATAAGCCCCACACCACACATGTCTGTGTAATTTTGAAAAATCATAAATATTTGATATTATGAAACAGAAAGACTAAAAATAGCAAGCTTCTCTGCCATTGCTCATGCCTACAAACAAGCACACACACACACACCATCATCACCATCATCATCATCACCAGGGTGGGGAACTGTACTAGCTATTCGTAGTAGTAACTAGAATTAACCAAAACCCAAGATCCTGGTTACACCTGTGAGGACTGGGTCATTTCGCATCGGTGGGAGGGTCCACCTTTAATCTGGGCCACATCACTCTCACTGGCAACTTCATTCCTTCGCTGACTTTAGAGCCCACTGCTTCGGGATTCCGACATATTTGAAGGCACCAGAGACACCCAGCCTTGTGGACTGAGCAACTCCTGAGTCTTAGACTTTCATCGGGAGAAAGCCACTGTTGGACTAGTCAGACCACGGCCTGTAAACCACTCTAATAAATCCATTTTTACAGAGAGATTCATTCAATTGATTCTGTTTCTCCAGAGAACCCTGAATAATACAGTAGCCAAAAGAAGGTTCTAGAACTGAGATGGAGCCACGACACTGTCCCACACTTCTCTCTTTTCTCCCAGAAACACCCACCAAGTGTGTAAGAGTGGAACCTCGAGTGTGTAAGAGTGGAACCTCGAGTGTGTAAGAGTGGAACCTGGAGAACTGTTGTGTGCTGACTCCCAACAGGACACTTTGAGAAGCACAGGCTTGGGATTTTGCTTTCCCTGGTCCTCTCCGAGGCTTTGATTCATTTCCTCCAGGATATTTTCAGTACCTTTTTACTAAGCTAACACATACACAACAAGATTTATTGTTCTTACCACATATAAGAGCCGAGTTCAGTGTGATGTGTACATTCACACTGTTGTCCAGCCATTGCTACCATCTATCCACAGGAGTTTTTAAACATCTTCCCAGACTGAAACATGATCCCCGTGAAAGACTGGTACCCTCCTACCCCTCCTCTGGACCCTGTGAGCCCCACTCTACTTTCTGTGTGTACAGGCTCATTATGTCATCAGGCAAAGCCCAAGCCTATTCTAGAGCTGGAAGTCTACCTGGAAGCCAGTTTTCCTAGCATGAGACTCCTCCCAATGCTCTGATAGCCAAGGAGAGGGCACAGGTGTCTCTTTGGATTATCTTTGTTCCTCCAGGACAGTTACTAGGGTGCCCCAGCGTGTGATCTCGTGATCCTTTGGTCCCTGCCCAACCCTGACCAAGAGCTTCCCACTCTGACCCACCTTTCTGGGTCCGGCTTCCTCCCCTTTTCAGACCTGAGGCAAGTGGCAGCCAAGGGTTACCAGTATGCAGCAGGTATCAGTTCAAGGTCCCTTGAAAGAGCCACCCTCACGTTAAAGATTCTGCAAAAGTGACTGACTGACTGATTAGAGCCTCGTGGTTCTGAAGAGTTGGGATGTTACAGATCAATAGCCAAAATAATCATATCATTAATCCCCTTGATAGCTACCCACTGCCCACTCTGCCTGTGTCTGTTATCAGACAGCCTTTGAGACCTACAACAGAGACCTTCCTGCTGTGTTGTTACCAGCCCACCTGCAGTCCCTCCCCCTGGCCTCCACAGCGTCTGAGCAACACTTTGGTGTACAACTTTTTTTGTTGCGTATTTGTATGACTATAAACACACGTGTAACCTCTTCCACAGCAGAACATATCCTTCATGGCAACCCAAATCCACATTCCTGGGCCATGGCCACGCCTACTGAGTTCAGAATAAACTCATAGATTCCTTCTGGAGTGAGCACTGCTTCACATCGGCACAAGTATGCAACAAAATTTTACCAGGCAGCCTCTCTCTGCTGAGCTTTTAATTCTCATAAATGGTTGTCTTTCTCTGTGCATGTGAAGTGCTACTCAGAAAATCCAGCCTCCATCTGAGCCCCCTCAAGAAAGCTGCTGGCTACAGATGGGTGTTTCTAATGAATCTTTTAACTGCTGCCCTAATGAAATATGGATGAACCAGAAGGAGCCCTCTCTGTCGCTCTTATCTCAAAACAACTCAGCAACTTGGGTTTCTGGCCATATGTTTACACAGCAAAGAGCAGCAAGCTCCTGCATCCGTGCTAACAAAAGAGCCTCTGCTCAAGTCATCCGCAAAGTCCTGCTTTTTCTTTTTAATGCCACGTTTTATGCAGGAGCTCATTTCTAGGGCTCTCTAAAGTGCCACCACCACCCCCCCGCCCAGCTTTGCATGCCAACTTGGAGATGTGTTTATTAACAAAATGGTTCCAAATTATCAGCGTGGCACGTGTAAATTCTTCCCCAGAGAGGGAAGCACGCCTCTACTTTGTACTTCATTTTCATAACACTCAGAACGTAAGCCCACATCAAAGCCTTGTGCTACTCTTAATGCCCAAAAGATGACTTGACAACAGCATCGCATGGTCCTGCCAGGAAAGTGTGTGTGTGTGTATGTGTGTGCTTGTGTATGTGTGTGCTTGTGTACGTGTGTGCTTGTGTGTGCATGCATGTGTGCATGCGAGTGTGTGTCTGTCTGTCTGTGTGCCTGTGTGTCTGGGAGGTTCAGTGCTCTTTCCATGTGCCAGCTCTGGCTCGTGGTGCAGGCATGTAAGGGCAGCGAAAGGAATGCAATCTGCATGGTGCCAGCCTGAAGTGGCATCTGTACAGTCCTGGGTTGTAGCAGCTTGCGGCGGGTGGGGGCTGTGACTGATGGGTCTGAGATGAGATGTAATACAATTAATTGTCTTTTGCAACTATTGGAACACAGTCCAAAAACAGAGTCGTGTGAGGGGAATTCTGAGTGCTTCGAGAAAACTCCAAAAAGACAAGAGAAGAGCCTGGTGACCTCAGTTTCTTCAAAATGGAATTGTCCTTGGGATGTGTTTTTGTGCCTCTTCCAGGTGTAGCAGATAGGAGTGAGTTTACTTCCGCTGTCGTCATATGACTCATGTGACCCTCTGGAAAACCATGTTTTGCCATGTACGACTTGCACTGGTGACTGCAAACTTCACTTGGGAGACTCTTCTTAACCCTCAGAATATAAATTGTCTGATGCTCAGAATAAAGTTGGCTATTGCATGAGATTTTAGTCAAATTTATTTTTAGGTCCTGCTCTCCCAGGTTCATACCAACAACTAGAGCAGTAAACACACAATCTTTTGACTCCCCCAGAAAACGTATCTAGTGTTGGGCCAGCACAATGGCTCAGTGAGTAAAGGTACTTGCTGCTAAGTCTGACAACCTGAGTTCAATCCCTGGGACATGCATAGTGGAAGGAGAGAACTGGCTCTAATAGACATGGGCACACACACACATGCACACTCACACACATGCACATGCATGCACACACACAAAAATAAATAAATAAATGTAACAGAAGAATTTACCTCCTCTAGTCTCACTGATATTGAAACTCCACGTGTGATTTAATAACTGTACTTTGCCAGTGTTTTTCTTTGTTGCTGCATTACTTTTGCTGAGCATAGAACTCAGAGCTTTATGTGTGCTAGGCAAACACTCCTCCTCGGACCATACATAGACCCTCTTCATCTTTTGTAAACTTTGAGGCAAGGTCTCACAAGCTGCTTAAGATGAACTGACTCTGCAGACAGGCCTAGGACTTATAATCCTCCTGTCTCAGCCTCCCAAGTAGTTGCAAGTACCACCAGTCGATCTTTAACTTCCATGTTCTTCCACATGTTAAGAGAACGCAAATCACTAGACAGAGTAACTTGGTTCTGTGTGATTTGAGCACCATCAGCTTTTGGAGACAACAGTACTGAAGCGATGGGTTAGACCTCACTCAGTTAACCTGCATGCTACTTGAAAACCGAAGTGTTTGTTTCAATGGATAAATACCCTAAGGAAAGAGACAGCAAGAGTACTCAGGATGTTTAAGAGTAAATTCTTGAAGAATTCATTTACATACAAACCATGCACATTAGTTGCTTAGAACTTGGCTTTTCCTGCCTTTATGGTGCTTCTATATGGTGTGATCTTGAAGAAAGCAGTGAACTTTACCCTCAGAGGCAGGGGGGTGGGGGGTGAGGACGCCTTGGCCTCTACCCATCTGAGATGAGCCTTGGATACAACTGTCTGTTTCCACATTGTGGAAAGCACAAAACATCCCCACCCAGCTCTCTCTGCAAGCCCCATATCCAAAGCAGCATGGTTTATGACGGTTGAATTATTTAAATGAGATACCACTGTCTCTTGCAGTCACTGCCATCAGAAAGATATTACATAAACTCTCAGATCAGGGCCATCTGCCACAGTGGGCTGAGAGCCAGAGCTGCTGGCTGCTCCCCGAGGGCTGGGATTCAGAGAGTGTTGGTGGCTTGTGTGCAGACCTTGGTAGTGTCGGGTGACCTGACAGGTTGGAATCAAAAGGACAAGTGCCTGAGCCACTCGAGGCTGGGCTCTCCAGGAAGGGTCGAGCCTCAGAGCAAGGGTCAGTGGCCCCAGGAGAGAAGCAATGCCCAGTGGGCACCACAGCCTCGCTCTGTGGAATCCAGGTCACTGGTGAGGAACTGTTCCAACCATCGACTCTCCATCAAGACAAAACACTGAGCATCCTAGACATTCAGGAGATAGAAAGGCAGCATCCAGAGTTCTGAAGTCAAACCCAGGTTACACCAACACTCACCCCTTACAAAAGTACCTCTTCGCCCAACTTTGATTGACTCAGCTGGGGAAAGTGAATTCTGCTACTAATTTTCCTGGGAGATGATTAGAAAGACTTTGGGCTGGTGAGCTTGTCTTTTCTTTCAGATTCGCTTGTCCTTGCTAGCTTCCCCAGTGTGTAGATGATCTCATAAAAAAAAGCACACTTCACATGCAATAGGGGCCCTGTCTTCACAGTGCAGAGACAGCCCTCTGCCTGCTGCACTGGCCTGCACCACCTTCTTCTGGTTCCCGAGGCATAAACAACAAACTCATCCTCTCTGAACTTCCTGTGTCCATGTCCGTGCAATCAGCAAGCTCTGTGGGCCTTCTGTCTTCAGACAATGGTGGTTTTCTTGTTTGAAATTCTCCTCCAGTCTGCCTTCCTGAGACCTCTTGACTCACCTCTGATCCCAGTGGGAGCCCTGGTAGGGCAGAGGAGATAGTCTACAGAGAGATGTGTGTGTCCTGAGTCCATGCTGAGAAGGACAGAGGAAACTGCTGGGAACGGAGAAAATGGAGGCCACCCGAGGCCCAGTCACCTCTCCTTCTCTGTGTTGTGGTCATCATGTGCGTTCAGAGTTGCATGTGTATATGCATATGCATGTTCACATTTACATGTGTATACATGTGTATACACATGCATGTTCAGATTCTCATGTGTTTATATACATGTGTGCTCAGATTCATGTATGTGTGCACATGTCTGTGCATGTAAAAGACAGACAACTTACATCCTTGACTGTTACTTTTTTATCTTTAACAACATCTGACATTGGCCTGGAACTTTACAAGTAGGGCCAGTGAGCCTCAGGGATCTTCCTACCTTCACCTCTCCAGCACTGGGATTGCAGGTGTGCAGCACCATGCACACCACCACGCGCGCCACCACACACACTACAATGCATGCCACCACACACACTACAATGCATGCCACCACACACACTACAATGCATACCACCACACACACTACAATGCATACCACCACACACACTACAATGCACACCACCACACACACTACAATGCACACCACCACACACACTACAATGCACACCACCACACACACTACAATGCACACCACTACACACACTACAATGCATGCCACCACACACACTACAATGCACACCACTACGCACACTACAATGCATGCCACCACACACACTACAATGCACACCACCACACACACTACAATGTACACCACCATACACAGCATCATGCACACCACCAGGCACACTACAATGCACACAGCCATGCATACCACCACACACACTACCATGCACACTACAATGCACACTACCATGCACACCACCATGCACACCACCATGCACACCACCATACACACCACCATACACACCACCACGCACGCCGCCACACACGTCTTTTTAATGCATGGATCCTAGAAAAACAACTCAAGTCCCCATGCTTACATTCGGCTCTCTCTCCAGCCCCCGTGCACACTCTCTGCACAGAGTCCACACCAGCCATGTGCAGCCCACCAAGGTGCTCAGCTCTTCAGTATCAACAGCGTCTTTTAAAGAAAAATTTTCTGTCCCATGCATACAGTTGGAAGCCTCTAATCAGCTTTGTTTTAAATCCTCCAATTTGGAGATTATACTTGTGGGCACATTTTCAATTACCCAGCTTATCTTGGGGAAGAACCAGAAAGGATTAAACCAGCCCAGCCTCCAAGAGAGCCCCTGGTGTCAGCAGAGGGGATGTCTAGATGGGAACAGAAACTGGGCAGAAGCAGAAAGACTCGGTGATGCTACACCTGTCCTAGACCCGTGAGGAAGGCTGGTCTCAGAGTTGGCTCCAGTGGATTTGTCTTCTCAGGCTCTGTCAGTGTCCACGCAGCTCTGCTGAACTGTGCTCTTCATCAGAGGCCTGTTCACTGCCCTGCACCCTCTGTGGAGCAACAGTCTCCAGTGAGGTCTCCACAGAGACCTGAGACCACAGGTGCAAGCCACAGCCAGCCTGGTAGCCAAGACACATGGAATAGTAGATATGTCCACGCACCTCAGCTTTTATTCATGGTTAGATGGGACAGTACATGGAGAGACACGCCATAAACTATCAAACACTGCAGACATGAGGTGTTTCACTGGTGTGCTTGTATACGAGGGTTGGCCCAAAGGCTTCTGGAGAAAGTATTGTCACAGAAATCAGCCAGTTTCTGCCTGCATACTCAGCCCCTTCTCTCACAGTCCCCACATATACATGATGCATAGTTATGACTGGGAGAGGGGTAACTCAGAACACAAAGGGTCTAAAAAACCCTCCAAAGCCTGGTGGATACAACCTACATAGAGATCCAAGTCTAAACCACTCCCTATTAGGCACCAAACAAGGTCTATATTCTTACCACATGTCGCTTGACCCTCCTCAAAATCTAATGCAATGAATGCTGTGGTTGCCCTGGCTTTAAATCAAGACCATAGCAGCTTGTCAGAGCTCAGACATTGTCCAGAGTCACTACTGGCTGGACGCTGGAAGGGAAAGTCAGCTAATTAACTCTGTCCTGTGTGCAACAGCTCATGTTCTAGGATATAAGGAGCCTGGAGCTGATACTCTCTCCCGTAGCTGGCACTGGACTGTTAAGGGGTCTGTGTGACCTGTTCTAATATCTGTCGGCTCTCAGATGGCCCTCAAGAGTGGGGTTGCTAAATGAAAAGGTAGCTGAGTGCCTAGACTACTCCAGACTCCTGGAGTAAGCAGGATGTCACAAACTAGAAACCCCTGACGCCAGGTGTAGCACACATCTGTAATCACAGCTGTGCCATGGGCTGAGGCAGAGGGTTATGAGTGTAGAGCAGGCTTGTGTTATTACATCATGAGACAGAGAAGGGGGTAAGGGGAGAAGGAGAGGAAATAGAAGTAGAAAGGAGGGCGAGAAAGAGCAATAGCTGTCCACCTTAGGCAGGAACACCAGTCAAACCTTTTGTTTCCAGAGCACCTGATAGTCCACAGTGCACTGCTTTTTGTCCTGTCCCATTTAAACACGAGGAAAGGCTGAGGTGCAGAGGCAAAAAGAGAGAAGAAGAGAAGGCCAGCAGTGGTGTCCAAGCATGCAGAATCCTCTGTGTGGGATTCAAAAGCATGCTCAAGCCCATTCTGTTTCAAGCAGAGGTTCCTAGTGGACGCCCTTCCATGGAGAACTGTCCTCCTAGGTGGAAGGCATCAGATGTAATCTGACAGCCTCCCAGGATAGCACAGCCAACATGGCTGCAGGCTGAAATCACAGGTTATGACATGTATCCTGACTGGAACAGACTCAGGCTCACATGTGTGGACACAGGACCCTCACTCAGGGTGACAGCTAATCCTCACATCAATGGGATTAAGAAATACCTACGGTGTTCACGAAGCACACCTTGGGTGTCTATGAGAGTGTTTCCAGGGAGGACTGGCTGAGGGAAGACAGCCCGACCTGAATGGGAACAGCAGCAGCAGCTGCAGCCCATGGCTGGGAGCCTGGGCAAAAAAAAAAAAAAAAAAAAAAGACTAAGAAGAGAAATTGAGCCTAGCAGGGCATTCCCACCCTTCCTGATCTGCCTAGATGTGAGCAGGGGGGGCCTCCATACAGCCACAGCCCAGAGCAGCTCCACTGCTTGCCCCCACCCCACCCCCATCCTGACAGAATAGATTATACTACCATATCGATGAGAAAGAAGCCATCACAGGGATCATGGAGTGAGAGAAACATCTAAATGGTGAACAGCCAGAATGAAATTATTCTCCCCAGTAAATGTCTTAGGCCAACAAAAGCTGTGCTTAAAACAGACAGGAAGAGGACAGACCAAGGCAAACAAAGACAGACAGACAGAGAGCCCATTATCTAGGGCAATGAGATCAGACCATAGAGAAGGCAGGGCAGAATCAGCCAGCTTGAATTCTCAGCCTCCGTCTTATTGAAGAAAGTGATCCTTAGGTGAAAAAGGAGCGTGGTAGCTCAATTTAGGAGACACTGAAGCCTAAGAAGTAAAAAGATAGGGAGGAAAACCCATCATTTCAAATGAGCCCTCGGCCCCAGACTAGGTCGAGTGTTAGTAGACACCGAGCTAACACCAGCCTTTCCGCAAACTAAGCCTCAAACTGCTCAGCTAAAACAAACTAGAGGACAGCCAGGCTGAGCCTGTGAGGCAAGCAAAAAGCTTGAAAGGTCAGTGAATTGTAGAGAACGCAACTGGCAGCCCTGTCACCTCAAACACCCATCCTCGGTTCAGGGCCACACAGAGCAGCCTTTGACCGAAGGCAGAGTTGAAACGCCAGCTGTAAGAAGTGTGGGGACTTAACTCTCCCTGGGTTGGCTAAGGAAGACAGGGTGCAGAATCCGCACCCAAGGCTTAGGTCATCCTGGGCAGAGCATGGTTTTCATATCCACTGCAAAGAAAGCCACAGCAGCCCAACACTGAGACAAGCTATCCTTTGCTCTTGTTTGGTCGGCCGGGCACTGCCCTACCAAGGTGCATGTTATTACTGTCCTTCCGGTAGAGCATCCTAACTCCCTCCTCTGCTCTCTACCCAAACTTTTATGCCAGTTGACCAGGGACCTAAGCGACTCTCCAGTTCTCTGGTAACAAACAAATCATGATCCATCATGAGCAGAACTGTCACAGCAGCAACCACGGACACACACTTGGCAGGTGCTGAGAAACCAGAAACACGGAGATGGAGAATTGACAAGCATGCTCATTTCAACAAGAGAAACGAGGAAAGCTGGGAGTGCAGGCATGCATAACTGTAGTCTCAGCACGTGGGAAACTGAGGCAGGAGGTTTTCAAGGAATCCAAGGCCAGCCTGGGCTACAGAATAAAGTCCTGTCTCAAAAGAAACAAACAGAAACTGCAAGATGGCTAAGCCAATAGTTTGCGCAGCACAAGCATAGGGCCCAAGTTCAGATCCTCAACACAAACACACACACACAGACACACACACACACACACAGACACACACACACACACAGACACACAAAGACACACCCAGAGACACACACACAAAGACACATACATAGACACACACACACACACACACACACACACACACACACACACACACACACACACGGAGAGGTCTGAGAACAGTGACAGGTGCCTTCCTCCCTTCCTTAAATTGCTTTTGTTGGATATTTTAGCACAACAAAGAAATCTAAGTAACACAAGGCCAGCCCCAGGTGCAGGTGCCGGGTGAAAGCTGATTCCAGCGATAACCAATGAAGACACAGGACTCCAGAAAGTTCCAGGTCCACAGTGCAAAATTCAAAACAGCTTCCAATATAGACATCTTGATACTTATGGCTTTGGTTCACATTCTTGGCTCCTGACTCCTGTAGCCCTTGCCATTTCCTAAATGAAGAAGAAAGTCAGAAACTTCCTCTCATCCTGCACTCCTGATGTGGGCTGGAAATAGCTTAGGGCACTGGGCACTCGGGGCTTCAGCGGCCTCAGAAAGCAGACTCTCCCCAACACCTCCTTCTCCTACCTCACCTGCCCCTTCATCTCTCTAAGGCAGGTCATCAAAGCTGCAAGTTCTTCTCAAGGTGAGTCATGTGAACTAAAAATACACATAACCTTCCCCTGCCTGTGTCATAGAGCTGGCCATAAGGGAATTCTCTGACCTAGCTTGCCTGGTTGTAGATCACAAGGCCCTCATTTCAGAGAGGTCCTGCCCCAAACTCGGGGGGAAGAGGGAGAAGTCAAAAAAGAAAAAAGGAAAAAAAGAAAAGAAAATTGCACAGAGAAACCAGGAAGAGACTGGCAGCCTCGCTGAGTATCATAGCCAGTCTATGAGCACTAGTCAGACTTGTGCATGATCACACATGTGTGTATGGTGTGTATGAGTCTATGTGAGCATGTGATGTGTGTGAACATGTGTACATGTGTAGTGTGTATGAGTGTGTGGAGTCTGTGTGTGTAACATGTGTATGACATGTGTGACATGCGTGAGTATGTGTTTGGTCACACCTGTGTGATGCATGTGAGCACACATGTGTGCATATGAGTTGGTGTGTGAGTCTGTATGAGTCGTGTGTGAGCATGTGTGTGTGATGTCTATGAGTATATGTGTGTGATATGTGTGAGTACATGTGTGTGTGCACATTCGTGTATGGTATGGTAGTGTGTGTGTGTGATATCTGCGAACAGTTCAGCCAGTCTGGGTAGCCAGCTTGCCTTGGGGCTCCTGTCTCTGCCTCCCTAATACAGGGATTACAGGATTACATCATACATACCAGAATCTAGGTGGGTTCTGGGGAACTGAACTGTGATCCACACACTAGCGCAGCAAGCGCTTTACCCAATGAGCTGCCTCCCCGGCCCCCACTCCACACTGTGCATGCTTCAGCTATGTTGGGAAATGAAGTCTCTGTAAAGGCCCTAAAGGACAGGTGGACAAACCTCAATGACACATGGCCAGCTTTCCCACCTGAGCTTTCTCCATTGCCTCCCATGAGGAGATCCTTTTGTTCACACTTGTACACATGCATGCATGTACTCACATGTATACACACATACATGTGCACATTCATATACACACACATGTACACACATACTTACACATGCACACACATACATAGGCCCACATTTACACATGTACACTCATACACATGACTGCATACATGCACACACTCACATGTACACTCAATACATGTACACATGCACTTTCGTGCACATGAATGCATGCATGCACACACTCACATGTGCACACATACACATGCACATTCATGTGCACAGGCACACACGTACACACACATGTACATAGGACCACACTTACACATGCACACTCATGCACATGAATGCATGCACACACACATATACACACACATGCACATACACATGCACACATTTACACATGCATACATAGACACACACGCAAACATACTACCATCAGAGGGAAAGAACAACCTTTTGCCAGTTTGAAATGTAGCTAACAAAGACTACACCATGTGCAGTGCAAAGACAGTTTTGTCATGAAGCTGAGGCTTTCTCCTTGACAGGAGAACACAAGAAGAACATGTGTCCAGGCCATATCCTGTGACTCTGGAATATCTTTTCTATCACTAGGGAACACACCTCACCCATATTGACACAGGAATGAGCCCTGGAAGTGAAATTGTTATCAAATAACCTATAGATCCATGCCAACCAGCATTTCCAAGAAGCAAGATGGGAGTTCATACCAATGACATCCCCCCCCAAAAAAAATGTAAGGCTTACAAACTAATAAATAAAGCCATTTCACTGTACATACAGCATCATGCCTAGAGTCACAATACTACCATAAGCAAGGTTTCCTCAGAGGGTAGATTTTTGTGATTTGTGTGCACCAATAGAAAAAAAGTCAGCAAGGTGGCTCAGTAGGTAAAGGGGCTTGCAGGAAAATCTTGAGGACCTGAGTTCAATCCCCGGAGCCCATATAAAGGTAGAAAGAGAGAACTGATTCCACAGAGCCGTCCTTTGATCTTCACACACGTGCTGTGGCATGCACAACTATACACACTCATTCTCCCAATAAATAAATTTACAAGGAATTAATTCAACAACAACAAAGGGGTCGGGCGGAAACTCAGGGAGGAAACGGGGTTGATGGCGGTGACTTCATGGGTGTATAAGCATCCCCAACTCATCAGATGTGTGCACTAACATACGACTTTGCATGTGTAAGGCATGTGTGCATGTGTATATACATGTCTCTGTGGACGTGTGAGTCCAGGTACACTGGACCCTAGATCACATTCTACTCTACTGACTGAGACAGGCTGGCTTGCCAACCCCTAAGCTTGCCTGGTCTAGCTACCCAGCTTTCCCTGGGGATCCTCTGCCTCCATCTCCTGAGAGCTGGGGTGTGGGTCTGACAAGATTAGGGCCTCAACTCTGGTCTTTACACCTGTACATTAGGTGTGGCAGGTATGCTACCCACTGAGCCATCTTCCCAGGCACATACAGTGTTGTATACCAATCTTCCTCAAAGAAGCCATTCTTAGGGTGAAAGAGAAATATCTTCCCAAGACTTCTCTGTGGCCTCAGCCTCTCGCCCTAGACTCCCATCAGAGACCTAAGACAGCGAGTAAAAACGGCCCTCTCCCTTCTACTTGAGCCAAGTGTCTGCCTCAGCCTCTGGCGCCTTAACTGTTAGAGGATGGGCACCCCCTTCCTGGCTCCCTCTGTTTCTCTTGGTTTCTTTCCTCTGCAGCATGCTGGGAATTGCTAAAAAAAAAAAAAAAAAAAGCAGAACCAAGTAACAAGGCTAAAAGCCAGCTGAAGGCCTCTCGGCTGACGCTGATTGTCACATTTTATTTATGTGCTAGGGAAAGGATTCCGTGCCCTTTAATCAGATTAGCTCTAGAATTTGCCAGTGTTCTCTGAGCATTCCATCTGTCTCTCCTTATTAGCCCGGGCCTTAAATATTCCCCTGGAGAGATTAATGGAGTACAGGTTTTCTTCCTTCCAGCAGAAGTAACATGACACAAGATGGCAGATATTTCTCTATAAGACTCAAGAGTGAGTCATTGTTCTGGGCCTTGTGAGAGTATAAAGAGCTCAGGGGTTATGGTCAGTGATGACCCTGGACTGAGCAAACAGAATGTTTCCTGTTAGTACCAAAACATAAGATGTACCTTGCTTCCCACTGAAGAGACCTGGTACTCAGACAAGGGAGGTGGGGTCTGCACCTACTCACCTACACAGACGTGTCTCATCTCTAGAAACTGACAGTCTCGTGTTTAGAGCTCAAGGGAGGTGTGGCACTAGCAGAAGCCCCCTGATGTCCCCCCCAGGGGGGTGGGCTGGCAATTCCTCAGGGAAGAGAAAATGACTTTCTCCTGGTATCCAGGCACCTGGAGAATCTGTTGGGGGCTACACCTTCCCAGACAGACTCTCACAGAAGCCTGGCCATTCCCTTCATAGAAGAACAAGCTTCTGCAGGGGGGGTACTAGGTGTGATTAGCCTTCAGCTGAGAGAGAAGAAAGCCAGGAGGGTGATGAGTCCATGTGACCTTAAATGATGTTAAGCAGCTTTTCCCATTGCTGTGACCAAAAACCTGACAAGAAACAACCTAAGAGGAGGCAGTGTGTTCTGGCCCCGGGTTTGAGAGTGCAAATTTCCCCGTGAAAGCCACCAGAGACTATCAGCTCACCTCTGGAACCTCTCTGGTGAGCTCCCTTCATCCCCCAAGCCCACAGTTTAGCATCCTCAAACTCCTGACCTTTGCTCTTACCTTCTTCTTTACATTGGAAACCCTCACAATTACTTCAGTCAACCCAGGTGATCTGAGACACATCCAAAAATGGATAGTTTTAGACTTCCCCACATCTACACTTCAAGCTCCTCCAAGCCACACAGGGGAAAGCTGTGCACAGATGCCTTGGGCACAAGCATCTATGGGGAACCATTGCTCTGAGTCCTGAAACTATCTTTAGGAGATGGTGGAGGGAGAGGAGAGAGTGAAAAGAGGAGGGAGAGAAAGGTGATGGGAGGGGAAGGGGGATGGTTCAGAGGTTAAGAGCACTGGCTGCTCTTCCAGAGGTCCTGAGTTCAATTCCCAGCAACCACATAGTGACTCACAGCCATCTATAATGAGATCTGGTGCCCTCTTCTGGCCTGCAGGCATACATGCAGGAAGAATTCTGTATACATAGTAAATATATAAATAAATAAATAAAATACCCCCCCCAAAAAAATACCCTGACTAAAAGCAAATGAGGGAAAGAAAGGGTTTATTCTTCAGATTATCACTGAGGGAAGTCAGGGCAGAACCTCAAACAAAAACTCGATTCAGAAATCATGGCAGAAGGTGACTGCTTGCTGGCTGGCTCGAAGCTCATGCTTAACTAACTTTCTTATACAATCCAGACCATCTGTCTAGGGAATGGTGCCACCCAACGTGGGCAGGGACTGCCTACATCAATTAACAAACATGTCGATCCTTCACAGGCATACCACAGGCCAATCTGAGTTAGGCAATCCCTCACTTGAGACTTCCTTCTCAGGTGACAGTTACAGTCAACCAAGACAGGCTCAGCGCATCAAGTAGGCAAAGTACAGTAACAGGAGTTTGAGCATCTGGTTACATTGCATCCACAGTCAGGAAGCTGAGAGAGAGGTGAACGCTCACTGTCTCCTACCTGTGCAGCCTGCAGCCCCAGTCCATGGAATGGCACTGTTCACAGGTAAGGTGAATCTTCCCACAACTTCCAAACCTAAAAGCTGCCTATTGGCTTGTCTCTTCTCTTCGGTGCCTCTGGATACCACCACGTTGACAATCAATATTAACCACTACAGATATTTTTCTGTTTGGTTCCTGTAGCATCACCAGAGGAGTGCCAAGATCAGCAGTCAGATGGCAGAGGCATAAATGCAATGACCCATCCTGGAGCATGGTGAGCTCACTGGACACGCCCTCCAGGATGCAATGCCAGCTACGTTAGCAATGTTACCTTCCCATGTTGATACACCCCTGCTGCCACATAAAGACCATCAGCCAAACTCCAAAAGCTACCCCTCAGGAGAGGTCACCCCTGGGCTGAGAAATTAGAATATAAGTTGCTGAGGCCACACGCCCCATCCTGTGGGAACTCACTGGCATAGCCCCAGACTGCGGCCAGCCTGGACTGTGTGACGTTGTCTTATATTGTCTACTGCCATCCCCATGACAGTTTCAGGAAGCAAGCATGCCCTGCTCAGCACACAGACAGAGATTAGAATCAAATGGTTCATCCCCGCCCACACAGCTAGTGAGTGACAGGGGCTGGCAGAGACTTGGAATCTAGTCACCTCTCCTCAATAGTCTTGGTAAAGTGCCTACTATGAGGCCAGCTTTGTATAAATGGCATCGTCATCCTTGAAAGCACAAGGAAGCTAGCTGGGACTCTTCCCTTTCATTGCTGGGAGAACTTGGACGGAAAGTCCCCTGGCCACTGGAAACGCGACTGTTCGGTTTGTTTGTATGCTAGTTGGTACCTCATTCAAAGGGGCGTAAGGAGGCAGAACATGGCTAGGTCTGAGGGGACAATGGGAACTCATAGCTGCTCTGAAGCCAGCATTTCCTGTGGGTTTTCTGCAGCTGAAACAAGAAGCCCTTTGACTATGGCTCCTGTGGGGTTCCAGGAAGCAAGCTGGCCTTTTCTGCACTGAGAGGCCTTTGACAATGCAGAAGGAACACCCTGAGCGTGGGCCAAGTAGGCTGTCCTGCAGCCGGTGTCACAGAAGTGGTAACAGTTCACAAGCAACAGCTCCAAAACTTTACCCAGAGCCTGTGGGGTTCTGGGGGAATCCAAAGGCGGCATGCCCCAGTCCCAGGGTTGGTCTGCGAGCGTTTAGTAATGGTTTTATTAAGTACCTTCAAAACCCGCTCACTTCCCATCCTGTAGATTAAAGTCCCCCAAAAAAAGTCTTCTTTGGGGTCAGGGCGCCCTCTGTAGGTATGAAGTTGTACCTGCAAGAGTGTTCTGCCAGGAGAAGCCTGCTTGTCAGTCACATGGAGAAACCAAACTTGGTATCCTAGCAGAGGGCCTTATACAGATGCCATTGCACAGAGATGAAGGCTAAACAAGGTCCAAACAAAATCAAGCAGAGAGAAGCCCAAAGCTCTGCTGGTTCTGGGATCTCCACAAGGCCAGTGCAGGCTGCACTGGAAGCCCTTGGTTTGTGTGATCAGCCTACCCCATCACTACCTGTACCAGTGATCTGCTGCAACGCTGAGATAATAGCACTAGCCAAAGAATTCTTCACAGAACTGTTGCTGCTGGCTGCTCTCTCACATCAAAAGGAAACACCATCCTCCCACGTTCTGGTGTTAAACAAAAGCCAGCGTCCCCCAGAAACTCCTGCAGTCCCTCTACCAAAGGGGCCATTTCCCTTTTGCAGAAGGAACACATGGCTATGTGCAGTGACTATTAGCATTCCAAAGCCCATGCCAACCCCAGGCTCCCTCAAGATCACTAGTACCCATCTCTTCTTAGCCCCACCACACACACACACACACACACACACACACACACACACACACACTCAACTTCTCCAGCTCAAGGGTTTCCCTTCCCTCTGCTACTCATTCTTCTCATATCCCTGCTATTAGGGATATGCTCTCTCTTTTGCCCACAATCTCTTTGTCTGTTTGTCTGTCTATCTATCTATCTATCTATCTATCTATCTATCTATCTATCTCTATCTCTCTATGTGTATATGTATGTGTGTATGCATGGTGTGTGTGTGTGGTATGTATATGTGTGTGCATGTGTGTATATGTATGTGTGTATGTGTGTGGTGTATAAATACACACGCTGTGTCCTTCTTCCCCAGCTCTCTGCTGGCCACATTCTATCTATTTCTTTCTCTGTGCTCTGAACCCCTCCTGATGCCTCTGGCTGTTCTCTCCCTCATATCTACAATAAAAACCTTCCCCTTGACTGTACTGTGGAACAGTCATCAGTTTATACACTTTCAGAGGCACAGTACCAGGCCCAGCTCACCCTCCAGCCCAGCAGGACCTTGGGCTGCAAAACTGGGCACCCAAGGACTTGGATGCTGGCTGAATAACATTTGTCCCCAGCATGCCCTCTATGCTCTCTGATAAGAAAGGCTTGTCCCATGATTCAGGAACTTTGATGTTTCCAGATAGATGGTGGTGATAGACACTGGTGGGAGATGGGATAAGGGTGCTGGAGAGCTGGCAATTGTAGAGCCAGCTTGGGGTGCTCTGTGTCCTGTACTGTGTTCCATTGTCCCAGGCTTGGGATGCTCTGTGCCCTACACTGTGCCCCACAGTCCAGGTGCTTCACTGTTAAAATCATGACAATGTGTTTTTTCTCTTCTGAAACACTTACACAGCTCCTTTAGAAACTGGTGCCACTTTGGTTGATCTTAAACATACAATGTACATAAAACAGATGCCAGAAACTAAAGGACTGTCAGAGGAAAGACCCTTTACTCATTAGGAAAGGAAACAAAGTCTAGAAGTCCTAAACTCAATATCAACCCACAGCAAAGGGAGCCAGAGGAGAGCTAAAGCCATTGTGCTTCTTAGAACCCTGTGTCCTCGGTCATCATAGCAGTCTTAAGCATTCACATGCAATACATACATGAAATAATGTGTTTAAGTTATCCCAAGCCATAGCATCCAGAAAATATAAATAGTAGCTTAAAAGGGCAGAAATTTCCCATTGAAATGACTGTTTGTTTCAAGTATGCACCTAGAATGGCTATGAATACGGTCGATATAAGAGATTCTGAGATTAAAACAACAACAACAACCACCACCACTACTACTACTACTACTACTACTACTACTACTACTACTACTACTACTACAAAACACAGTTATGTTGCTCTCCAGCCTCTGTAGATAACAACATCTTGTCACAACGTCAAAATACTGGCGCAGTGGGAGGTTCAGCAGTGAAAAGCACTTGCTGTGTACAAAATAGAACCTGAATTCGAATCCCCAGCATAATGCAGCAGCAGCATGGTCACACACACTTCTAAAGCCCCAGAACAGAGGGGCACAGAGGCACGGGGATAACTGGGGCTTGCTGGCTGCCAACCTAAAAAGAAACAAACGCCAAACAAATTTATCACAATGTCCAAAGGGATAAGCAGAAGAGGATTATAGGCATAAATTTTTCTCAGCCTACTTTATAAGGGTTCAATCTCCCCTCTAGCCCACCACCCACCAGAGGTAGTAGGAAAGAGAAGTATTAGGATACTGGGGAAGTGGACCTGTTTAGAAATAGTTCTTTGGGGAGATTCGAATCTTCATTGTTCTCAGTCCAGTCCACTAGCAAACACCGCACACGAATCAGCAGCTTCAGTCCCATCCGCTCGGCAGACACCACACACGAATCAGCAAGGGCAGTTCAATCGAAGACATCGTGCCAACCTACCCAAGTCTATGGAAGTGGCAAGAAGTCACAAGAACCTCACAAGAAGTCCTTTGGAGAGTTTCTCTCTATGAAGTCACCACAAGTGAAGCTAAGCAACAACATGTAAGGTGAATGAATGTATTTGTGTTGTCAGTGAAGACCAGCAAGATGGAGCAAAGAGAACCAATGATCAAGCTCTTACTGTCTGTGTACTCATATTTATAATCTAAATATCACATGACCTTTTATATGTCTGCTTTAGCAAAACATCCTTTTACCTGTGTCTGCTTTAGTGAAACATTCTCTCACCTGTTTGCCCCACTAAAACATAATTTGACATAACTGACTTTCCAAAGAAACCAGAAGTTTCCACTTCAGAGGATAGAGGGAGCCAGGTGTGGTGGCGCACACCTTTAATCCCAGCACTTAGGAGGCAGAGACAGGTGGATTTCTGAGTTCGAGGCCAGCCTGGTCTACAGAGTGAGTTCCAGGACAGCCAAGGCTACAGAGAGAAACCCTGTCTCAAAAAAAAAAAAAAAAAAAAAAAAAAAAAGAGAATAGAGGGAATTCAAAACCCTTCTTTAGGTTCCACATACATGCACAAATATATACATCCAAACATACATGTGCACACACACACATACATATACACACATACACATGCACAAGCATATACATTCAAATATACACATACATACATACATACACACACACACAAACACACACACACACACACACACACATCCACTCACAAGCATTCACATCCAAATATACATATACATACATACATACTCACACACACACACACACCTGTATCCTCTCTCCTTCCAAGATGACACCAAGTGAAAAGAGCCTGTGACAACCCCCACCCACATGCCACAGTAAACCATACAATAAGGAGGTCAGAGGGTAGCTTCCAGTATTTGGGGGCCAGTTTATACAGGCTCACCTAAGAATCTTGTAAAGAACACCAGTCTTACTTAAATCTCCCCCTAGAAGGACAGTCATCAGGGACAGTGTGCTCCATTTTTAAATATGCTACCATGTGCAGTACAGTATATACCAGGCACCTCCAATCTGTGTCTTTGCAACATAATCTTGTCATCTGTGATGCTCACTCCTGAGAAACATACAACTGAAATGCTCCTCCCACCAAAACCAATCCTTACAGTGTTTTAAATATTATTAACAATTTATATTGGGATGCATTCATGGCTGTCCTTGGCTGCACGCAGCCTAAGGACCACAGGTTAGACACACCTACATGACAACAGGAGCCAAGTATGTATCCTTGAATATAGAAATGAATACAGAGGGAGTCCTGGGAACAGTATTGTCATTAGGAGGAGACATGATAAAACATAGGAGTTAATAGAGATGAGATAACTTAAAACCCTTCACTCACTGTTTGCACTGAACATGTATTGTCCATCCTGAGCACAGCAGTGGACACTTCTGTCTTTGCACTCTACCTGGCTGTGATACCAAGAACTACAGAAATATTAACAACAGCCAGTGTGCAAGATTATTCTTCAGAGGTCTTATGCCCACAAAGCAGCTTTCATGGTCCTAAGTTTCCAGTGAACTAGAGACAGGAGAAGCCAAGTTTATATCTGTACTTTTCCTTAGCTGATCACTGGAAGGTATTCCTCCACATTGCTACTTGGGGGTTGTGTTTTAGTTACAAAGGCAACACATGTGCATGCACACACATACACACACACATGCACACATGCATACACATAGATACACATGCATTCACACACATACATACACATGTACACACATGTACACACGCATGCATGCACAGGCACATATGCATACACATAGATACACATGCATTCACACACATACATGCACATGCACACACATGTACACACACATACTCATGCACACACGTGCACATGCACATTCCTGGGTTGATTCTGCCCATTGTCCTATCCATCTGTTCACAAGTCAGGAGGGTAACAAGTGTGAAAGGGAACGGTTAGGTCCAAGTACCACAGAATTAAATTTCAACTCCGGTTCCACCATCAGGACATAGTTTGCGCATTGCACTGTGGAAATTCACCCTCTGGCCTCTGAAAGCAGCCACACTCTCCACAAAGCCACCCACATCCACAAGCCTGCACTCTGACACCCGCACATTTGTCTGCCTGGGTAAGCATGATCATGCTCATGATTAACATTCATCCCCACAACGAGTCACAACCCACAGGTTGAGAACTACTGCTCTGAATGAAGCTGCAAAGTGGCTGATGGCTGCCAACCTGTGAGTCTAAATCTATTCAGATTGGAAATCAAGTAGATACGTAGTACAGATGGTTTGGCCACGGTTTGGTTTTGGAGACAAAGTCCCACTCTATAATCCAGATTGGCCTTGAACTCACAATCCTCCTGCCTCAGCCTTCCAAGTGCTAGGACAATTAATATGAGCAACCACACCCAGCTTCTTCAGTTGATAAACTATACAAGAATAGGAATTAAGGACCTATGTCTTGCCAAACAGTGGTGGTGCACACCTGTAATGCCAGCACTCCAGAGGCAGAGGCAGAGGCAGAGGCAGAGGCAGAGGCAGAGGCAGAGGCAGAGGCAGAGGCAGAGGCAGAGGCAGAGGCAGAGGCAGAGGCAGAGGCAGAGGCAGAGGCAGAGGCAGGCAAATCTTTGATGGACCCAGAGCTGAAGTTAGTTATACACCTGAGGTCACTAAAAACTGAAGACTGCTCCCTACTGTGCTCTCAGCCTGATTGTTTAATCTGCTTTTAGGAGAACAATTTAACGATCAGCCTTACTTGCCTTGGATTTCTCGTGTAATCAACTTTTACAGCCTAAGCTAATGCATAGCTATAATCTTAAGGCATGTTCTTCCATGCCCATGACCCAGATAATGCCTGAGTATCGTTTGCTGGAAGCAGTCTTCTAAAATGAACATGTGTTTATGGATATTGATTGATAAGCAGAGACGCTTGCACTGTTTGTTGTGTGCGACAGCTGGGATCCGGTGGAGCAAATGACATAGTCCTTGAAAAACAAAGATTTCTGCCTTTCCTCTGGCGGCAGCCATCAGGTGAGCCAAGATAGGTGCAAATACATCCAGGAGCTATGGAGGAAGAAGCAGTCGACGTGATGCGCTTTCTTCTGAGGGTCCGCTGCTGACGGTACCGCCAGCTCTCTGCGCTGCACAGGGCTCGCCGCCCCACCCGGCCTGATAAAGCTCGAAGACTGGGGTACAAGGCTAAGCAAGGCTATGCCATTTACAGGATTCGTGTCCGCAATGGTGATCGCAAACGCCCAGTTCCTAAGGGTGCAACTTACGGCAAGCCTGTCCACCATGGTGTTAACCAGCTGAAATTTGCCCGAAGCCTTCAGTCTGCTGCTGAGGAGAGAGCTGGGCGCCATTGTGGGGCTTTGAGAGTCCTGAATTCCTACTGGGTTGGTGACGATTCCACATATAAAGTTTTTTAGGTTATCCTCATTGATCCGTTCCATAAAGCTATCAGAAGAAATCCTGACACCCAATGGATCACCAAATCAGTCCACAAGCACAGAGAGATGCGCGGGTTGACATCTGCTGGCCGAAAGAGCCGTGGCCTTGGAAAGGGCCACAAGTTCCACCACACTATTGGTGGTTCTCGCCGTGCAGCCTGGAGAAGGCGCAATACTCTCCAGCTCCACCGTTACCGCTAATACACGTGATATTTGTAAAATTCATATCCAATAAACAATTTAGGACAGCCCTTTCTGCTTAAAGGTGTTATTTGTTAAAACTAGTCTACAGATTGTCATGAGTGTTGTGTGAAAATGTAGACGTTAAAGTGCAATGATTGAAAACTGCAGGTGATGGCGTTTGTTGTTTCTGATGTACTTTGTTTGCATTATCTGCTTATGAGATTAAGTGTATATAGTGTTTGTGCCAAGTGGTGTCCTGTGTGTAAGACCCTGTAAAAGGTAAAAAGGAGTCCTGAAACTAACCCTGGATGTGTTGGCGCATGAGACAGAATCGACAGCTTTATGACAGCATCTTCTAGGTCACGGAAGTGACTGCTTGGGAATTTGATGAATACAAACTTTAGAGTTGGATTTTGCTTAGAAATATGTAGGAAGAGAGGGTTTCAAAACCTTTTCTGTGCATAGAAAAGTGAGATCAACTATAACCCACATTTTGAGAATTGAAACCAGTGTTATTTTCAGAAGACCAGGTAAATTTGTTAGAAGAGGTTTCACTTTCTGTTGGATCTAGAGTATGGATTTGGAGATGGTGAAGGTTGAGCATTGGATGTAGTAGGGCATATTTAGGGCAGATTATTTACATTAGGATTTGTATTCTTGGTTGTGGTTGCAAGTTAATATCAACCAAGCAAATATAATAAGTTGTGATCAGGCTTGCAAACATTAAGCTTTTCTAGCAGCTGGTGTGTGCAGAGGCAGGTGGCTCTCCAGTTCCAGGACTGCCTACAATATAGAGAAATTTTCTCTATTCCAGTCTACAATAGAGAAAAAACAAAAGTGGGTGGACTTCCAGTCCATCATGGGTAAGAATAGTCCCATTTTGGTAGTGTGATTTCATAGTTTACAATCTACCCATAGGTGGTTGGCTGGTAACTGCCTGGATGTTAATATTTCACAAAGGCCATACATAACTACATTTTTATTTCTATTTGTGCTATGCCTTGGAATAGTTTCCCAAAGTGATTTTGAGTGTGGAAGAAATAGTATTGTCCCTGAACAGCTGGCTTGGTATCAAAATCTAATTGATGCTTTTATTAAATTGATTTTTCTTTGGAGATTTTAAAAGGATAATTTGATTTCCAGAAAATACTAGACTCAAAATCTTGAGACCTAAAATTCTTTTCTATTCAGCTAAACAAGTCACTGTATAGAGGTTGTTCAAATCTACTAAAGTAGTAAATGTCTGTTAAAACAAACAAAGAGATTTCTGTGAAGTATGGCATCCCATCCTCACATAATGCTTTCTGTGCTGTTCAATGGAGACACACACAGGGACAGACACACAGAGAGCGGGGAAGGGGAGGATCAAGGAAAAGAGGGAGAGATAGACAGATAGACAGAGACAGAGAGAGGAACAGAGAGAGGGAGAGGGAGAGACACAGAGAGAGAAGACAGATTTGCAAGATGGCCTCCAGGCAAGCACAGATTCAGACTTACAGACAGAGGACAAAGCTACAGGGAACATGCAGATAAGAATTTGAATCTGAACTCACTCTTGGCTAAATGACTCCAAGGGCTAGTGCTTTTATTTCTTTCCTTAATGCGATATTGACGAGTTATCGGTGACTTGGACTTAATCACTAATGCATTTAATATACACAGCATGGCTGTTACTGCTTCCCCTCATCAGATATCTAGAAACATAGTTCTTAATGTTGGGTACAGTGGGGTACACCCATACTAGGTACTGACTCAGGGGACTGAGTCAGAAAGATTATAAGTTCAAGAGCAGGTTTGCTTACATAGAAAGATGGTCACACAGTTTCTCTTTCACACACACACTTTTATCTGTAGCTGTACTGTTTAATGAGGGCACCAGAGGCTTTACCTACCAGGATACAAGAAACTTAAATTCATGGAGTTTGTATGTATGTGTGTGTATATGTGTGTGTGTGTGTGTGTGTATCTGTCTGTCTGTGAACATGTGTGTATACATGTATGTGTGTGTATGTGCCTGTGTATATGTATGTGTATGTGTGTCTGTGTATGTGTATCTGTGTATGCATGTGTGCATGTATGTGTGGGTGGCTGGGTGTGCAAATGTTCATGCATGTGTGTGCAGGGCAAGCAGTTGACACCAGGTGACTGGCATGCTGTACCTTGTTTTCTGAGGCAGTAACTCTCTGAACAGGAAGCTCAGTGGTTCAACTAGGCGGGCTGGCCAGCGAGCACTGGAGACCCTCATGTTGCTGCCTTGCCAGTGCTGGAGTTACAAGGACATGCTGCCACACATGGCTTTTGCTTTTTAACATACTTTCTGAGGAGTCAAAGGGCTTTGCGCAAATACAGCGCAATACCACGCGGTTCACCAAGTGAGCGATATCCCAGCTCGACAGCTGAAAGCTCTGTTCAGCAGTGAGCTGGAGATGTTTGGTTACTACTGTCAATGAACGGGAATCCCAAAGCTTAGAGGAAGCCATATCCATTTCCTGAGCTACGACAAAACGCAAGTCACCAAAGGAGAAGCAGCGAAGGGAAGAGAGACTCTAGTGATCCCCTGACCACCTCCCAAAGCCAAACACCAACATCTCATCCGTAGGTGGCCTGGCTCCACTGCCCTGCCCTCCTCTCCTTACCGAGAAAGCAAGAGCTGGCAGCAGACCTGCAGCTGGGGGCTCTGACTCTGAAAGTAGGCATGCATTCTGAATGGCTAAAGCATCGGGTTTAGAGAGTATGCGCAGAGGCTGTACCCACAGTGCCACTAGAGTGAAGCCAAAGCATCACAGGACTCTCCAGAGCTGAAAGCCAGCCTTACTAAAGGATGCTCAGAGACAAATTACCTCCACAAGTGGTCCGGCCATGCCAGGAAGACTGTTACCAACCCAGGGTGACCACCCAAGGAGTGTGGGTGGCATGGACTCAGGCAAGGTGGCATGGGAACAAAACATGTGACATCAATTATCATCATTGTTATAAAAAAATCTAATTCTTGTCAAGTGGCCCTAACCTAAAATGTCACCCAGTGTCATTCTATACTAACATGGTTACGCCTAAGACCTTTTTTTTTTTTTTTTTTTTTTTTTTGGTTTTTCGAGACAGGGTTTTTCTGTATAGCCCTGGCTGTCCTGGAACTCACTCTGTAGACCAGGCTGGCCTCGAACTCAGAAATCCACCTGCCTCTGCCTCCCGAGTGCTGGGATTAAAGGCGTGCGCCACCATGCCCGGCTCCTAAGACCTTTTTTATGATTTATTTTATTTTATGAATATGAATACACTGTGGCTCTCTTCAGACACACCAGAAGAGGGCATCGGATCCCATTTGGTTGTAAGCTACCTTGTGGTTGCTGGGATTTGAACTCATCACCTTTGGAAGAGCAGTCGGGTGCTCTAACCCGCTGAGCCATCTCACCAGCCCCCTTGAGACTTTCTAATGTCAATGTTACCATTAGCTCTTTGTTCTAAAGATCAAACTTCAGATTGAAACAATGAATCCTGACATCTACAACTGGAATTCTATTGGTTCTTCATTCAAAATGTTAAGATTGTTTTTAGGGGCTGCAAAGGTGACTCAGCAGTTCAAGAAAATGTGCTGATCTTCCCGGGGGGCCTGAATTCAGTTCCCAACACCCATATGAGTCGGCTTTGAACACCCTACAGCTCCAGCCCCATGGGATCTGGTACCTTCTCCTACCTACTTGGACATGAGCACACATACATGCATACACACGCATTAACAACTGCTTTAATTAATTAATAACAATTATTTTTAATGAAGATGTTTTAGTGGACACAGGAAGCTGGCTCTTTCCTATATAAATATCTCCACGTTTGAGCAATGAGCAAGTACCCCTCCCATCATTTAATAAAAGCAGTAAGAGTGTGCCTCCCATCTCTGAAACACACATGAATTATGGATACAACCCAGAAGCACACTACAGGGAAAGTGGCCTCAGCCTGACTGCTCTGGTGAGCCCGTGGTTTTAATGTTCAGTTTCTTTTGTTAAACTATATTTAGTTCAGAGGAACCAGAAATTCATTTTTTTTAATTTTGTAAAGAGGAGTCTGGGCTCTCCTCTCTGAAACTCCCCTCCCATCATCTCGGGTAGCACTGAGGTCCCTTCAGCCTGTCCTAGGGCTATCAGGCCTGTGAAGTGACTGACTGACCAAAAACCTCTACCCTCCCACCTTCAGCAAGTTCACATATTAAAATAGAGCATACAGTAGACCGAACTTTGAGATTTGGATGAAGATCTCATAATGCATTCTTTCAAAGTTTAATGCCATTTTACTTGATAAATTTTTATAATTCATTGTTCTTCTGCAAGAAGATGTCACAAAATAGAACCTTATAAAATAAAGATGAAATTAAAGTGTTTTCAAAGTTCTTTCTGCAGGAGGTGGAGGGGGTGGGGGGCTCAGTTTTCTTTAAGGGACTAGCCACTGGGAGTGGGGCCATACTACAGTGAGTGTCTGAGCAATACAAATTGAACTTGGTGGTGTTTGTTTGTTGGGGGTGGGGAGGCACAAGGGTGGGAGGGTGGACCTGGGAGGAATAGGAGAAGTGAGTGGGGTGGGCCACAATGTATTTGTATGTAATTCCCAAATAATTAGTAAAAACATTACATTGGGGAGAAAAGCAAAGCTCTTTCTGTGATTTACTCTTAGTTTTTTAGGGTCTACAACTATGAAAAATGCCAGCTAGAGATTTGACTGAGTGCTAAAGTGCTTGCCTAGCACTGCACAGAGCCCTAGGTTTGATCCCTAATGCTGCTTGTAGGTAGATAGGTATGCAGATGGCTGGAGATAGATGATAGATAGATAGATAGATAGATAGATAGATAGATAGATAGATAGATAGATAGATAGATAGATAGATGATAGATAGATGCTGAAGATAGACGATAGAGACAGAAGATATATAGATAGATGATAGATAGATAGATAGATAGATGATAGGTAGATAGATAGATGATAGATAATTGATAGAAGATAGATAGATAGATAGATAGATAGATAGATAGATAGATAGATAGATAGATAGATAGATAGATAGGTGAAGATAGGTATAAAAGGCAGAAACAGAAGACCAGATCCAGCTCAGCCTGGGCTCCACCTCACACCTTCCCTTCAGCCGCTGATTGGAGACACCTGCATCTGATTTTGAGCCCCAGTCCTTGTTTAACAACCAGGGCCACAGGCAGGTGATTCCAACCCTTGCCACATCCAAGGGAAGATGAGGATGGTAGCCACCAGCCCCTCACTGGTGTGAGGAAGACCTCATCGAAGGGCAGGGGCAGGTGCCTGGCCCATGCACTGTCTGCAAAGTGGCACCTGTCACCTGCAGGCTGTCACCGGCCCTAGTTCCAGATGTTCTGCTCTCAGTTCTAGGGCAACACTCTCAGTGCAAAGGCAACAATTACAGCCCAGGTGCTTTCTGCAGGTTTCTCATCCAGGGCTCTATTTGCTGTGGGCAGAGTCCTGGCTAAACCTCAAAGGTCTCCATGTCAGATGCCAAATGTCTTTTCAAATACCCTGTAACTCAGACACTAACCAAGTCACACTGGCATTCCTATATTGCCCACGATTATTTAGGTCTTGCATGGTCAAAATACTACTTAAGGACCCGTGCATAGTGGAGCACACCTGTAATCCAAGCGCTTGGGAGGCCAAGGCTAACAAATTGGAGTCCAGCCTGGGGTAAGCAGCAGATGTAGGGCTAGCCTGGGCAACTAAGAGATTTTTGAGAATTTGTTCTTTATCGCAGAAATTTGGCCAGGGGTTTCATGTCCTCCTGCCACATTAACCCCCTTAAGACCACGCAGGGAGGAAAGTCAGCTCAGTTTTACAAATTGAAAAACGGAGGCATTCCTGAGTCCAGGATGGGGGTGCAGAAGACTCTTACCCTACACCCACCTACCAACCCTGTATTTTCCAACTCTCATTTGCAAACATGTCTTCATAGAACCTGGTTAAGGCGGCAGGGAAGCTAGTGATTGGTGCTCATTTCACAGATAGGTAAACTGAGGCTCCAAGAGCAAAAGAAGCTCCTAAGTCCTTTGCCTTCTCTCCTTGGCACTGCATGCCACGCCACACCCAAACTGCAAAGCCCAGTCTGGAACAGAGCTCCGTGCTTGTTTTATGTTTCATTGTTCTGATTTGATTTTGGTTTTTGAGATAGAGTCTCACTATTGTAGCCCAGGTTGTATTAGAAAGTCTCCACAATCTTCCTGTCTCCGTCTCTCGCGTGCTAGGAATAGAGGCGTGTGCCATCAGGTTCATTTCCTGGGTTTTCTCACAGTGAGTTGCTGAGGTTTGAAAAGCGGCCACCCACTTAACTCGATGTCATCACCGGGGTTGGTACGTGGCCCAAGCTGACAGAGGAAATGGAGTGGGTCCCCTCAGCCTGCGCTGCCCTGCGCGTCACAGTCCACACTCGGAAGTGGGCGGCGAGCAGCCCCACGGGAGGTGCGGGCTGCAGTTCCCACATCTCTCCCAACCTCGCCCTGCGTCCCCGCAGGGTCCGCGCCGGCCACCCGAGGGAGTCCCGGGATCGAGCTGCACTTGGGCTCTGCGGACGCCTTCGCGGCCACCGGGACCTCAGAGGGAAGGAGTACGGGCGCGCCCTTCACCAACTGCGCCCCAGGGCGGCCGGGCTCTCGGGACGGGGACGCGCTTGGACGGGACCGCCCGCACCCTGCACGCCCCGCTCTCTGCCTCGGTTTCCCTCCACTACACCAGGGTGCGCCCGGATCTCGGCAGGCCGCGTTCGCCCTCCTCCAGACCCCCGGGCCCTACCTGCGCTGTGGCTCGGACTGTGGATCGGAGCTCCCCAGGGACCCCCGCCCTGCATTGTGCGGCCGGCTGCTCCCCGGACGGTGGTGGCGGCGGCCGCGGAGGCGGCGGGAAACGGGCAGGGGGCCGAGCCGAGGGCTGGCTTCTTCCTCCTGCCCAGGACCGCCGCTTCCTCTCCAGCCTCGGCCCCTCGCTCGCTCGCACGCGCGCGCCGCCCCTCGCGGCTCCCAGACCGCAGCGCAGAAAGTTTTGCTTTTCACTTGGAGGAAACCAAGGAGGGGAAGTGTGATGGGGCGGTGTGGCCAGGGACCGAAAGACTGGGAGCTTCCCAGACCCTGGGAGTAAAAGGCGGGGTGGTGGTCAAGAGAGGGACTTCTTCCTACCAAGTCGAGGGTGACGCCAAAGGAAAGTGACAGATGACAGGTTGGGGGGTGGGAGCAGCTGTTAAAAATGACTTGAGAATCGAATCACTGGCAGCGCAGGACTGGCCAGGAGCACACTAGCCTTGGCTTGTGCCAAGCTCCTGGCAGCTGGCTCACCTCCACCATCCCTTCCCTTTGGCTGCTTCAGCAAAGCACATGCTACAGGACAGTGGGTACAGGAAGTGCCAGTCAGGGGTTAGGCCCGTCATAGCCTCTGGACCCTGAGGCAAAAATAAACCTACAAAACTGAACTGCATGGAATAGTCAGCCGGAGGCCCAGAGACCTGTGGGTAGAGCATGGGGCAGTGGGAAGAAGCCTGGGAGAGTTTCTGCAGGAAGGGAGGAACCTGTGGCTGCTAGAAAAGAGACAAGGCGCTGGAGAGGTGGGACAGGGCAGTTGCCTCTTACCAGGAACCTTCGGGTAAGCACGTGTGGATGCGGCTGAAGTTGGTAAAGACATGAGCAGAGAGAGTCTGGATTTAATGCAGTAGGTAGGGTAACAGGGTTGGAAAAGGCACTACGTTGGTGTCCTAGTTAGCTTTACCTGTCGGTGTGACATAGCCTCCTAGGGTCGTGTGAGAAGAGAGCTTTCGTCCATGATTGCCTAGATCAGACTGGGCTGTATCGTGTCTGTAAGAAAGGTCTGGACAGTTAACTGGCCTTCGAAAGCCCAGCCCACTGTGGGCGGCACCATTACCCAGGTTTCGAAGTATCCAAGAAAGCTAAGTGAGCTGAAGCCCATCTATGACAACTGGCAAACAGCATCCTCTGTGGTTCCTGCTATACCTGATTGGCAGTGAAATGAGCTCTTCATTGGAGGTTAATGCTGTATGCTACATATAGCAAGCAAGCCTGCCTTAGGTTCCTGCCTTGACTCCCCTCAGTGATGGCCTGCGATCTGAAGTGGTCGGCTAAAATTAATGGAATACCTCTCCTCCCCAGGAGATATTCCATAGTAAATACATTTGAATTGGCCAACCTGCCATAGAACACTCTCAGGTCTACCTGACTCACTCCCGAGGATAGCTAGGCATACCTCTGAATACATAACATAAACTGTCTTAAAACAGGGGCTGGGGGCTGGTGAGATGGTTCAGCGGGTAAGAGCACCCGACTGCTCTTCCGAAGGTGATAAGTTCAAATCCCAGCAACCACATGGTGGCTCACAACCATCCGTAACGAGATCTGGCTCCCTCTTCTGGAGTGTCTGAAGACAGCTACAGTGTACTCACATATAATAAATAAAATAAATAAAAAAAATTTAAAAAACAGGGGCTGGAAAGCTGGCCCAACAGTTCAGAGCACATACCATTCTTGCAGAGGATCGGAGTTCAGTTTCACAGCATCTATCCTGAGCAGCTCACTGCTACCTGCAATTGCAGCTCCAGAGGACTGATCAGGCGCCCTCTTCTGGCTATCCCTGTCACTGCCCCCCCCAATACACAAAATGAAAATGAATGG